>JBBGZY010000223.1:6160000-6582532 GCA_037952925.1 Lithobates clamitans
AAAATGAAAATATTGCAGAATATACAGCCTCTTTTTTTTTTTTCCTATTTCATCTTAAAGCTGCTGACTTTAAATAAGTACTTACCTGTCCTGGGTGCCCGCGATGTCGGCCGCCCGAGGCCGACCCGTCCCTCGGCACTCGGGTCCCGGCACCGCCATCCTAGGTAAGGGAAACAGGCAATAGAGCCTTGCAGCTTCACTGCCAGTTTCCTACTGTGCATGCGTGAGCGGCGCGGCGCTTGTGAATGGGACGCGATGTGTTGTGGGACACAGTTCCCATAACACACCACGCCCCATTCCCCAGAAGACAACGCGGGGAGCAGAAGACTGAAGATCACCGCGGTGTAGGAAGAGGCAGATTAGGAAGACTGACTAGCAACAGCCATTTCACGTAAGTAAAAAAAAATTTTTTTCTTTTCCTCTATTTTTTTAGGTATTTTTTGGTCCATTTTTTTTTTTCAGGGTGGACCTCCACTTTAAATAGAAAACTATCTTTAAGATTTTTACTCCAAAAGCATTTTATTAAAATAAATTTGATAAAAATCAAACAAATCTTTTTTTTTTAATTCATTGATTTTTATCCACCCTGATAACCAAGGACTTACGGTAAAACTGTACAGGTGTAGTGAAGTGATGGAGGATAAACTGGGCCAGAGTGTGTTCCAGGGAGTAGGTGGAGATTAGTGACGTTATTTTGTGAACCTGTGACCTGAAAGGTTGTATTAGTGAACATGACCACCAAATATGTGGTAGTGATCCAGGTTCCCTGGAGCTTCTCCAGCAAGTGTTGGGGGTGTCTGGGTGGTATTTATTAAGCATAACAGGTGTGTGATAACATCTAGTGAGGGTCTTATAGTTATTCTCCTGGATCGAGACATTTAGTGATGCCTTTGTGGGCAATAGTGAAAATGCGCTCCCACTGATCCTCTGTTTGGTCCCGTTGCAATCCCCTTTCCCAGGCTTGCCATACTTTCCGAGACATGTGGGAGGAGTACGCGTAAAGCATATTATGAATATTTGATAGTACATGCTGCTGGGGTGAGGATTGGGAGCACAGGGTTTTAAAAGGGGAGAGTGCCCAGGAAACCATCGAATTACAGTTACTGTCATGTAGAAAGTGGCGGATTTGGAAATATGTCCAGTTAGGGAATGACTTATTAGATGTTTTTGCTGTTTGCTGACAGCGTGTTTTGATCTAGGAGAGATTTAGGAAACATGTATATTTTTTTTTTTTTTTTTTTTAGTGATTAAAATGGATAAGAAGGGTGAAGGTAAAAGAAAACAGAAAGGAGGAGCAGAAAAAGAACGTGGAAAAAAAAAAAAACTCTTAGAAAAAGATGCAAACCAGTATCAAAAAGTCAGTAGCTTGTTTAAGATAGTGGCAACAAAGCATGACTTACCACCTGCATCCCCACCTAAAGGCAGTGGTGCTAGCTGTAGCACAGCAATACCTAGCACTGTACAAGTGGATATGGATACTGATGCAGGTGAAGGTATTCACCGCAGTATTGGACCTCCTATTGAGCTAGAAACTGATGAAGAATTGGAAGAAGAAATTGTGGATGAATCATTAGCAGCAGAAGAGATTCCAGAAGTAGTGGGCATTAATGAGGGCATACCTGACACAGTTGATGATAAAATGTGGTTTATCAGACCAAAATCAGAAAATTTGGATTCATTCTTCCGGTTTCATCCATGTCAACCAGATTTCCATTCTTTTAATTTGAAAAAGTTATATGAGAGGAGGGATGGAAAGAAGCGTCACTGGTTGACCTATTCACATGGACATGGTGTTTTTTTCTGCATGGTGTGTCTTGCTTTCAGTAGAAAGACAGACATCAGTGCTTTTATTGATGGTTGCTTTGATGAAAAACATATGTATCAGAGAATTGAAGAGCACAAAAAAAGCAACCTCCACAATAATAGCTCTGAATCCTTCTTGATGAGATCAAAGAATATGGACATATCTAGTCATTTATTTGAGAAACAAACAACAGCCAGAAAGGAGGAAGTGAAGAGAAAACATGCCATCCTAGAGAGAGTGATTGACACCATCAAGCTGATTGGAAAAAGTGGTCAAAACTATAGGGCAACAGCTGAAGCAGCATATACTTTAGAAGATAAAAATTTGGACCATGGAAACTTCCTTGAGATTTTGCTACGCCTAAGCAAGTTTGATCCCTTACTGAAAAATCACCTTGATACAATTATTAAAAAAAGTAAAAAGAAGCATCAAGGTGCAACGAGTAGCAAAGGACGTGGCGGCTTTGTTACACTAATTTCTAAAACGACAGTGAGCAATATCATCTGTGTAATTTCAACACTTTTAAAAAAAGGTATTGCCCAAGAGATCAGAGATGCTGGCATGTTCTCAATTCAGCTAGATACAACGCATGATATAAATGTCTCAGAGCAGTGTTCAATTATAATTCGATATGTCACAGATGTGGTCCATGAACGTCTAGTTGCTGTGGTAAATTGCACATCCACGACAGGGAAGGCTTTGTGTGAACTGGTTTGCGATGTATTGGAATCCATGGAAATTGAAGTTACAAACTGTGTTGGGAACTCAACAGATGGAGCTTCTAATATGCAGGGGCAGTACAACGGATTCAGCACATGGCTGAGTAAAAAAGCGCCTGGCCAGATTCATGTTTAGTGTTATGCACATGTACTAAATCTGGTGATGATGGATGTCACAAAGATATCTGTTCAGGCAATATCATTGTTCGGCCTTTTAAATTCATGTGCTGTGTTTATCTGTGAATCTTACCTCCGGATGAATGTATGGCGGGATAAGTCTTAGGAAGAAAGATTCCGATCACTTTCTGTGATTGGAGAAACAAGATGGTTTTCCACAGATGCAGCACTTACAAAGGTGTTTGGTTCATTTAATGATCCAAGTCGAGCCTTGTATGTAAATTTGATCCAGACCATGGCAGCGATATCATGTTCTGATCATTTTAATGCTGACATAAGATACCAGGCTGGAACTTTCTTAGACTCCCTCAAGAAATTCAAAACATGTATAACAGCACAGCTGTACTTATTTATTTTCAAGAATACCACTCCACTATCCTTGTACCTGCAAACACAGGGTATGGATATACTGCAGGCATACCGAATGGTGTCAGAAACCGTTGACAACCTACAAGCACATGATCATGATTCTCAAATGATTATAGATGCTGCAAAGAAGTTTGCAGTCTGGGCAAATGGCAAGTTGGAGAACTGATTGCCAAGTTATGATTGAGGAAGACTTTCCACCAACTAAAAGAATACAACGAAAGAAAAGAATGGCTGGTGAGCTTGCAGTAGACGAACCAATCTTGTTGGCAAGTGATCAGTTCAGGGTGGAGATATACAAAGTGACCTTAGACAAGATTATTATTGTCTGCAGAGACGATTTACAAAACATGGTCAGCTATTTGCAGATTTGACATGTTTGGATCCCAGAAATTTTGAAGACATTTTGCTACACCTTCCCAACAATGCATTAGAACGACTGAGCAGTCTTGTAATTAAATTTGACTCCATTGCAACTAAAGAGAAACTGCAAAGTGAGCTACTTGATTTTTCATCAAAGTGGCAAAGATTGAAAATGTCTCTTGATGAAGAATATACTCATGCTAACAATGAAGGTCAAGATGAAGACGCCATCCATTCTCATCTTATTACTGAAACTGAGGAACAACCATACTCAACTGTTGGTGATCAAAATGGAAAGTGCAAGACTTGTAAGAACTGTATAGCATGCTGCTACAATGTGTTACTGCGTTACAACTTATACAGTCTGACGTATAGTTCACTTTTTAATGCATACAAATTGACACTGACACTTTCCTCTTCTCAAGTAGCATGTGAAAGGTCATTTTCAAAACTGAAATATATCTTTAACAGACTTCGAAATTCCCTCTCCCAACCACATTTGGAGGCCTTTATGCTCATGTCCATGGAAAAAGAGGCCTTGATTGGACTAAGCAATGAAACCATCATTGATGTTCTGGCTTCAAAAAGCAGCTTGCTACAAGGGATGTTGCTTACATAACATTACAAGCATGTCTGAGGATTACAATGCTGGTTGATCTCTATTTTTCTAAATTTTGACTAGATTAGTTATTTGTTTACAATGTTTACAAACAGGTTTTTGCATATTTTATCCTCTAAAACTTTAGAAGATAGTTTGCACATTGCAACCTCCTAAAAGTTAATGAGCAATTTTTTTTATCTACTGTTAAAGTTGTTTACTTGTTTTTAAAGCACGTTTGAACATTACTTTTTGAAAACTGTTGAGTTGCTTGCCATTACATTGGTACATCTGAAATGTTTTTTAATTCCTAAACTTGGACTGGAAAGCAAGTTAACAATATGTTTTCAAGGTATTCCGACTTGTCGAAATTCTAAAAGTTTTTGCGCATTTTGTACTGCTACAGAATTAACAGCAACATATTTGCACTATTTTTTATCTCAAACGGTTTATTGTAACTGTTATAATATTTAATTACTGTTAAGTAAAACATTTTGCACTTTTTTTTTATATGTAGTAATTAACTACTACTATTTTTGTGTCTTTGTGAGTAATTTATTTATGTTACGTTAATAAAGTTTTGAACATGTTTATGTCTTCCATACTTTGAAGTAAAGTTCTTTGATTATTCCTTATTCTGGCAATATATATCACCATAGCAATAAGTGGACTGTTCTTGATGATTGTTCCACTTTTACCACTTTTAACTGTCATTTGCTTTTATATATATATATATATATATATATATATATATATATAAAAAAAGCCCTATGGGCTTTTATATGTGTCTTATCTATATATAATGCACTCTTTAAATGTGCTTTAAAATGCATGGTTTTCCATTTTATGAACAAGAAAATAATGACGTTATGCTGTTGGGCTGGTATAATAATGCTATGCGGCTGGTATGACATTTTTTCCTGGGCTGGTTTTCATTCCCAGTCCGGCCCTGACTACGGTAACCTTTATTCGGTTCAGATGGTGTCAAGCATGTGTGGGGTCAACCAGTTGAGAAGTACAAAGACAAGTGTGTCTTGCCTACAGTCAAGCATGGTGGTGGGAGCGTCATGGTCTGGGGCTGCATGAGTGCTGCCAGCACTGGGGAGTTACAGTTCATTGAGGGAACTGAATGTTAACATGTACTGTGACATACTGAAGCAGAGCATGATCCCCTTCCTTCGGAGACTGGGCCACAGGGCAGTATTCCAACATGATAAAGACCCCAAACACACCTCCAAGAGGACCACTGCCTTGCTAAAGAAGCTGAGGGGAAAGATGAGGGACTGGCCAAGCATGTCTCCAGACCTAAACCTTATTGAGCATGTGTGGGGCATCCTCAAACGGAAGGTGGAGGAGCGGAAGGTCTCTAACATCCACCAGCTCCGTTATGTTGTCATAGAGGAGTGGAAGAGGATTCCAGTGGCAACCTGTGAAGCTCTAATAAACTTCATGCCCAAGAGAATTATAGCAGTGCTGGAAAATAATGATAGCCACACAAAATATTGACACTTTGGGCCCAATTTAGACATGCTCACTTAGGGGTGTACTCACTTTTGTTGCCAGCGGTTTAGACATTATTGGCTGTGTGTTGAGTTATTTAGAGGGGACAGCAAATTTACACTGTTGTACAAGCTGTACACTCACTACGTTACATTGTAGCAAAATGTAATTTCTTCAGTGTTGTCATATTAAAAGATATAATACAATATTTACAAAAATGTGAGGGGTGTACTCACTTTTGTGAGATACTGTATAGACGTGACATATTTTCTGAGACATATATTGAAGTAGTATTGCTGAGTGCCTTAGCAGTTTCAGGTGAACAGGGAAAAATCATGAATATAATTAGGGAATTAATGTGGACGGAAAAACAACAGACATCAAATTTTAAAAAAAGATGAAGATTACAGTGTCTTTCCATTTTTCATACTTAGGATCAAATATCACAATCTCTATTTTTAGTGTCCACATATAAAATCATTAAATGTCATTCTGTTTCTTTTCTTTCTGCTGTAAATACAAAGATGTTCATTAGATTATTGCAGGCAATTTTGCTGATTATGCTTTACAATTAAATGGTCCAAATGAAGACAACAGCATCAGAGGGACAGACAAACTCTTAACGGCTATCTAGTAGATGCCATAACATTTCTACTAATTATTCTGTGTCCTTCTCTTGGAGGCAAATATATTGTTGATAGAAGAATTAGACTAAATGTAGAAGTAAACAAGAACACAGACAAGTATACTCCAGAAAGCTCATCTGTAGTTAGACGCTTTCAGCACCTAAAAAATAATTTTAAGCGGAATAAACACTTTAGCTTTACAGTTAAAATTTAAAGTCTCTAAACCTAAAATTTATAAACCCTAAGGAACTTTTAGGATTTTTCCATGAAGGATTCCTGAAATATAATCTTATCATCCAAGTCTTAATAACAAACCATCAAAAGTATTCTGTTTTGGATCTAGGAAGATTATGGGGTGTAATAAAATCTCTGACCTGTGTAATTTGTAAATGTTTGCTCCTTTCATGGTAGCATAAATATTAGAAAGAAAAGACTAAATTTAGATTAATAGCGCATACCACCAATTTCTAAACTTTCCCCATGTAATTCCATGCATTTACAGTCATATGGCGTTTAGAAGCATATGAGCCTAAACTTATTCTACCGACCAGAATGTTCATTTATTCTAGCCACTGAAACTAATTTAACCACTTCCCTACCCACCCATTGTCATATGACGTCTGCAGATGAGATCTCCTGTCCTCGTCGGGCGTCATATGACATCCTCAGCTTCCTGGCGGCATAGGGGGCGTGCGCACTGCTGGGTCACCGAGGAGCCATGATGTCCACCGGGCACTCGCGATCGGTTGTTAGAGAGCAGGACAATGGATCTGTGTGTGTAAACACACAGATCCACGTTCTGTCAGGGGAGAGAAGACCGATTGTGTGTTCATACTAAGTATGAACACCGATCGGTCTCCTCCCCTAGTCAGTCCCCTCCCCCTACAGTTAGAATCACTCCCTAGGTAACACATTTAACCCCTTGATTGCCCCTAGTGTTAACCCCTTCCCTACCAGTGACATTTATACAGTAATCAGTGCATATTTATAGCACTAATCGCTGTATAACTGTCAGTGGTCCCAAAATAGTCTAAAAAATGTCCGATATGTCCGCCGCAATGTCACAGTCACGATAAAAATTGCAGATCGCTGCCATTACTAGTAAAAAAATGACAATAATTAAAATGCCATAAATATATCCCCTATTCTGTAGGTGCTATAACTTTTGCGCAAACCAATTAATGTACGCTTATTACCAAAAATGTGTAGAAGAATACATATTGGCCAAAACTGAAGAAAAAATGTGTTTTTTTTTTTAAAAAAATGGGATATTTATTATACCAAAAAGTAAAAAATATTGTGTTATTTTCAAACTTGTCGCTCTTCTTTTGTTTATAGCGCAAAAAATAAAAAACGCAGAGGTGATCAAATACCACCAAAAGAAAGCTTTATTTGTGGGGAAAAAAATTATAAAACATTCATTTGGGTACAGTGTTGCATGACAGCGCAATTGTCATTCAAAATATTACAGCGCTGAAAACTAAAAATTGGCCTGGACAGGAAGGGGGTGAAAATGCCCATGTATTGAAGTGGTTAAATGTGTTTAGGCATGTACCTTACATTATGTCAGTAAGCTCCTCTCTGAATGGAGGTTTGGGGCATTTTGTTTGCCCCTGGACGTGCTCTAAAATATAAATCAAAATGGCACAATGTGCAAGGACACATTGGCCAAAACTGAGCTCCTTTCAGAGGCATAACAAATGAAAAATTGTCTTAAAAGTGGCTTTTTTTGCTGTCCATGTGCATGCATCTAAAGCTTCTACTTGTTTTCTTTCAGAACAAGCATTTTTGCTGCAAGTCTTAAAAGAAATTGAATGTACTTCTTTTTTTTTTATTGGAGGGGAGTGAGCAGGGATTTTACTTCATTTCCTAAGCTCCAGAAGAGCAATGTGCTACCAATTATACTGTGAGCAGAGCTAGGTGTGGCTATTCGCTCAAAGGGCTATCAATAGTGCTAACATCTAAAGTTCTAAAGGAAAGGCAGCAAGGTTGACAACACTTCAAATATGCCACTGCATAAGGAACAGTGTTGTCACTCTATTAAAGAAAGTGTTTTTCCAATGGTTCTATTGGCAGGACCAGCAGGTATCTACAAAATGTACCATGGGTACTTAAAAATCGCCGGCTAATACTGCTGTGGACAGTCTACATGACAAAAGTGATTTTATAAATTAACCATAGTTCTAAAATATACTTTTGAAAAAAGAATTTTGCATAAACTTACCCCTAATCAAATATCATTTAATCCTCATTTATATTATAAAAAGAAGGTTGCAGCAAACATACAGAACAATTATATCATTGCAACATTATTTAATAACATGGATTAAAGGAGTACAGCCAAAGCTTTTCTGGCTGTACTTCTCCTATGCATCACAGGAGTGCAGTTCGTTCTGCGCACCTATGACCCATTTTCAGCAAACCATATGGTCAGGATCTGCCCAAAAGCTTGGAGCGGCAGCTGGCTCAGCCTCTCAGTGAGCTGCTGGAAGACTGAGCCAGCCACTCCCACCCCCTTCACAGTCGAGTGAGCGTTGGAGGGGCAGAGCAGAGAGCCGGTTCCATGCTCTGAGCAAAGGGGAGAACTGAGCGATCAGCAGTCTGATTGCTCAGTTCTTAGTGCAGAGGTGGCGGGGACAGATTCAGCATTGGAGCAATGCTGCATCCACCTAGGTGAGTATTTATTTATTTTTTTTGTATAGCCCATGCTTCTCTTTTACACAACCAAGGCAAGGTACCTAAAAAATCCAAGCAACACAATATGAAACTCCTGTATTTAGTAACCAGTGGAATGTTCTTTATTAACCCCTCTGGCGGTATTCCCGAGCGTGGCTCGGGGTGAGATTTCAGTACCATTAGAGGTAACCCCAAGCCACACTCCGGATTGCATTGCTGGATCCTGGAAGAGGTTACTTACCTTGTCCTCCGGATCCCGCGATGTACTCCCGCTGTGTATGGCAGCCGGATCTTCCACCTGATGCACTGTGTGCCCTGGCTTCCGTTCCCTGCGAGCGTTGCGACGCAGGGGGGTGGAACCGACGGCAAATTCAAATAGTATAAAGCACAACACACACTGATACATTGTAATCCTATTGGATTACATTACTAAATAAAATAAAATTGACCTTAGTTTGCCCCCCAGCGCTTTATCTAGTGCCCTTGCCTGCAGTTTTACTGTACTCTATGTGTGTAAAACTGCAGAACTACCACGGCATCAAAAACGGCACGCCTCTACCTCAAAAGCGGCATATGACCTGCTGGAAAACAGCGACAGTGATACAGAATAGCTTGCAGAATTGAGTGATAGGGAAGTTCGTCATCAGGCACGGAAAGCAATTTCAGCAATGATCCTTCGACTGTGCCCAGTGATGTGCGAGGTTGAAGATGACAACCCTTTGGCATACCTCCATCTCTTTTTGACCGATGAGGTTATAGAAAAAATTGTTACAGAGACAAATCAGTACCAGGAGCAAGAAGCTGCTGCACATCAGAGGTTGGCAAGGAGCAGAAAGTGGGAACCAGTGACCAAAGAGGACATCTGGAAGTTTCTGGGCCTAATAATTCTTCAGGGAGTGGTGGGGAAACCCCTGCAGAAGTGGTATTTGACAACCAACAAATTACTAGCCACTCCTCTTTTGGCATGGTCATGTCGGAGTACAAATTTTCTCTGATAATGAAGTATTTGCACTTTCAAAATAATGAAGAATTTGATGAGACTTCTCATCCAGTACCAAAACTGAAAAAAGATTTGGGAGGTATATCAAATTATTCAGAAAAATTTCCAGCAGACCTATGTACCAGATAGAGATATCAGTATCGACGAAAGTCTAATGGCCTACAAAGGAAGACTCAGCTGGATACAGTATATCGCGTCTAAGAGAGCACGATTTGGCATAAAATCATTCATGCTCTGTGAATCCAGCACTGGTTACATATGGAATTTGGTCCTTTACACTGGGCAAGGAACCAGATTCAGCGAAAGATTCAGTAATTATGGAATGCCAACAGCTTCAGTTCTTAGTTTGATTGAGCCATTACTGAATCAGGGCTACTGTGTAACCACAGATAATTTTTACACTTCTCCAGAACTCTATGAGTTTCTTTTGCAGCACAAGACGGATGCATATGGGACCATTAGAGCTAACCGGCGTGACATGCCACCAACCTTTTTCAATAAAAAGCTCAAGGCAGGAGAAATAGTTGCCTGGCAGAAAGGCAAAATTATGGCACTGAGATGGCGCGACAAAAAAGATGTGTGGCTAATGAGTATTATTCACAACACCTCTACTGTCATGGTACACACAAAAGGTGGAAAAGACAAACCAGAAGTCATGATGGACTACAACACCATGGGAGGTGTTGATAGAGCTGACCAGGCCATGACTTTTTTCCAGCCATGAGAAAGCAACAAAAAAAAAAATACAAAGAAATCTTCTGGCATCTTCTTGAACAGTGTCTGAGGAATGCCTTCATTCTTCTAAAAAAAAAAGAGTGACAAGCCTGTGGTTCATGCGAAGTTTGTTTGGAAAGTTGCCAAACATATATTTCTCGAGCACCAAACACCAATGACTGTAAATAGATCTGGACATCGTGCTGCTGGCATTGTGAATCCGAAAGGCCTGACTGGTCGTCACTTTATGGACCACATTCCACCAATGAAAAAGAAGTCAGCACCCACAAGGATGTGTGTGGTTTGCTGTTCTAAGCAAGACGACACTGGAAGGAAAAATCAGAAAAGAAACCAGGTTCTATTGTCCTGACTTTGTGCTGTATCATGTTTTAAAATTTTCCATACCTGGGACGTTTACTAAAGCAATATGACTACTAATATTGCACACTTGTTTGGCCAAAAAAAATGTCAGTGTTTTTGATTATATTATTTACTAAAATTTATTGAATAAAAAGTATTATTATTATTATATTATTATTTGTTATTATTTATAGTTATTTATTATATTATAATTTATAATTTTGTGTTGCAAACTTTATCATACCCGAGATGTCTACTAGACTCTGGTTTGGACAGATTTAAGTGAGTTATTCCTAATGCCGCGTACACATGAGCGGACTTTACGGCAGACTTTGCCCGGCGGACTTTTCGACGGACTTTATGACGGACTTTCCGAATGAACGGACTTGCCTACACACAATCCACCAAAGTCCGTCAAATTCGTACGTGATGACGTACGACCGGACTAAAACAAGGAAGTTCATAGCCAATATCCAATAGCTGCCCTAGGGTGGTTTTCTGTCCGTCGAACTAGCATACAGACGAGCGGACTTTTCGACCGGACTCGAGTTCGACGGATATGCCCCATACACACGGTCGGACTTTGTTCGGACATTCCGACAACAAAATCCTAGGATTTTTTCCGATGGATGTTGGCTCAAACTTGTCTTGCATACACACGGTCACACAAAGTTGTCGGAAAATCCGATCGTTCTAAACGCGGTGACGTAAAACACGTACGTCGGGACTATAAACGGGGCAGTGGCCAATAGCTTTCATCCCTTTATTTATTCTGAGCATGCGTGGCACTTTGTCCGTCGGATTTGTGTACACACGATCGGAATTTCCGACAACGGATTTTGTTGTCGGAAAATTTTATATCCTGCTCTCAAACTTTGTGGGTCGGAAAATCCAATGGAAAATGTGTGATGGAGCCTACACACGGTCGGAATTTCCGACAACAAGGTCCTATCACACATTTTCCGTCGGAAAATCCGACCGTGTGTACGGGGCAATAGATTTAAAACATGTTTCAAATCTAAGTCTGTCCAACTTTTGAGAAAACAAAGTCCGTTGGAGCCCACACACGATCGAATTGTCCGACGAAATCCCGTCCGCCGGGCAAAGTCTGCCGTATAGTCCGCTCGTATGTATGCGGCATTAGAATTACAGGCCTACAATATAAAACGCCAAATTTCTATGCAAAATAATGGTACCCCTTTCAGCACCTAAAATCTGAAATAATCATACCGCCAGGGAGGTTAAAGCGGTTGTAATCCGTGGATGTTGTAAAAAAAAAACCTGCAAAGCAATGGCATAATGTGTTAGCATGCATCGCATACTATCACATTATGAACCACTCACCTTGGAACAAAGCCCTTCAGCGCTGTAATGTCACCGCTGAGAGGGCTGACATGTTCCCCCTGGCTTTCTTCAGGGTTTGCACACTCTGGCTATGTGATTGGCCAGAGCCGCAATGACATCACTCCCTTACATATGTGCGGGAGCCCTCAGTTCTGGGACAAAGCTCTGAAGTCCCGGCAAGGTATGCCGGACCTTCAGAGCGCATGCGCCAGTGATGTAACTGGCTGCATGCAGGGTGAATATCTCCTAAATGGTGCACGTTCAGGAGATACTAATTTTACCTACAGGTAAGCCTTATTATAATAAAATATCCTTGTATGCGGATGACCCTCTCCTGCTTTTGGGTGACACTACCTCCTCCCTACCTGAGGTGTTGAAGCCTTTGACTTGTACTCCGGTATTAGGGTTAACTGGAGTCAGTCTCTTTTTTTTTTTGCTTCATCCTGACCATCCTAAACTGCCCACGTCTACCCCCTTGCACTAGATAGATGAGTTTAACTATTTGGAAATAGTGGTGGGAGGTCCTTCGGCTGCCTACTCTGATTTGAATTTGCTCCGTTTGCTTAAACACCTTTCTTAAAAATGTGCTGCCTGGAAATCTCTCTCCGTTACTCTGGTGGGTAGGTAAGATTCTTATTAAGATGGTATTTCTCCCGAAATCTTATTTATTTAGGAGTGGTCCTTTTTTATTTGGATAGCATTATTACCTTCTTTTGTGTGGACCAGGAAGACCTCTAGATTAGCTTTATCTACTCTCCAGCTGCCTCTTATACAGAATGGGTTGTCCTTGCCAAATTTTCAGTTGTACTACTGAGCGGTGATCTAGTAATAGCCAAGTGGTGGTGTTCTCTGCCTCGTGATAATCTGGAGGTGACCTTGGAGTTCAGCCATTGTGGGCTCTTATTCTACTCTCAGCAACCTAGTTTTTTGGGCCCGAGGTACCACCCTGGGGTTATGGATCTGATGCGGACCACCATCTCTATTTGGCATAAAGCTAGTGCCAAGTATTGCTCACTCACAACCTTTTCTTCACATACCTTTTCTTCTGCATATGAACAGTGTTCCAGACTCCAAAGTGTGGGCAATTAGGAGGTGGTGGGTTTTAATTATATTGTTGCTGCAGGCAAGTTGCGCATGTTCCCTGGCCTTAGAGCAGCTTATGCCCTTCCTAATTGGATGTTCTTTAGCTATTTACAACTACGTATGTTAAATATTTTTGATGACCAGGTTCTAGGGCATTATACTAAGTTGTTTTTTGTTATGCCACCATTTATGCATGCAGGGAGATACTTCTCAGTTGGAAATCTGCTGCCCCATCAATGGTTACTGCTTGGCGCTTTACCCTTATTTCTGCTTACCATTATATAAGCTTATGTACATTAACAGAAACTGCCTAATAAAATGCTTGATAAAATATAGTCCACCTGTATTGACTCCTGGGTCTCCACTGTGGATGCGGCATCTCCCCTCCAAGCAGCTGCATCCCCCCACCTAAGGCAGCACAGTGGTGTAGTGGTTAGCACTCTCACCTAGCAGCAATAGGGTTGCTGGTTCAAATCCCGACCACAACACCATCTACCTGGTGTCTGCATGTTCTCTCTGTGCCTGTGTGGGTTTCCTCTGGGTGGTCCGGTTTCCTCCCACACTCCAAAGACATGCTGGTAGGTTAATCATATCCTGTCTACAAATTGGCCCTAGTAAGTGTATGTGTTTGTAAGCACGTCAGGACCCTGTAGGGTAAAGGACCGTACAATATCAGGATGCAACTCAACTCAAGCCAGATGATGAGCCCTGAATAATGATTATCCTTCCTCCTGGGGTTCCTCCCCCCTCCCCTCTCTTTCCCATTTCTGGATTTTTTCCTCCTTCCATCCTATACCCCCTTTGTCTTATTCCTCCTTTAGTTGACTTGACCCCCCTTCTCCTCCTTCTTCTCCTTCTCCCCCCTCCCTTTTTATGGTCTGGCAGTTGGTCTTAGATGGGAGCAGTCTTATTTCCTTAGTTATGTGATGAATGTCTGATATCTTGTACTGTATTTAGTCCTGAGTTTATTATTCTCCTGTATGTACTGTGCTCATATTCCTTTTATTATGATGGATGTCATGTGTCTCGAGATATTTCTACTCTTTACTGTGTTTATGCAGATTGGTCTCTGCTTGCACTGGATATGACATGTACTCCACTTTACTTGTTAAAAAAAAGCAAAATATGAAAAGACTATGACCTCTAGGATGTAAAACGTGGAGAGCTGAAGCAAATAGGTCATAGATAATCTCATGTCCTGCAATATGCCTGCATAGCAAGCTTGGAGACCTTTTTGAAAAGCCACAAAACACATAGTTTTGCAAGTGTGCAGGGTCACTATTTTTAAATCACAATTTTAGAATGTTTGCATAAAAAAGAGAAAATAAAAAAAACTCTTATTTTTGCTTTGAAGAAAGAAGATGTAGGATTGATTTGTTAGTGAGTTCTATGTGGTTGTTGACAAAATAAAACAACTGCTTTTGTCCTTGTCCTAGTTAGGTATATTGCAGGTAACTTACAGAGAGACACTTTTTTCAAGTAAATATTCTATAAGTAGCACCACATGGCAAAATTAGACACTATTTTTGATGTAATCTGAAATTTTGCAGAAATTAATACTGCCTAAATAACTCTGCTCATTCCTACATAAGAATAATAGGTAGTAGACCATGTTAGTCTTTTATTAGCTAGGATATCTGTAACTTCAGTAATCCTATTTAACTGATACAGCCAAAAAAAACACCACAAGTTCATACATTAGAGATTTTTAACATTGCCCAGTGTGCGTTCCCTGTGAATAAGGGCTCTTCACACCAGCTGCTCATTTACTAAAACTAGATCTGGTCCGGCTCTGCAAAGAAACCAATTAACTTCCAGATTTTATTGTCAAAGCTTAATTGAATGAGCTGAAGGTAGAAGCTAATTGGCTACCATGCACAGCTGCAACAGATTTTGCACTCTCCAGTTTTAGTAAATCAACCCCAGTCGCTGGTTTGCGGAGCGGTCCGACCGGACCAGTGCAGTGTTGATATGCCGATACCGGCGCATCACACTGTTCACTTTTTTAAAAAGAACTTTTTCACTTCACTTCATTTCATTGAGTTTTATCGGCTGGCAGGTGGTGACCAGCACTGCACTGGAAAAAAGTACTGCACAGTACATTTTTTTAGCTCACACCAGCTGAACATCACTGCAATGTAGTGGTGTGAACGAGCCACATGGGAGACAAAGCTGGAATAGCTGCCCAACACAGTCCCACCACATTAGTGTGAACAAACCCTAACTTTTTTACCATAAATAGAATGGTGGAGCAAAGGTGCAAAAACACATGCAGTCTGGAAAGGTCAGTATTACCTGGGCCTCAGGTAAAGCATTTGGGAGAATTCACAATTGCTGTTGATATTGAGGCGTTAAGCATGGGCATAATAGAGAAATAATAGAGAACTAAAATTAACACAGGATTCTGTGTAAGAAAAATGAGTTCTTGTGCATAAAGTGTTAACATTTATTAGCATTTAAATGTGGTTACATCTGCAAAATTTGTCTTCCTCTTCATCTAGCTCCCATTTAATCTGAGAAATCCCTGTGTATTGCATAGATTTGTTAATATACAGTAAATACATTTTTTGCCCTTTTTTTTGTTTGTTGCTTCCTGATCTTGAGAGAGTATCTACCTATCTGGATAGTTATCATGGAGACTGTTGATTTGTTTGCTCAACCAAAGCTGAGGAAGAGAAGAAGATTGAGGGAGTTGGAGGAGAAGAGATCTAGACTTCGATAATGGGCACATCATTTGGTGTTAGAGTGGTTGACATTTGTTTCTTTTGTTCTTATGTACAGAGACCTTTGTAGACATTTACAGCATTTTTTTAACTTCACCCAGATATTTATTTCGACTTTTGACAAGCTGTTAAATATTCTGCGACCAAGACTGACCTGTATGGATAACAGCATGCACAGGTGTGTGTCTACTGCGGAATGACTATTGGTTACTCTCAGGTATATTCAAATCATAACATGTGAATGTCAGTGTTAGCCATATGTGTGTATTCATCATGCGCTAATAGTGCATAGTATCTTATACTGTACAGTATAGTAGTTAGGGTGCATAGTATAGTGCATTTAGGATATACTATACTTTTTCTGTATAGTGTAAGTTAGAGATATAATGTTATAAGATATTACATAATGCTCTGTGCATAGTATCATCTCTCCTATAGAAAAAAAGATACATTTTCATCATAACAGGTACAGCTGCCCATGGCAACCTATCACTTCCAGAGTTCATTTTTAAATTAGCATAGAAAAAAATGCTATATATTGTTTAATACAGCTCCAGAATGTGTAGGCTTCAGTGTTAAATTCTCCACGCTGTTCAAAATTATATTGGACAGTATGCAGTCTATTTGCAAAGCAGCAAAAGTGACATATGTGTGTGTGTGTGTTTTTGTTTTCTTTTAAACATATAAATTGATAATTGCATTTGCTTTTTCAGGCTTTTGATGATTGGTCAGTCTGTTGCTTCTCTGCTTCATTATTTCTTCTTGGGTGTGAGTACAGCCTGACCTGGGAAACTTATCTGTCAGTACATGAAGTGGTGATGCCAGCCTATCAAGGATTGTTGCGAATTGAGTTCTGAAAAAACTGCCATTAAAGATGCAACCAAACTTGGGGCGAGGTATTGGAAGTTCTTCTCTGTCATCTTCCTGAGTTTGGTGAATAAACACCATCATTTCTTAATGATTGATATTGGAGCTTACAGGAGTTTAGGAGATTCCTGTGTCTTCGGGGAGTCTGCAGAGGGTTATAGGCTGTATGAAGGATGCTTAAAGTGGCTGTAAATCTTAGACATGAAATATGAACAAAGCACAGCCTTCTATACTGTATGTGCCTCTATCCAAAGCACTAATGCCCTGTACACACGAGCGGAATGACCGACAGAAAAAGTCAGATGGAAGCTTTTCATCGACTATTCCGATCGTGTGTAGGCCTCATCATCGGACTTCGTTTTTTGAAAATCCTGACAGACCTAGAAATAGAACATGCTCTAAATATTTCCGACGGAACCAATCCCTATCGGGAAAACTCCTCGTCTGTATACTGTTCCGACGGACCAAAAACGACACTTGCTCTGAAGCAAGTACGAGACGGAAGCAATTGGCTACTGGCTATTGAACTTCTTTTTTCTAGTCCCGTTGTACGTGCTGTACGTCACCGCGTTCTGGATGGTTGGACTTTGGTCAGACTTTGGATTGACCTTGTGTAGGCAAGACCGCTTGAATAGAATTCTGTCGGAGTTCAGTTGGAAACCTTCGGAGTTTATTCCGACGGCTAAACCGGTCGTGTGTATGCGACATAAGTGTAATATCTTTCTGCTGCCTCATTCCTCTGTTATCTGTATGAGTTATTTCTGACAGTTTTTTTGATTTAAAGAGATAGAGAGTGACGGGGGAGGATAGCTTCAGCACAAAGCCTGTGATCTGTGATTGACAGCCTCAGAATGCATGCTCCCTGTGTCCTGTGAGGGGAGGATGTGTCCCTTCCCTCCAATCAGGGCTCAGGGCATGGGAGAGTAGCTTTGTGTTTTGGAGGACCTGCTGGCATAGGTGATGTCACAAAGGAATGGGACTTGTATGATTGTTATATTGGGTAGAAGGGAGTGAGGCAAAATTGGTAGTGGTGCAGGTCATAATCTAGGAGGTGGAAGGTCTCCCAATTGAGCCATAATATGTGTAAATATTTCTTCCTTGGTCTGAATCTCACACCCATTGAAGAAATATTCAAGAAGCAGTAGCAGACTGCAGAAATATATGACATGTTGATGGATAATATCACATAAAACCTCAGCATTAGGGATGAGCCTGATGTTCGAGTGGAACGTAAGTTTGATTCGAACATCGGGTGTTCGCCTGTTCAATGAATAGCGAACAATTTGGGGTGATCGCGACAAATTCGAAAGTCGCGGAACTCCCTTTAAAAGTCTATGGGAGAAATCAAAAATGCTAATTTTAAAGGCTTATATGCTTGGTATTGTCATAAAAAGTGTTTGGGGACCTGGGTCCTGCCCCAGGGGACATGTATCAATGCAAAAAAAAGAGAGCAGTGATTTTAATAATGCTTAAAGTGAAACAATAAAAATGAAATATTCCTTTAAATTTCATACCTGGGGGTGTCTATAGTATGTCTGTAAAGTGGCACATTTTTCCCGTGTTTAGAACAGTCCCTGCACAAAATGACATTTCTAAAGGAAAAAAAGTCATTTAAAAGTACTCGCGGCTATAATGAATTGTCGCTCTCGGCAATACACATAAAAGTAATTGAAAAAAAATGTCATGGGATCCCCCAAAGTCCATTACCAGGCCCTTTGGGTCTGGTATGAATATTAAGGGGAACCCTGAACCAAAATTAAAAAAAAAATTGCATGGGGGTCCCCCCAAATTCCATACCAGGCCCTTCAGGTCTGGTATGGGTATTAAGGGGAACCCTGTGCCAATTTTTTTTCTAGCCCAATGGCTATCGCCCATAGCTAGACTCCTGTGATCTAATAGGGTTGAGCTAAAGTGAAGGATTGTCTTATGGTACAAGAAATGGTTCTGGCTAATAGTGTTCATAGTACAAATTTATACTTGTAGGTTGTAGAGAGTAAGAGAGAAAAGACCAGAGCGGAAAAAGAAGAAGAAGAGGGGAGGAAAAGGAAAAAGAGGAGGGGAAGGGATGAGTTAGGAAGGAACATGGGGAGGTAGGGAAAGAGGGGTGGAGGGAAAAAATCAAACAATAGTGGAAGAGCTGCCATTGAGACATTTTCTAAAGGAATTAAGTGTTAGATTAAAAGGTGGCTGGTCAATGGCTACAGGGGCTAGTGAGCCGCAGAGGTGAGGTTCTTGTTAAGATGTTCTCAGTGGGCTCAATAGCATGTTCAATAGAGTGTCTGAGGTGGAGAAGCGGAGCCAGACAGACCACAACATCTTACACTTTTCATATGTGTTATTATCAAGAGCCAACATCTCCTCCATCCTCATGGTATCATTCATGGTCGATACCCACTGTGACAAAGGAGGAGTGGTGGTTGTTTTCCAATATGATGGAGTGAGCTGTCTCGCTGATGACATAAAAAAACATAGTAGGTTTCATTTTTGTGTTGTAATAGACCCAGGAAGCATAGAGAGGAGAGCAATCTTTGGGGAGGTCGGTAATGTTTCATCATAGATTTTATTAAACATTCAAATACCTGAGTCCAGAAGGGGCGGATCCTCTTACAGTCCCACCAGACGTGTAGATAAGTCCCATTGGGGGTGTCACATTGCCAGCAGGAGGCTGAGGAAGATAGAAACTGGTATGGATTTTAAGAGGAACCCCACACCTAAAAAAATGGCGTGGGGGTCCCCCCAAACATCCATACCAGACCCTTATCTGAGCATACAACCTGTCAGGCTGCAGGAAAAAGGGGGGATGAGAGAGCGCCCCCCTCCTTAACCGTACCAGGCCACATGCCCTCTATAGACACCCCCCAGGTACGAAATTTAAAGGAATATTTCACTTTTATTGTTTCACTTTAAGCATTATTAAAATCACGGCTCCCGAAAAAACGTCAGTTTTTAAAACTTTTTTTTTGCATGGATACATGTGCCCTGGGGCAGGTCCCAGGTCCCCAAACACTTTTTAAGATAATACCATGCATATAAGCCTTTAAAATTAGCACTTTTGATTTCTCCCATAGACAATTCATTATAGCCACGAGTAGTTTTAAATGACTTTTTTCCTTTAGAAATGTCATTTTGTGCAGGGACTGTTCTAAACACGGGAAAGATGCACCACTTTACAGGCATACTATAGACACCCCCCAGATACGAAATTTAAAGAATATTTCACTTTTATTGTTTCACTTTAAGCATTATTAAAATCACTGCTCCCGAAAAAAACGTCTATTTTTAAAACTTTTTTTTGCATTGATACATGTCCCCTGGGGCAGGACCCGGGTCCCCAAACACTTTTTATGACAATAACTTGCATATTAACCATTAAAATTAGCACTTTTGATTTTTCAAGTTTGTGTCCCATAGACTTTAACGGTGTTCACGTGTTCGAACAAATTTTTTGCCTGTTCGCATGTTCACCTGCGAACCGAATCAGGGGAGGGGTGTTCGGCTCATCCCTAGTGTGCACATTGGCTTGGTGCAGGACTGCAGAGCATAGATGTGGACTGGAGAAAACTGCTCTTGCAGATTTCTCCGGGTTTTGGTATTCCTGCATGGGGCTCTGTAGTTTGGGCGGGACGGCATCTCCAACCCTGTGTCAAGGTTTTGTGGAGGACCAGCAGGGTGTGTGCTCAGGTGGGCACAGCCCTTATAATGAAGGTATGGAAATATCTCATGGCTCCCAGTTGGAGACTGCTCCACCCCAGGGTAATAGGAGGTCTCCAGGAGTCAGAGGCTGCAAGTGGCAGGCAGAGCACATGTGTGTCTGCAAGAGACAGGTAACCGCCTGAGGATTAAGGCCAGAGTGAAGTTGTTGGCTTAGAAAAATCTGGTGGTCTGTGTGACCAACATAAAGAGCAGAGGTACTGCTAAAGAGAGAGCTAGGTAGGCTAGCATTTTTAGTTTGTGAATTTACTGGAAAAGAACCCCTGCATGAGAAACCTTTATGTTACAGACTTTTTATTTTGCTTTTTCAATAAAAATGGGCTGCCATGCCCTAAAAAATAGAGTTCCTGACTGTCTTGAATCACTGGAAAACGCATCTACCAACAATACCCCATGTTACAATATATACTATATATATGTAACGCTGGTAGATTTTTAAAGCTACCTCTTTTTGTGGGTTACTTGTTAGGTGAAGTTAGATTTGCCTCTGTTCCAGCTTGGCTGAGTTGCGTGTAGTTCCACACTGTGCCGGTGGGTGTCGTTGTCACCATGGGCTGGTGTTGGAAAGGCAACGTGTTGAAGCGTATGAGTGTTCCTCTGTCCCGGAGACAACTCGGTGGAGGTGGTCCTCCGAGTTGCATTCTGGGAGAGGGTATTTATGGGACAGACGCCATGTTTAGGGGTTCGTTTTCAGCCATCTGCTGGCCCTCCTGGCCGACAGGTATGCGTTAAGAGTACCATCTCGTGGTCCTCCGTTCCGGAGGCCCACGTCGCTGTGGCATGTGGGTGGGCCCAGAAGCCTGTCTGGGGCCTACCACAGCAGCAGAGGAATGGTCCTGAGCTGTCTATCCTGAGTGAAGAAGCTAGACAACCGAGGAGATCCCAGGGGAGGACCCGTCATGGAAGGATCATTCAGAGTGCTGGCCTGGAGAGGGGCCTGGTGACTCGGTTGGAGGACACAATCTGAAGTAATCTTACTGCATAGTACTGCTGGGTTGGCCTAAAGGTTCAAGTACTGTGTCTGACATTCATCGCAAACCAATAAATCCTGTGGCAGAGGATCATATGGGTTTTATTCCTTGTCAAAAGAAGTTTATTGAGTATACAATATTATAAAGATACATAAAGTAACTTTACAAGGATCTATAAAGTAAGCTCATTGTTTTACAGTAGGGTTTATATAGGTAAATATCATGAAATTTCAAATATTAAACCTTGGGTTCACGTAAACCTAAATTAAAGATATATATCATTTCCTTAGTTACTTTTGTAGGTAGTTAAATGATTTATACCTTCTATACATATTGTTTACAGGTAGAGTGTATATAGGTCAAATAAATTCTGATAATGAGCTTTAATCGTAAGGTGGAGAAAAGCAAAGAGAAAGAAGAAAAAGGGTAGAAAGGCAGAGGTATGGTCCACAAGGTTGTCCCGCTCGTCAGTTTATTATTCTTTTTAGTTCGCTTTGAAGCCTTAGAATGGGTGTCTCTGTAAGTCATTTAATCTGTTATCATGGCAACAGGACAGAGTCATTGAAATTTGACAGGAACTGTTGTTTTATCCAAGGATGCCAAAGTTTTTCAAATTTTGGAATTTGATTTTGATCGATGGCTACCATCTTAGCATGGGAAATTGTATTATTCATTCTGTGAATTGTTTCTGCTAGTACCAATGTAGGAGATTTCCATGCCTTGGCCACTGTTTGTTTTGCAGCCGTTATTAGTTGGATCATAAGTTTGAACCATTCTGGTTTTAGATTAAGTAAAGTTATATATGGATCTGGTTATATTATTTTTTTTAAATATTTTAGATGCAATCACGAAGACTTCCTTCCAGAAGGTTTGGATTACTGGGCACGTCCACCATATGTGTAAATGTGTGCCTATTTCTGGGCATCCTCAAAAACAAAGAGCTGAGGTATTAGGTGAATATTTTGCCACTCTAGCGGGTACAAGGTACCAGCGAGTTAGGACTTTATAATTTGTCTCCAGTGCTAAGATGTTGGGTGAAGATGACTTAGATGTGAGCCATATGTTAGACCAGTCCGTGTCTTCTAAAGTTCGTCCCAGGTCCTCCTCCCACCTCTGAACGTAAGAGGGTCTATTAAGATTTACTACTCCATAAAATTGATTATAAAGTGATGAAATTGTACCTTTAGCAAATGGATCTTTTGTACAGATTGATTCAAAAATGGATAATTGGGATAATGGTGTATCCCCCTTTAGGATTGGTGTATAGAAATTTTTGATTTGGAGATATCTAAATATCTCAGAGTTTGGTAGATCATATTTTTCTCTAAGCGATGGGAATGAAAGGAATGATTTAGATGCTATGAAGTCATTTAGTGTCTAAATGCCTGATGTTGTCCAAGCTTTAACCACTTGACCACTGGGCACTTAAACCCCCTTCCTAACCAGACCAATTTTCAGCTTTTGGTGCTCTCACATTTTGAATGACAATTACTCAGTCATGCAACACTGTATCTATATGAATTTTTAGTCCTTTTTTTCACACAAATAGAGCTTTCTTTTGGTGGTATTTAATCACTGCTGGGTTCTTTATTTTTTGCGCTATAAAAGAAAAAAGACCGAAAAATCTGTAAAAAAATTAATTTTTCTTCGTTTCTGTTATAAAATTTTGAAAATTAGTAATTTTTCTTCATATATTTTGGCCCAAATTTATACCGCTACATATCTTTGGTAAAAATAACCCAAATTAGTGTATATTATTTGGTCTTTGTGAAAGTTATAGCGTCCACAAGCTATGGTACCAATATCTGAAAATTGATCACACCTGAAGTACTGACGGCCTATCTCATTTCTTGAGACCCTAACATGCCAGAAAAGTACAAATACCCCCCAAATGACCCCTTTTGGGAAAGAAGACATTCCAAGGTATTTAGAAAGATGCATGATGAGTTTTTTGAAGTTGTCATTTTTTTCCACAATTCTTTGCAAAATCAAGTTTTTTTTTTTTTCGTTTTTTTTTTTTCACAAAATTGTCATATTAGCAGGTTATTTCTCACACACAGCATATGCATACCACAAATTACACCCCAAAACACATTCTGCTATTAGTCCCGAGTATGGCGATACCACATGTGTGAGACTTTTACACAGCGTGGCCACATACAGAGGCCCAACATGCAGGGGAGCACCTTCAGGCATTCTGGAGCACCCAGGCCAATTCTGACATTTCTCTCCTACATGTAAAAATCATCATTTATTTGCTAGAAAATTACATAGAACCCCAAAACATTAAATATGTTTTTTTAGCAAAGACCCTAGAGAATACAATAGCAGTCATTGCAGCTTTTTATCTCGCACGATATTTGCGCAGCAATTTTTCGAACGCGTTTTTTTTGGAAAAAAAACAGTTTTTTGCTTTAAAAAAAACAAAACAGTAAGGTTAGCCCAATGTTTTTGCATAATATGAAAGATGAAGTTACGCCAAGTTAATAGAAACCTAACATGTCACCTTTCAAAATTGCACACGCTTGTGGAATGGCGCCAAACTTCTCCACTTAAAAATCCCCATAGGCGACGCTTTAAAATTTTTTACTGGTTACAAATTTTGAGTTACAGAGGAGGTCTAGGGCCAAAATTATTGCTCTCGCTCTACCGATCGCAGCAATACCTCACATGTGTGGTTTGAACACCGTTTTCATATGTGGGCGGGACTTACGTATGCGTTCGCTTCTGCATGCGAGCACATGGACAGGGGCGCTTTAAAAAAAATTAATTTTTTTTTATTGTTCATTTTACTTTATTTATTTTAGTTTGACACTTTTTTCCAAAAAAAAAATTTTTTTGATCACTTTTATTCCTATTACAAGGAATGTAAACATCCCTTGTAATAGGAATATGGCATGACAGGTCCTCTTTTCAGTGAGATATGGGGTTAATAAGACCCCACATCTCACCTCTAGGCTGTTCCTGAAATAAAAAAAAAAAAAAAAAAAAAAAAAGATCCTGGCTTCGATCGTAGCGGTGAGTTGGTAGAAGCACCGGAGGGTGGCGGGAGGGGGGGGGCGTCCCCTCTCGCCTCCCGTAAGAACGATCAAGCAGTGTAACAGCCGCTATGATCATTCTTATGGTGTAGGGAATCGCCGGCTGAAAAAGATGATATCTGAATGATGCCTGTAGCTTTACCCATCATTCAGATATCCCCACACAAAGTCAAGGACGTTGTATGACGGAAGGCGGGAAGTGGTTAAAATGCTTTTTTTTTAACACAAAGTTGTCCATTTATACAATATTTCTAACACATAGCATGTATATACCAAAAATGACCCCCCAAAATAGATTCTCCTACTCCTCCTGAGTACGGGGATACCACATGTGTGAGACTTCCACAGCCTGGCCACATACAGAGACTGGGTATGGCTGAGCATGGCTGGGTATGGCTGAGCATGGCTGGGTATTGCAGAGTATCGCCGAGTATGACTGGGTATGGCAGAGTATGGCTGGGTATCACCAAGTATTGCAGAGTATTGCCGAGTATGGCTGAGTATGGCAGAGTATGGCTGGGTATCACCGAGTATTGCAGAGTATGGCTGGGTATCACCGAGTATTGCAGAGTATGGCTGGGTATTGCGGGGTATTGCAGAGTATGGCTGGGTATGGCAGAGTATTGAGGGTTATGGCAGAGTATTGCAGATTTTTGCGGGGTATTGCAGAGCATGGCTGGGTATGGCAGAGTATGGCTGGGTATCACTGAGTATTGCAGAGTATGGCTGGGTATTGTGGGATATTTCAGGGTATTTCAGGGTATTCCAGGGTATGGCAGAGTATTGCGGGGTATTGCAGGGTATGGCAGAGTATTGCGGGGTATTGCAGGGTATAGCAGAGTATTGCGGGGTATTCCAGGGTATGGCAGAGTATTGCAGGGTATGGCAGAGTATTGCAGGGTATGGCAGAGTATTGCGGGGTATGGCAAAGTATTGCGGGGTATGGCAGAGTATTGTGGGGTATTTCAGGGTATTGCAGGGTATGGCAGAGTATTGCGGGGTATTTTGGGGTATGGCAGAGTATTGCGGGGTATTTTGGGGTATGGCAGAGTATTGCGGGGTATTGCAGGGTATGGCAGAGTATTGCGGGGTATTGCAGGGTACTTCCTTATCTGGGAATCGATATTCACATTATAATATTTTCAATTTTATTTTTATTTTTTAATTAATTAATTAAGTTTTTAAATTATACATTCCTTTTCCCCTCCATTTTTCATCAATGTTTCTTTAGAGAAAAGTGGGTTGAGCGCTGCTAGTAGCCCCCGCCAGAATGCTGCTTGTCCTGCTTAGCCAGATCGCGTCTCTGCCAATGATAATGTTAGTAGTGGAGCGATTGATAGAGAGCATGCGGCCATACTGAGATGCGCGCCCATTATTTACCACAGGTTGACGGTCGGAAGCAGTGGGTGGAACGCAAACACACCCACGCTTCCGGGCCGTGTTCCTGGCGCACAGGGACCTCTGACGCCTGTGGAGGAGGGGGAAATGACGCCACGATCGGCCGGAAGTTGCGGGTGGAACGCAGGTGCGCCCGCACTTCCTGGTCTTTTGAATGGCGTGCGTTCCACACATGGCATGCGGCACTATTATGGCTCCTGGGAGCCGGAGGAGCCCGGCATCATCCACCCCAGTAGATCAGAGGCATGGGGACACAACTAGAGCTGCATGCAGGAGGCGAGGTGTCTTTGTTTTGGCGCACCCAATCCCCCTTCCCCTGCCCTGTTGCACATAGCCTATGGTGAGAGTGAAACTGATCTAATGGTCCAGTGTTTCTATATTTATATTTATATTTATATCTATTTATTTATTTTTTCAATTAATCAATTTCTTTTTGTACTAGTACTACTACTATCATTATCTTTTTAGCAGATAACATAGAGTGATGTTTGCCCTCTATATTCTGGCTACAAATGGGGAATTACACTCAGAGGGATGGGATAGGGAGGGTTAACCCGAATGGGTGGGTGGTGCCCAATATCTGTGGGAGGGGGCGTCGTCACTAATTGGGTGGGGTTGACACAGGCACATACATACATTTATAGAGAGAGCAACTCGAGAGACCAACCATTGCCCGCTTAGGCTCTGAAGAAAGGGGTGCTCCCCCGAAACGCGTAAGCCATCAGCCATTTGCGCTGGTCTTATCCTCTCGGCAACAGGTCCTGGGGTGTCGATCCACAGAAACAGCGCTTTTGCGCCCTTTTGAAAGCTATTTATACTAGCTCGTTTGTGAGTATAATTTTTACTGTTTTTATGCTGCATTAAAGTTTATCAGTGGTAATGCACTAGGTTGGTGCGCCCTCTTTCTTTTTTGTGTTTTTTAGCTTGAATACCCATTGTTCAAATGAGGGCTGCAAGACGCTAGGCATCACTTCTATAGGTGGCTGCACCACATATCCAGTTCATGGACACCTGAGCGCAGGAGAGGTCTTTTTTCTTGTATTGCAGGGTATGGCAGAGTATTGCGGGGTATTGCAGGGTATGGCAGAGTATTGCGGGGTATTTTGGGGTATGGCAGAGTATTGCGGGGTATTTTGGGGTATGGCAGAGTATTGCGGGGTATTCCAGGGTATTGCGGGGTATTCCAGGGTATGGCAGAGTATTGTGGAGTATTCCAGGGTATGGCAGAGTATTGCGGGGTATTGCAGGGTATGGCAGAGTATTGTGGCGTATTCCAGGGTATGGCAGAGTATTGCGGGGTATTGCAGGGTATGGCAGAGTATTGCGGGGTATTGCAGGGTATGGCAGAGTATTGCAGGGGTATTTCAGAGTATTGTGGGGTATTCCAGGGTATGGCAGAGTATTGCAGGGGTATTGCAGGGTATTGCGGGGTATTCCAGGGTATGGCAGAGTATTGCGGCGTATTCCAGGGTATGGCAGAGTATTGCGGGGTATTGCAGGGTATGGCAGAGTATTGCGGGGTATTGCAGGGTATGGCAGAGTATTGCAGGGGTATTGCAGAGTATTGTGGGGTATTCCAGGGTATGGCAGAGTATTGCAGGGGTATTGCAGGGTATTGCGGGGTATTCCAGGGTATGGCAGAGTATTGCGGGGTATTCCAGGGTATGGCAGAGTATTGCAGGGGTATTGCAGAGTATTGTGGGGCATTGCAGAGGGAATTGCAGAGTATTGCACAGCATTGCAGGGCATGCAGAGTAGTAGGGATGGCTGAGCATGGATGGATGGATGGATGGCTGTATGTCTCTGTGCAGCGCTGTGGGCACTACAGATGCAGCCCACAATGCTGCAGCCATCCATCCATCCGCCTCTCCGCTCACTGTGTACCGATCGGTACACAGGAAGGGAGGAGAGGGGGAGGAGAGGAACCGGCGTCATCAGATGACGCCGGTTTGTTTACATGTGATCGCTCCGTCATTTGACGGAGCGATCACATGGTAAACGGCCACGATCAGCGGCCATTTACCGGGATCTGTGATGCGCCGGGTCCTCTGGACCCGGCGGTCACGGATGCTCTCGAGTGCGCGCCCTAGGGGGCGCGCGAGAGCAGAATTCTGGGAGGACGTCCCTGGACGCCCTCCCAGAGTTAAACAACCACCCTGTAGCCGTCATTTGGCTATGGGCCGGTTGTTAAGTGGTTAAAAGAATTTGGGTAGATCCATGCCGGATAAAAGGCCGGATTTCTGATAAAAGAAAGGAGAGGATTGTGTGGAGATTGTAACTGATATTTGGTTTTTAGTTTATCCCAGAGAGATAAGAAGTGTTTAGTTATGGGATTATGAATTTTAAAGCGGTCTTTAGGATCAAGCCATAACAAGTTTGATATTAATAGAGGGTCATTTTCTGAAGCCTCTATAAATACCCATAATGGGATTTCCTGTTTTGCATGGTATTTGGACAGACTGGCCAAATGTGCTGCTCTGTAGTAGTTAGTAAGATGAGGGTATCCCAGGCCTCCTTTATTTTTGGGAAGATGTAGTGTGTGTATAGGTATACGTGGTTTAGAAGAGCCCCATATAAACGAAGTTGCTCTTTTTTGTACTATTCTCAAAAAATAGGAAGGAATTGGAATAGGGAGGACTCTGAATAGATAAAGCAATTTGGGTAGAATAGTCATTTTGATTGCATTAATCTTCCCTATCCAGGATAAAGGAAGTTGCGACCATTGTTTTATTAGATTTGTGATCTGTCTTAATACAGGAGGATAATTGGTTGAGAATAAGTCAGAATGAGATGCTGTTAAATGAATTCCAAGATATGGGATTGATTTTTCTGCCCATGTGAATGGGAGTGCAGCCCTAGCCGGGATCAATTCCATGTTTGTGAGCAAAATATTAAGCACTAGGCATTTCTTAGGATTAATCATAAGGCCGGATAGGGCTGCAAATCCATCAAGAGCTGGTATTAAGTTAGGACCAGAGACCTGTGGTGATGATAGAAAAAGTAATATATCGTCTGCAAATATACATAATTTGTGTGTAATACCTCCTACTTCAATGCCAGTTATAGTTTGGTTTGTTCTGATGTATTGGGCCATGGGTTCGAGTATAAGGGCAAATAATAAGGGAGATAATGGGCAACCCTGTCGGGTACCTCTTTCGATATTAAAGGCATCAGATTTGTATCCAGCATATTTTATATAGGCTTTGGGTTTATTATATAATGCTTTGATCCATGTTAAAAAGTGGGGTCCAAAACCCCATTTTTGTAATGAATATTGCATATATTGCCAGGATACTGTGTCAAATGCCCTCTTAATATCGAGAGATAGAAAACATAAAGGGATTTTCCGTTTTTTAGCAATATGTGCCAATAACACTGCCCTGCGTATATTATCGCCTGCCTGTCTATTTGGCATGAAGCCTACTTGATCTCTATGTATTAATTTTCCTATAATGCTATTGAGGCGTTTTGCTATTATTTTTGCTAATAATTTAATATCAAGGTTTAACAGAGAGATAGGCCGATAATTCACACAGGAAGTATCATCAGAAAGGGGTTTTGGGATCATACAAACAATTGCCATTAGTGTTTCTTGCCGAAAAGAATGTCCTTCTAGAAGTTTGTTAAAAGTTTCAGTGAGAATGGGAGAGAGTATTTCCCAGAATGTTTTATAGTATAAAGCCGAGTAGCTGTCTGGGCCTGGTCTTTTGTTAAGTTTTAGGTCTTTTATGGCGTTAGCAACTTCATCTATAGTTATAGGCTCATCCAAACTGCTTTTTTGATTCTGAGACAACTCAGGTAAGGTTATTTTTGAGAAGAAGGATTCAGCCTCTGTAGGATTAAATTCATTGTTTGTCTTGTATAAAGTTGCGAGATGTGAGTGAAATTTATGGACTATTTTAACTGGATTACAAGTATAAACATTTTTTGATAATTTCAAACGTATTGATTTGAAAGATTTGTTAGTTGAATTTAATGCCCGAGCCAAATATGTACCTGGTTTGTTTGTATTCATGTAGAAATTGTGTTTGGAGCGTTTGAGGGATTTATCAACTGACTCAGTGAGAAATAGATCGTATTCCAATCTAGATTTTTTCCAGATGAGATTTTGTACTCTGAGATGGATTATCTTGGAATGATATGTAGGCTGCATTAAAATTGAGTTCTAGTTTTTTTGCTAGATTTTTGCGTTCCCGTTTAAATAGTGCCATTTGTCTTTGTATTGTACCACGCAAGACAGGCTTATGAGCTTCCCACAGTGTTATTGGGGAAATGTCTGTTGTATTATTAATTGATATGTATTCCTTTAAAGCTTGTTCAATGGCCATCTGATGTAGTGGGTGTTTGAGCATTATGTCCGGTAAGTACCACGTTGGGTCATGCGCTTTTGGTATGGCTGAGGCTATAGTAGTGTATACTGCATTATGGTCAGACCACGGAATCGGAATTATATCTGATGCAATAATTTCTGGTATCATTCCTATTGTTAGAAAAATATGATCTATTCTGGTGAAGGTTTGATGAGGGTGCGAGAAATAAGTGAATTTCTTTTTCATTGGGTTACTTTCTCTCCACGAATCTACCAGATTGTATTTGGAAAGAAGTTGAGAAAAAGGTAATCTAGAGGTTATTTTGGATGGTGTAAAAGGTGATTTATCTAGAAATGGGAGGAGGACCTGGTTCGAATCCCCGCACATTATCACTGTTCCTATTTTGTGTGTATTAATCACTTGTAATATATGTGAGAGGAATGGTGTAGGTTGTTTGTTAGGAGCGTAGTAGGAAATCACCGTGGATGCTGTATCCATTATATAACCCATGAGTATCAGGTATCTACCTTCTGGGTCTTTAATTTCTGATGATAAGGTGAATGGTGTGGATCGGTGAAATGCAATTAGAGTACCCCTTTGTTTGGTACCGGCAGAAGCCGTGTAAATTTGTTGATAAAAAGGAGAAATATATTTTGGAGTAGAATCTTTGGTGAAGTGTGTTTCTTGGAGGCATACTATGTGAGCCTTCTTGTTATGGAAAGTACGGAAGGCTTTGGTCCTTTTTTGAGGGACATTTATTCCCTGAACATTCAGGGAAAGTATATTCAGTGGTGCCATGGCAACAGATCAAATAGTTTTGACTTACTTTTTGTTATGCAGAGCTGACTGCGCAGATCAACCTGTGTGGACTGAAGAGATGAAAAGATAGAAAAGAAACCAGTGAATTCTGGAGTAAAGAGTAAACAAAAAACATATGGGATTAGATGATACATTGTATAAATTATTTTTTGCAAGTAATCACAATTTACCCGTGAAAGAGAATAAATATCTCTCTCAGGGGAATAAGTGCCTTCGTCACACTCCCACATAATATGGTTGGGAGAATGAGGAGGGCTAATGGGGGTACACGGATCTTCCGCTTACAGGAGAGAAGTGCTATGTCAAAAGACATCAAAATGATGATTCATTAATTGGAGTGCAGAATATAGTTTTTGTTGAAATTATTTATTCCAGGGTGGTTGTATATGGTTAGTCTTGCCCTAGGCTAAATAATTCAGTTAGAAAGGTACTGTTAATAACTTTGGTATTGATGAAGATAGTTTGAATTATTTTGGGATTTTAACCCTTTTAGAGTAAACAATTACATATTTTATTCATATGTAACTGTTTAGATATGTTAACTCATAAAATTGAGGTTGTATTGCTTCAGATTAGAATAAACAAAAACATAGTTCTAGGAACTAGTTAGGTAATAATATATTTGTTTTAAGAAAATAAAGAAAAAGCTTCCATTACTTCTGGATTATTGAACATATTTGTCCTAAAAAGTAATAAATCTATTGTTATTACCTGAAAATATATAACTGAACAAGAATTTCCTTATTTCACTTATATATTCTAAGGCTATATGAATCAGAAGTAATAAGAAATATAACTGGAATGTAACATGATCCCACACAGTGACTATCAGAATGCAGTTACATTCAGTTATAAATACAGTTTTTTTATAGAGAACCATCTCTTAGTATAATAAATGAAGAGATATCAGGAATTAGGATGACAGTCCATTGAATCTTCTTGGTCCATGGATGATGTGGCATAACGGCCTCTTTTGTGAGAATGATGATTCACATTTTGTTCTGAAATTTTCTGGGTGCTGCCTGAAGGTGAAGATGATGCCATTCTTCTGCGTGTGGGAGAGTTGCTGCTTGTGGGTTCTGTCAGATTTAATTTTAAAAGGGTTTGTTGTAGTTCATCTGCTGATCTGCTTCTGTAAATTGTACCTTGGTAGTTAAATCTGACTGAAAAGGGGAAGCCCCATTGATACATTATGTTGGGGCGTTGCAGTTCCATTAGTTGGGGTTTCATGGATCGTCTTTTAGTAATAGTAAGTTGGGATAGGTCAGCAAAAATTTGATAATTGTGTCCTTGAAAAATAAGTTCCTTTTTTTTCTCTTGCAGCAATTAATATTTGTTTTTTCGTTCTGTAATAATGAAATTTTGTGATTATATCACGTGAGGGTCCATCTTTCTTTTTGGCTGTGAGGGCTCTGTGTACTCTGTCCAGTTCTAAACGTTCAATAGGGATATCTGGCTTTAGTTCTTGTAATAGAGCAGTAATAGTAGATTGCAGGTCTGTCACAGTTTCAGGTATTCCCCTTATGCGCAAGTTTGAACGTCTGGCTCTATTTTCGTAATCTTCGAGCTTAGTTTGAAGTATTAAATTCTCTTCTTTTAATTGTTCCAATTCTGTTATATTTTCTTGGGTTGTAATTTCAATTTCATCCATTTTTATTTCTAAGGCTGCGGTGCGGTTTCCCAGCTCTCTTATTTCTTTGGTTAGGCTGTTTGTTATTTGGTCTGAGGTTTGTTTTAAAACCTTATGAAGCATCTTTTCAAATTGTAATAATATTACTGGGGATGCTGAGGAGCCTTGTGGAGAAGTTTGTGAGAGGATTTGTTCTGTATCTGACTCAAATGGAGAGTCTTGCTGTGACATTTTCTGTCTGTGAGAGCGACCCGATGCTGTATATTGTGAGGTGACTGGAGCTGCTTTAGTTGCAGTGAGTGCCTGTGAGCTCTTTGTGAGGTGATTTTTATTTCTGCCACGGCTTCCTCCCAGTACCATATTTCCTGCCCAAACTTTCACAGTTTGTTCCCTGGGGCAAAAAGGTTCAAATGGATACCTTTTGAGCCTGCAGGCTCCGCTTTGTCCTTCTCTTCTCTCCTCAGCGGTGCGGAGCTCTAACAATGCATGTCTGCTCTGCTAGACTCCGCCCATCCCCCCCCCATATGGGTTTTATTCCAAACAAGTCTGTGGCAGAAACTTTTGTTCGTGCTACGTACTGGCTGCTAGGCAAGTGAGAGAGGACTATCGAGGCCAGCAAAGATTGAATCCCACAAGGGGAGTGCATTCAACTACAAGTGTTCAACTCCAAACAATGTTCTAAAGAATACTAAGGAAAGGTATTTGAGCTTCCCTGCAACTTTCCTTCTGCCTCTTTCCTGCTACTTCCTTTATTACTTGTTCATTAAAGCATTGGAAAATATACTCAAGTGTTTGGTGCCTACATCGTCCAGAGGTAAACTCAACGGGACTCTAGACCCAGTGCCGGTGAAACAGAGGTATCGAGAGTGAAGGCAACAGCCCACTTTAAACCAGCAGCTCCACCGAGAGTTAGTGCTACATATATATATAGATATATATATATATATATATATATATCTATATATATACGGTATATATCTTAGTTTGTAGATGCTATATATCACGCAAACCAATCAATATACACTTATTGAGTTTTATTTTTACCAAAGACATGTAGCAGAATACAATTTAGCCCACATTCATGAAGAATGTTTTTTTTTTTTTTTTTTGGACATGTTTTATAGCAGAAAGTAAAAAATATTGTTTTTTTTTTCAAAGTTTTTGTTTTTTTTTGTTTATATAATAAAAATAAAAACATTGTGGTAATCAAATACCACCAAAAGAAAGCTTTATTTGTGTAAAAAATATTATATACATTTTTTTTGGGTACAGCATTGCATGATCGCACAATTACCAATTAACCACTTCCCGACCGCCGCACGCCGATGTATATGGTGCACAAAAGGGCTTACCCGTATGTCCCTTCATAATCTCAGGCTAGCGGGAGGTTGCCCGCAGGGTGCACAGACTCGATGTCCGCCGGTGGCCCGTGATCGTGACGAGGAGAGGCAGAAGGGGGACATGCCTATGTAAACAAGGCATTTCCCTGTTCTGCCTAGTGACATGACAGGGATCTACTACTCCCTGTCATCTGGAGCAGTGATGTCTGGCATGTCTTAGGTAGCCCATCCCCCTTACAGTTAGAAAACGCTGAGGGAACACAGTTAACCCCTTGATCGTCCCCTAGTGTTTAACCCCTTCTCTGCCAGTGTCATTTACACAGTGTCAGTGGCTATTTTTAGCTCTGATCGCAGTGTAAATGTCAGTGGTCCCAAAATAGTGTCAAAAGTGTCTGATCTGTCCCCTGCAATGTCTCAGTCCCGATAAAATTTGCAGATCACCGCCATTACTAATTATAAAAAAAAAAATACTAAAAATGCCATAAATCTATCCCCTATTTTGTAGGCACTATAACTTTTACGCAAACCAATTAATATACACTTTTTTTTTTACCAAAAATATGTAGAAGAATACAAATCAGCCAAAACTGAGAAAGAAATTTTTTTATATATTTTTGGAGATATGTATTATAGCAAAAAGTAAAAAATATTGCTGTTTTTTCAAAATTGACGCTCTTTTTTTATTTATAGCGCAAAAAATAAAAAACGCAAAGATGATCAAATACCACCAAAAGAAAGCTCTATTTGTGCGAAAAAAAGGGCATCAATTTTGTTTGGTTACAAAATTGCATGACTGCGCAATTGTCAGTTAAAGCGACGCAGTGCTGTATCACAAAAAATGCTCTGGTCATTAAGGGGGTAAAATCTTCCGGGGCTGAAGTGGTCAAAGTAACATAGTGCTAAGTAGCAAGAAATGGATTGGTCATGAAGGTGGTAAAACCTTTTCTTGAGCTGAGGTGGTTACTATATGATCATTAAATGCATTTTTTTTAATGAAAGCAGTACAAGTACCTGGTTTTAAATTGGTATAAGTCCCTCTACTGCCCAACTGAGACTGAGAGAGGGAGAAGCAGTATAAGAAGAGAACAGTTTGTGCTGCAGTATGAATGTGCTAACAAGGTACATGCTCAGAGAAGGAAAAAACATAATACTAGTGAGATGAGCTTATTAGTGTGCTGTTTCTCTTTCACTATCTAGTCACAAGCTGAGAGAGAAAAGATTTCAGGCAAGGTAAACTTATAGTTTTATGGATGTTATATGTACCATGTGAATAATGATATGACTATTCTACTGCCTATAATGTACAGGATAATCATATATACCCTTTCTATTTACAGAGTGAATCCTGTTTTTGTCCAACTGTGACCTGAGGAAGCAGACAAGCGAAACACGTTGGAGCACAGGAACTCATGTATTTATGTGAACACAAAATGATGTAGATGTGTATACACTTTTTTTTATAGCTGTAGCATTTCATATGCTTTTTTTTTTTTAAAAATTGTTATGAATAAAAATATATTTTTAAAAATAAGATGTGTGTCCAAACTTGCCTCTAAAGTCCTGTTTAGTGCTTTATTTTCTCTTTATTTACAGTGCCTTGAAAAAGTATTCATAACCCTTGAAATGTTCCATATTTTGTCATGTTACAACCAAAAAGTACATTTTATTTATTGGGCTTTTATGTGAAAGACCAACACAAAGTGGCACATAATTGTGAAGTGAAAGGAAAATGATAAATGTTTTTCAAAATTGTTTACAAATAAATCTGTGAAAAGTGTGGCGTGTATTTGCATTCAGTCCCCTTTACTATGATACCCCTAACTAAAATCTAATGAAACCAGTTGCCTTCAAAAGCCACCTAATTAGTAAATAGAGTTCACCTGTGTGTAATTTATTCTCCCTATAAATACAGCTGTTCTGTGAAGCCCTCAGAGGTTTGTTAGAGAACCTTGGTGAACAAACAGCATCATGAAGGCCAAGGAACACACCAGACAGGTCAAGGATTTATTATTTTTTTTCCCAGATGGTGCCGGAGGATTGAGAGGATTGGGCTCTCTCTGCACTGCCCAGCGCATGTGGGTCCATATCACGCCCCCCCATTTGAGGCATGGATGGACTTCCTTTATGGCCTTAGGAAATCACGGGGTTCACCGCCATTTCCCTTCCTGCTTGCATTGCACTTTGGAGCGCGGTAGGGCGCGGTGTCATGATGATGTGGGATGCGGCTCCACCTTTTTTGGGGGGGCGTGGCTGCACCGTGCACCCCGAAAATGAGAGATCCATGATGAACGCTGGATGCCCAGATTTAGGCACCAGCTTTTCCATCTTGCCTTATCAGCTGTCACCTATTATTCAATTGGGAATTGAATCATCCAGCCCTCCAGCTGGGTATATCTGCTCCTTTCTGTGCGGTCATTCCTGCAGCACACAACTGGATGTAGATTGCACTGGAGCTAACTGTGGAGACTAAGGTATGCTGAACTATGGGTCAGATCTTTTTGATTTCAATAATGAGATATATAACTGGATACTAGCCAGATTTAATCTCTAAGTACCTTGCTTATGACTATATTACAATCGAAATGTCTGAGTCCCTGCATACCATATTAACAACTCATTATATTTGCTTATCTATACAGATGAGCATCAGGATAAACTCTCCAACGACCAATTACTAACTGGCTGTTTGGCATTACATGGTGAGAGCCTTGCTCTGCTACCTTGGGCTCATTTCCTTGCGGTCCTCGTGGTTCCATCTGGTCTGCACTGCTCTCTCTGGGAAACAACTGATCACTTACTCATCAGTTATATGCACGGCTGGACTGGGACAAAAATTTGGCCCTGGACTTCATCCAGACTGGCCCACTTTCATTTTGAGTGTCCCCATTAGCACTCCCCTTACATCAGAGTGTCCCCATCAGCAGCCCCCTTCACATCAGAGTGTCCCCATCAGCCCCTCTTACATCAGAGTGACCCCATCAGCACCCCTTCACATCAGAGTGTCCGCATCAGTACCCCCTTACATCAGAGTGTCTCCATCAGCACCCCCCTTACATCAGAGTGACCCCATCAGCACCCCCTTACATCAGTGTGTCCCCATTAGCACCCCCCTACATCAGAGTAGCCCCCATCAGCACCCTCTTACATCAGAGTGTCCCCCATAAGCACCCTCCTTCACATCAGTGTGTCCCCCTCTCCTCCCGCTCCCACGTGTACTCACAGTTCTGAAGACAGTTTCTCATTCCTCTTTCCAGTCATGTGATAAGTGACAAGTGATAAGAGGAGAGAGGAAGGAAAGTTTGCCGACTGTCTATCTCTCCCTGCAGGCTAGAGGGAGCTGCTCCTTGGTGACAGGAATGAAATCGCGATCACTCACTCTCAGTGAGGAGCGGCTCCAGGACTGCACCTGATTGGCCCACTGAGCCATCGGCCCACCGGGAAACTCCTGGTAGTCCCGATGGCCAGTACATGCCTGGCTATATGTAATATCTAAAATTGTAGAGTTGGTCCGGTTGATGGTGCAACACCCTTAGGTTAGACACCTTATCCCAAGACAGGTATATGCAGTAGAAGAGAATAAGGGGATTTTTGCGGTGCCAAATACAGGGAAACAAAATTGACTTTTGTAAGTTAAAATAAAACACAATTTTATTACATAACATAGTTAAAAGAACATGCCGTTTTAAAGCAATATAAAATTACAGATATTTGGTGGTCATAGATAAAGAAATGGTAGATTGTAAATAAGAATATTGCACATTAGCCTGACATGTTTCGCTATTAGCTTCTTCAGGGGATGTGCAAGACTTTATTGAAACCACTAAACAAATGAGAAAACAGGTCATAGCATAAATCTAGGAATATGCAATCAGAATATAAATACAAAATATTTAAGATTTATTTTAAATATGAGCTTGGTTGCCAAAAAAGAACACAAGTATGGACACTTACCCTAATAACTGATAGCACCTGCAAATCACCAAGCTGGACCCCAGACAACACCCCAAAGGACCCGATCCTAGGGAATCAAATAGGCGTGGCCATAGAGGGCTGATAAGGGGACACTGGAGAATAGTGAGAATTCATAAAATTAAACTAATGAAGAGGTAACTAAATGTAAAAGGGAGGGACAAACATCTCTTATGCCCCGTACACACAGTCGGATTTTCCGATGGACAATGTCCGATCGGAGCGTGTTGTCGGAAATTCCGACCGTGTGTGGGCGCCATCGGACATTTTCCATCGGATTTTCCGACACACAAAGTTGGACAGCAGGAGATAAAATTTTCCGACAACAAAATCCGATCGCGTCAATTCCGACCGTGTGTGGCCTGTTCCGACACACAAAGTGCCACGCATGCTCAGAAGAAATTCCGACACGGGACAGCTCGTTCTGGTAAACTTAGCGTTCGCAATGGATACAGCACTTTCGTCACGCTTTCAAAATGGTTTAATACAGCGCACTCTCTTCTTCTTTATAATGTGACAAGAATAAAGTAGTTTTGCTGCTCATATTCACACACACTTCTCACAAACTTTTTTCGTTACTATCTATCAGGATTCCCTCAATATATTTTGATTTCTCACATCTGACAACATATTTTTGTATCTTTTTTTTTTTTTTTGCCTTTAATGTAGAATCTTTTTTTGTGTTTCTCTTTTTTTTTTTTTTTTTTTTGGTGATTTTGATTTGTACTCCCGAAAATGTTTGTGTGTTTTTTGTGACAAGTTCCCACAACACCATTGATATGTTGTTCTATTTAATCTGTAGGAGATTGTTTGGTGTTGTTGTCCCTTGTTAATTTCACATTTTATGTTAGAAATGTACCTGAATCGTCACCAACAAACTGTCCTTTTTGGATGAAAACACACACAGGAGAGTAGAATTTACCTAAAATTTTTTTATTAAGTCACAACTATAAAAAAACAAAGAGGGAGGCAATGCTGGAGAAACTGCAGATGTGGGCGAAGCCTTGGACCCCCAGGGCAGACATCAATTATTTAAAAGCAAAATTGGTGGCCTGAGGAGTCCTTATCTAAGGGAGGGCAGTCTGATCCAGAAGTCCCAGAGATCCGGAAAGCAGCAGATGACATCTATGTCCCCAGGCTGTGGTCATACGAGAGACTGCATCTTCTGTCAGACCAGACTGAACCCAGGGCAATCACTCTTTGGTCTTCCTTCCATGCTTTGGCTGTGGTGGTGGAGTTGTGGCAGCAGGAGGAGGAGGAGGATCGTCGATCTCAATGACATCCGTCTTGGGTGTCAGTTCCCCACTCTCCCCCCTAAGTAGGACTTTATAAATCAGGTCCTCAGAGATCCTGCATTGGCCCTCCTGCATGCCCTGCAATTTGGTGGCAGCCATGCAGGAAAAAGGCCTCTGCAGGACTGGGGGAGGCTCTGAGGGACGCTGAAGCCTCCTGGATCAGCCTGTATGCTGAATCCTGCACAGGACTGGGAGTGGCCTTCCTGGCCCTTTTGTATGGCAGGCGGAGGGGAGAAACCTGAGACTCAGTCAGGCTGCGACTTGTGCCAGGCTTCTCTTGGCTGACACTTAGCCCCGCCTCCTCCTGGCTGACACTAATCCCCGCCTCCTCCTGACTGCCACTAATCCCCGCCTCCTCCTGACTGCCACATTCCACAGCCTCCTCCTGGCTGAGGTCTTCCTGTGTATGAAAAAGGGACATAGTTTGAGTTTTTTATTCATCAATCACACACAATTTTCACCTCCTGACTGCTGCAAATTGAATGTTAACAAATATAACAGACTATCCTTCTGAGCCCAGCATTTTGCATCCTTGTCCCAATTTTGGGTGCCCACTACTGTCTATTGATATGTAAAACACTTTTTTTAATCAGCAATTAGTGATCAATAATAACATCTAGTAAACATCATTTATTTATTGCCCAGAAATCTGTAAAAGAATGCTATACCTGACTCCAGCTGGGCTCCTCCACTTCTTCCTGGCTGGAAGGCCCAGGTTGGACATCGGAAGCCTCAGCTGGTATGGAAGGAAGAGTGGAAGGAAGAGTAGAGAGGGATTCCCTGACTTCAGTGTGGTCTGACAGAAATCACAGTCTCTCATAGTACCACAGCCTGGGGACATAAACGTCATCTGCTGCAGCTCCGGACCTCTGGGAATCTGTGACCTTCTTGCGCTCCCTAAGATAAGTGCTCCTCAGGCCACCAATTTTTGCTTTTAAATAAGGGATGGTTGCTGTGGGGACCACCGGCTTCACTAACTCCAGCAGTTTCTCCAGCGCTGCCTGCCTCTTCTGTTTGTGATTATAATGGGGATGTCTCACCTGCCACAGACAGGGCAGTTCCCTGTACTTGTCAATAAACAGGGGCAAGAAATTGTGGTCGTTGAACCCATCCATTTTCTCTGCAAGACACAACACAAGACAAACCCTAATGTCAGGCCAAACTCCCCTAATCTTGTTACAATATAGGCTTCCATTTCCAAGCAGTATAGGCCCAAGTTTAGATCCTACCTTCGTTAGCACGATCGGCGTCTCCGATGCTCCTTCCTCCGCTCACAGATCGTATGTAAGACGCACGCGTTACGATTTATACACACTGCGCATGCGTATAACTCCGCCCGCCCCGACATTCTTTCTAGTCTATTCCCCGCCCCTTTTCGTTCGGCGCAGTGGGGGAAGAGCACATGGCGGATAGACAGCAGGATCGTGCTAATTGTAGCAATGAGGAGGAGGGGGAGGAAAGGCCGGAGCCTGAAACGTCCCGATCCAGAAGGAGATTAAAGGACTCAAATATGTCCTTTGGGGAGATGTTGGAAATGGTGGACATCCTGAAGAAGGCCGACTATGATGGAAAGTATGGGCCTTACCCCAACCCCAATGTCCGAAAGGCCAAGATGATGGCGAAAGTGGTCAGGAGTCTGCACCGGAAATTCAGGGTACGACGATCGAAAGATCAGCTCAGGAGGCGGTGGTCGGATCTGAAATTACGAGAACATGAGCAGTACAGAAAGATCCGGAGAGTGCTGCAAAAAAGTAAGTATTTGTGCTGTGTTCCTATTCTTTTTGTGTTTATTACGTTCGTGCTGCTCCATGTGCTTTTAGGAACTGTTGTACAGTTTAAAATGGCAACTTTCATGTTCATGGGCACATTATTCGTTCGGATCACACATTTTTATTTCGGACGATAAAATACCATTGTTTAGGCCATATGCATTTGGCCACCATTTTGACGCCCTATACTTGTCTTCAAAGAATTGAGTTGTGTAGATGGGTTTGTTACGAGAATGAAATGCAAACTAGATTGTGTGTAAGGAGAGGACACTCAGCAGCTGTTTTCACATCTGGACACTGGAGCACTAGTGTGGGACCCCAGAACACCATTTTTATTAGGGGGGGGGGGCACACAGGTGCTCCAGTGTATACTATAGGGGGGGCTACATCTGTGAAGCTTGTACCAAACAGGTAAAGTATTGCAGCTTGACAAAGGACACTAAAAAAGCTACATCTTGGAACTCGGCTAAAATAGATCATTGTACCCCACTTCCAAGCAATGTTTCATCTTTATAGTTCTGCCATCAAATATCTGTGTGCTAATTATACCATTTTTGTTTTACATAGGGGAGAAAAGACTCGGAGGACACCCCTCATCCCAGGAGACCAGAGCCCCCCCCCCCCCCCTGGAAGAAGGGGAAATCCCAACAACACAAGATGAGCAGGAGGATGAAGACGTGGTGGAACTAGTCACCACAACAGGTGAGTGTCTGCAACCACAGGCTCACGTAAGAGATGGATGGCGGCATTTTTTTGCAAACCTAATTTATTTTGGGGTTCCTCTCTTTTTAGGTGATCGTGAGGTTGTGGATGAAGATCCTTTCACATCCAAAAGTGCCCAGATCCTGATCGGGGAGATCATGGGGTGTAATTTACAATTGGAAAACATCAAGCAAAACATCAATGATGTTATTCCAAAATATAAAAACATCATTGATGTTTTGGGACGAGTTTAAAGCCCCTCCAAATCACTTTCTTCTTTTGTGTGCTACAATGTGCTAAATGTTTTTGTGATTTTTCCCAAAGCCAAATTTGGAGGATGCACACAGTGTGCCAACATGTGCTATCTGCCATCACGGGAGATCAATGGACGCATTTTGGGGGTGCAACCCCTTCCTCAATAATAAAGTAGCGGTGAGGAAGGGCTTTCTCCCCCAAAACACATCCCTTGATCCCCCGTGATGGCAGATAGCACATGTTGACATTGTGAAATTTGTGTGCATCTTCCAAATTTGGCTTTTCCTGGGGTGATTTCCCCCCATCTGAACGCAATATCAAACACAGTTCCTAAATACTCATGTCTGATATTGCCTTCCAGTTCTACCAAATGTGAACTTTGTAAGATCAAGATTTGTGTCTTTCTTGTGGGTTTTACACAGGCCTGTTTTCTATAAAATGCACATTTTGATTTTGGATAATGACACCACAAAAATTGTTATACAACAAACATGTTGGTTTGTCAGAAAAACCTTTGGTAAATGCACATGTGATTGTGCTGGTATTAAAAAGATTGTTCATCAAGAATGTGTGGATTATTGTCTCAACGCTACAACACTTTTGGGGTGATGTAATTGTTGTTTTATGAGAAAATGGGGGTAATTTCCTAAGGGCAAATCCTCTTTGCACTACAAGTGCTGTTTCAGTGCAGTTGCAAGTGCACTTGTGAAAAGTATCTTTGCATTTAGTAAATAACAGCCAACAGTGCTTTGTATAAGGTTACACAATCACGCCATTTTCTGCACTCCACACATTTCTGTCAGGGTCAGCTCAAACAAACACAAGCAGTAAATGTCCACAAAGAAGAGCCTGGGGGGAGATGCCTGTCGAGAACTTCAAGTCCTGCAGACTTCTCCCTGTGGCCAAATACCGCAGGGTAGCGACCAACCTCTGCTCCGCAGTGATGGCTTGCCTCATGCAGGTATCCTGCCTGCTGATATAGGGGGTCAGCGAAGCCAACAAACGGTGAAACACGGGGTCCGTCATCCGGAGAAAGTTCCTGAAATCATCAGGATTATTCTCACGGATCTCACGGAGCAAAGGCATATGAGAGAACTGGTCACGCTGAAGCAACCAATTCTTGGTCCATGAACTCCTCCCCACCCTGTTCATGGACTGGACTTGTGTCAAGGTCAGGACCCCAACACCAAGCCCCCGCACAGCACGAACTGTACGAGGAGTACGCATACGAAACATGGCTAGAAAACGGTTGGCTGCTCAGAACGAAGAAACAGAACGCACTGAAGAACAGCAAGGCCTGTGAAGAGCGACCTGAAAACCAGTAACGAACGAACAAGAATACAATGACTACCTAAAGTCACGCGGAACTTGCTGCACACACTGAAGAGCAGATACAAACCCACAAGCACAAACTGAACGGCAGAAAACGATCTGAAAGCCATGAGTCTGAAAAAGCGCGAATCGTCTCTCACCAAACTTTTACTAACACGAGATTAGCAAAAGGAGCCCAAAGGGTGCCGCGCTTGGTTCTGAACCGGCCTTTTCTAGTCTCGTCGTACGTGGTGTACGTGACCGCGTGGTTGTCGATCGGAAATTCAGACAACTTTGTGCGACCGTGTGTAGGCAAAATAAGCCAACATCCGTCTGAAAAAATCCTAGGATTTTGTTGTTGGAATGTCCGAACAAAGTCCGACCATGTGTACACCCTATTAGAATAAATACTCACAAAAAATATTTGCTAGTCTAATCGTCCATGAAGGAAGTATACTTAATAGAGTCTGAAAAGGAACTCTGTAGGCTCGGCTGCAAAAGGCAGACTAGAAAAAGTAGATAAAAAAGTTCTATATAAACTAAACTTGAAGTTTGGGGAACATAAACAAAAATGAAAAATCAGATAGGAAAATATTTATTGGTGAAAGGGCACCAGGGAAAGCAGCCAAAGAAAAGAAATTGGTGAGTAAACAAAAAATTTGAGCTTACCGCCAAGGCGTTATTGACCAGAACACCTTGGATTATCTAAACGTTAGAGATCCAAGGATTCCTACTTTCTACACACTACCAAAAGTGTACAAATCACTGACTGAACCCCCAGGATGTCCTATAATTTCTGGATGCTCAAGCCTTTCTGAAAATGTCAACTCTTTGCTAGACAGCTATTTACAACCCCACGTAACAGCACTCTCGTCATATATTAAGGACACTATTGACCTTCTGAGAACAATCAAAGGTATTTCTCTTCCCCCTGACACCTGGCTAGTAGCACTTGACGTAGAAAGCCTTTACAACACCATTCCACATGATTTAGGAATCAAAGTGATACAACAACATTTAAATGAGAGGGGTCCATCTTTTACCAAATACAATGCTTTCGTATTTGATCTATTGGATTACATTCTGAGACATAATGTGTTTATTTTCAACTCTTCACTACCTCCAGGTACAGGGTGTCACAATGGGGACCAAATGTGCCCCCTCTTATGCGAACCTGTACCTGGGGGGGTGGAAGAAGGTGGTCCTCAGCAGGGAGGATCTGAGCCATCTTCATGACAGAATCCTGGCTTGGTACCGTTTTATAGATGATTTCCTTATTTTCTGGTCCGGAACTCAAACCGAACTGAATGAATTTTTACAAATTATCTGAATTAACAACTTTAATCTAAAAAATTCACTATGCACTGTAGCCAGAACAGCATTAGTTTCCTGGACTTGGTTATTTCCATCAATGCAGAAGGCAAACTTGACACGTCCCTTTACAGAAAGCCCTCAGCGGGAAACACCATTCTCCACGCCCAAAGCTCGCATCCCACTTTCTTGATCAGAAGCATTCCATATAGCCTGTATTTAAGGCTTAAACGTAACTGAAGTAAGGACTTGACTTTAGAAATGCAGCTAGGGACCTATATAGTAGGTTGAAAGTTAGGGGTTACACCCATGCTTGTCTTAAAAAAGCCTTTAACCGAGCAAATTTAGAAAACAGAAACTCATTGATTTTTTCCAGCAAACGAAAAAAAAACCTGATACCGTAAGAGTCATTACCCAATACTCATGCCAACATCAACAATTTAGACGCATATTAACAAGATTTTGGCCACTCTTATCTGCAGACCCCACTGCAAGTAAATATATAGAAAATGTTCCTGAAATCACCTTCAGACGAGCTCCTTCTTTAAGGGACCAATTGGTTCGAAGTCGCTTCGAAATCACAAAACCTCTTTCAAAACAAATCAACTGTGGTACCTTCCCTTGTGGTGCATGCAATGTATGTGAATCCGTTGATGCTAAAACAAAATTTAAGCTACCCAATGGCAGATGGCATTCCATTCAGTCTAGGGTCACCTGCCAGACACCGGGAGTTATATATTTTGCTCAGTGCCTGTGCGGTGGCTTTTATATAGGCAAAACAAAAAGACAATTTTTCAAACACATACGAGACCACATTAAACCTATATAGAAAAATAAAATGGACACTGCCATCAGCCGGCATGTTGGCATACATCACAATTTCAACCCGCACTCCATCAAATTTTCAGCACTTGAACATATCCCCCCAGACTCTCGCGGTGGCAGCGTTGATCGCACCCTGCTACAGCTAGAGGCTCGTTGGATTTACAACCTGGAAACTACATCTTTCCCTGGCTTCAACGAAAGCCTGAGCTTTAAGTCCTTTCTCTAGTCCCATGAATGCTGTTCTTTGGTCCCCCCCATCTAGGTTGTCTTCCATGTTTGTATTCCATTTCTGTCCTCCCTTTCTCCCCACATCTTCTCTTTATTTCCTCCTTTATTCTCCTTTTCCCTTGCCCAGCCCCCTCCCATCCTTCCCCAGTCCGCCTCCCCCTTCCCTTTTCCTTTGGACAAATTGCTCATCTGTACCATTTAATTGGTTATGATATATACTTATTTATTTATTTATTTGAAATTTAAGTTAACTTCTTTTGGTCTATTTATAGTGTATATAATTTCTCTTGATAGAATATTTGTGTTATTGTTTGTTCTTTATGTACAATTATTGTAAATGAACTTGGTTGCCCACTGGACACTTGATTGGTCGGTGCGGTCCTGTGGTCCCGCTCCGTTATCCCTATTTCTGTTTTACTCCATCCCTTTCCCGGCCCATCATTGCTGGCCCTTGATTTTTGTCCCCCATCTACACAGACCCTAGGTAACGTCTCAGGCCATACGGACGCCCAGGGCTTGCCTTTTCTATCATGTAGCAAGCCCTATATATGCCTGGCAGCGCCGGGTACCCTTTTTGTTCCTAGGTAGGCTTCGGCCACCTAGGATCTTATCCCCTCTTTAACATCTCTGCACACCTGGGAAGTGCGACAGTTGGGCTGGAGTTGTTTCTTGTGCGCCCTTCCCCTGGACATGCCTAACTTCTCCCTCCTCGCACAGCCCCATGGTCAGTGTAGTCAGAGGATGTAGGCCACCCATGCGCATGCGCACAGACGTCTTTACATCCGCCTCAAGCCGGCGACGTCACACGCCGGCTCGTCGGAGGGCTGATTTAAGCCGGCTTATCTGGTTGTCATTTCAGCCAGAGCCGGAGGGAGACACATCTACACTGTGGCCATCTTCTAACTGGTAAGCTACCATACAGCTTAACTGGATTACACACAACTGCAAGCTCATCTCCTCAGCTTTTGCCTTCTATTTTCTCTTTACATCACTTACTCATTCACTGGTTCTCCACCTACTTAATACCTCTCCCATCATTCATGCTTTCACCTTCCATTACTAGGACACTTATCATGGGTGTTTTCTCTACATCCTTCACTGACGTTGTATCCCTTTATTATAAGGGTGCTTTCTCTCTTTTCTTCACTGACGTTGTATCCCTTCATTATAAGGGCTTTTATTGTGGAGTGTTTGTCTCTCCCTTCTTGCACTTCATTGCTTTATTTTTTGTTTACTCACCAATTTTCTTTGGCTGCTTTCCCTGGTGCACTTTCACCAATAAATATTTTCCTATCTGATTTTTCATTTTTGTTTATGTTCCCCAAACTTCAAGTTTAGTTTGTATAGAACTTTTTTATATACTTTTTCTAGTTTGCCTTTTGCAGCCGAGCCTACTGAGTTCCTTTTCAGACTCTATTAAGTTACTTCCTTAATGGACGATTAGACTAACAAATATTTTTTGTGAGTATTTATTCTAAGAGATGTTTGTCCCTCCCTTTTTTATTTGGTTACCTCTTCATTAATTTAATTTTATGAATTCTCACTATTCTCCAGTGTCCCCTTATCAGCCCTCTATGGCCTCGCCTATTTGATTCCCTAGGATTGGGTCCTTTGGGGTGTTGTCTGGGGTCCAGCTTGGTAAATCGCAGGTGCTATCAGTTATTAGGGTAAGTGTCCATACTTGTGTTCTTTTTTGGCAACCAAGCTCATATTTAATCTAAATATTACATATTTTGTATTTATATTCTGGTTGCATATTCCTAGATTTATGCTATAACCTGTTTTCTCATTTGTTTAGTGGTTTTAATAAAGTCTTGCACGTCCCCTGAAGAAGCTAATAGCGAAACATGTCAGGCTAATGTGCAATATTCTTATTTACAATCTACCATTTCTTTATCTATGACCACCAAATATCTGTAATTTTATATTGCATTAAAACGGCATGTTTTTTTAACTATGTTATGTAATAAAATTGTGTTTTATTTTAACTCATAAAAATCAATTTTGTTTCCCTGTATTTGGCACCGCAAAAATCCCCTTATTCTCTTCTACTGCGTATATGCAATATCTGTTTTTTATCATTTTGTAAGTATGACATATGGTCTGTTTATGCCATTTATAGATACATGAATGCACTTTTCTTTGCTCTATATGCATTTTTATGTTACTATATTACTAATATGATATATTTATATTGTAGAACTACTACTACCTATTTGACATAAAACCTCTAAAGAAGGACTATAATTAGTCTGAAACATGTAAGGTGTCTACGCCATATGCCATACATATACATAGTTACATAGTTAAATAGTAGGTGAGGTTGAAAAAAGATACAAGTCCATCAAGTCCAACCTGTGTGTGCTGTTATGTCAGTATTACACGACAGCTAGCCCAACAGTATCCATGGGCAGTATGTGGCAGACATACAAAATGCGTTATTTTGGGTATTATGTATAATGATCTTATTTTCACAATTGCATTAATACTATATGATGTTCATCGTTGATGTGTACTATTTTACCACGTTGTTTTAATAAAATTTATATTTTTTACTAACATTTTGTTCTGCCTGTCAAAAAATCCATGAGGGGTTTTACCTTGCTTTACACACCAGGTGCTTTTTGTTTATGTTTTTCATTTGGATTTGACAGACCAATTCCTGTCATACACATACCAATCCCTCCAATCTCTCTCTTTTCTTCACTGACGTTGTATCCCTTCATTATAAGGGCTTTTATTGTGGAGTGTTTGTCTCTCCCTTCTTGCACTTCATTGCTTTATTTTTTGTTTACTCACCAATTTTCTTTGGCTGCTTTCCCTGGTGCACTTTCACCAATAAATATTTTCCTATCTGATTTTTCATTTTTGTTTATGTTCCCCAAACTTCAAGTTTAGTTTGTATAGAACTTTTTTATATACTTTTTCTAGTTTGCCTTTTGCAGCCGAGCCTACTGAGTTCCTTTTCAGACTCTATTAAGTTACTTCCTTAATGGACGATTAGACTAACAAATATTTTTTGTGAGTATTTATTCTAAGAGATGTTTGTCCCTCCCTTTTTCATTTGGTTACCTCTTCATTAATTTAATTTTATGAATTCTCACTATTCTCCAGTGTCCCCTTATCAGCCCTCTATGGCCTCGCCTATTTGATTCCCTAGGATTGGGTCCTTTGGGGTGTTGTCTGGGGTCCAGCTTGGTAAATCGCAGGTGCTATCAGTTATTAGGGTAAGTGTCCATACTTGTGTTCTTTTTTGGCAACCAAGCTCATATTTAATCTAAATATTACATATTTTGTATTTATATTCTGGTTGCATATTCCTAGATTTATGCTATAACCTGTTTTCTCATTTGTTTAGTGGTTTTAATAAAGTCTTGCACGTCCCCTGAAGAAGCTAATAGCGAAACATGTCAGGCTAATGTGCAATATTCTTATTTACAATCTACCATTTCTTTATCTATGACCACCAAATATCTGTAATTTTATATTGCATTAAAACGGCATGTTTTTTTAACTATGTTATGTAATAAAATTGTGTTTTATTTTAACTCATAAAAATCAATTTTGTTTCCCTGTATTTGGCACCGCAAAAACCCCCTTATTCTCTTCTACTGCGTATATGCAATATCTGTTTTTTATCATTTTGTAAGTATGACATATGGTCTGTTTATGCCATTTATAGATACATGAATGCACTTTTCTTTGCTCTATATGCATTTTTATGTTACTATATTACTAATATGATATATTTATATTGTAGAACTACTACTACCTATTTGACATAAAACCTCTAAAGAAGGACTATAATTAGTCTGAAACATGTAAGGTGTCTACGCCATATGCCATACATATACATAGTTACATAGTTAAATAGTAGGTGAGGTTGAAAAAAGATACAAGTCCATCAAGTCCAACCTGTGTGTGCTGTTATGTCAGTATTACACGACAGCTAGCCCAACAGTATCCATGGGCAGTATGTGGCAGACATACAAAATGCGTTATTTTGGGTATTATGTATAATGATCTTATTTTCACAATTGCATTAATACTATATGATGTTCATCGTTGATGTGTACTATTTTACCACGTTGTTTTAATAAAATTTATATTTTTTACCAACATTTTGTTCTGCCTGTCAAAAAATCCATGAGGGGTTTTACCTTGCTTTACACACCAGGTGCTTTTTGTTTATGTTTTTCATTTGGATTTGACAGACCAATTCCTGTCATACACATACCAATCCCTCCAATCTCAATATCGACAGGTCAAGGATAAAGTTGTGGAGAAGTTAAAACCATGATTACTTTGTAAAAAAAAACCCATGCTTTGAAACATCATGCTTTTGAGCACTGTTCAATCCATCATCCGAAAATGGAAAGAGTATGGCACAACTGCAAACCTACCAAGACCTGGCCGTCCACCTAAACAGATAGTCTGGGCAAGGAGAGCATTAATCAAAGATGCAGCCAAGAGGCCCATGGTAACTCTGGAGGAGCTGCAGAGATCCACAGCTCAGGTGGGAGAATCTGTCCATAGGACAGCTATTAGTCGTGCACTCCACAAACCTGGCCTTTATGGAAGAGTGGCAAGAAGAAAGCCATTGTTGAAAGAAAGCTATAAGAAATCCCATTTTCAGTTTGCGGGAAGCCATGTGGGGGACACAGTAAACATGTGGAAGAAGGTGCTCTGGGAGAGAAAAGATGCTGTGGGATGCTTTTCTTGAGCAGGGACAGGGAACCTGGTCAGAGTTGATGGGAAGATGGATGGAGCCAAATACAGGGCAATCTTAGAAGAAAACCTGTTATGCCCTGTACACACGATAGGATTTTCCTGCATGCTTTGGCCAATCCCGGCGCCCTCAGCTAAGAGAGCCATGATTGGCCAAAGGCACCCTGCCTTTGGCCAATCATGGCTCAGGGGGACTAAGTCCACGCCCCACACTTTTTTAAGGCTGCCTGAATGTCTGCCCCGTGTAGTGTGTTGTTGGCATGGATGGAGAGAGAGTGTCATTTAGATTGAGCAGGCAGGCAGGTTATTCAGTTAGCTGCAGTATATTTAATATATCTATACAGTCAGTCTTACACACATATATATATATATACTTGAGGCAGGCAGGTGATTCAGTTAGCTGCAGCGTATTCAATCTATATATACAGTCAGTCTCATATATATATATATATATATATATATATATATATATATATATATATACACACACACACACACTGCATCCAGTTTAGCTATATCTGACTGCCGGTCTTTCCTGGTGTACTTTTTCTAATATATTTCAGGCCGGCAGGTTATTCAGTTAGCTGCAGTGTATTTAATATATATGTGTATACAGTCAGTCTCATATATATATATGTATATATGTATATATATATATATATATATATATATATATATATATATATATATATATATATATATACACTGCATCCAGTGTAGCCAAGCCTATATCTGACTGCATGCCATTCCTGGTGTACTTTTTCTAATATACTTCAGGCAGGCAGGTTATTCCATTATACATATATACATACACACACACACTGCATCCAGTTTAGCTATATCTGATTGCCGGCCTTTCCTGGTGTACATTTTCTAATATATTTCAGGCCGGCAGGTTATTCAGTTAGCTACAGTGTATTTAATATATATATATATGTATACAGTCAGGCTCATATATATATATATATATATATATATATATATACATATATATATATATATATATATTTACTGCATCCAGTGTAGCCAAAGCTATATCTGACTGCAGGCCATTCCTGGTGTACTTTTTCTATATATATATATATATATATATATATATATATATATATATATATATATATATATATAGATATATATATATATATTCAAATCGTAGAGGAGAACCGCACCCAGCTTACGATTCAGTGCCAGCAATCAGGTCTTCCCACCGACCTTGTATATAGAAAAAAGTCCAACAGGATATATATATATATATATATATATATATATATATATATATATATATATATATATATATATATATATATTTATACACACTGCATCCAGTGTAGCCAAGCCTATATCTGACTGCAGGCCATTCCTGGTGTTTTTCTAATATACTTCAGGCGGTGTACACAGTACACAGTACCGTGCACCCATAGTTGCTATTAGACTTCTGGTGGTGTACACAATACCGTGCAACCCTAGTGCAGTTGCTACTACTTTTCTGGGGGTGTACACAGTACACAATACATACAGTGCACCCATAGTTGCTATTAGACTTCTGGTGGTGTACACAATACCGTGCACCCCTAGTGCAGTTGCTACTACTTTTCTGGGGGTGTACACAATACATACAGTGCACCCATAGTTGTTATTAAACTTCTGTTGGTGTACACAGTACCGTGCACCAATAGTGCAGTTGCTACTACTTTTCTGTTGGTGTACACAGTACACAATACATACAGTGCACCCATAGTTGTTATTATACTTCTGTTCGTGTACACAGTACCATGCACCCATAGTGCAGTTGCTACTACTTTTCTGGTGGTGTACACAGTACACAATACAGTGTAGTGTGGTTTTGCTAAACAAAATTTACAGCATGTCTGGAAGGCCACCAAGGAGAGGTAGAGGCTCACAGGCCACTAAAAGAGGGCAAGCAGTCTCTGTGTCTATAGTCAACATTGCTGTTTGTGAAAACGGTACATCCTCAGCACGTGGCTGTGGGGCACACTTGTCCTTTTTTTCTGCAGCTGGCCATGTTATTGAGCCACAACATGCAGAAGAGTTGGTGGAATGGATAACAAAGCCGTCCTCATCCTCCTCATCCTCCGTCACCCAGACTCAGAGTAGTTTGCCTGCCAATGCAGCTGCCAAAGTGGCCTATTCCATCGGCTCCATGTCAACAGTCACTCCTTCCCTAGCCCCACCATCATGCACGGAGGAGTCCCCCAAACTATTTGACCACGGTGTCGGGTACATGCTGCAGGAGGATGCGCAGCAATTTGAAGGCTCAGATAATGGTACCCAAGTTGAGGAAGAGAGTGACATGAGCCTAGAAAGAAGGGATGCCCAAGAAGGACTAGAAACTGGCAGACATGTTCCCCCAGCTGCAGCATACTGCCAAGTTTGCTCCAGTGACGAGGAGGGAGGGGATGATGAGGTCACTTACTCTACTTGGGTTCCTGATAGAAGAGAGGAGGAGGAAGCACATCTCCAACGAGGCACAATGCCCTCCAGGGGGCAGCTTAAGGGCAGCCACCCTATTGCATCACACTGCAGAGCTAAGCAGGTGCAGGGTGCTGCTGACTTCCCGCATATTTTGAAAAGTTCTTTGGTGTGGACCTTTCTTGACACGTGTGCAGCAGATCGCACCGTTGCTGTTTGCAACATATGTCTGAAGCGTATCAAGCGTGGCCAAAACAGCAGCTGCTTGGGCACCACATGCTTGACCAGACATATGAAGACTTCCCATGCAGTCTGTTGGCAGCAGCACTTAAAAGACCCACATCAAAGAACAAGGCGGACCTCTCCTTGCTCCTCATCAGCTGGGATCTCCAGCCCCACTATGCCACCATTCTTCTCAGAAACCTGCGCTGAGAGGAATGAAGGTATAGAAATAGGTGTCCCAAGTAATCTGCTAGCGGTACACCAACATCCGATTTTAGCAGGAAAATTTCTCTACCCCAGTTGCTAAACCATCGAAAGAAATTCGGTCCCAATGCTCAGCATCTGAACACTAGCTTGGCCCAATTACTAGCACTGCAACTGCTGCCTTTTCAGCTGGTAGACTCTGCCCTCTTTTGTGAATTTGTGGAGTACCTCAGTGGCAGGTTCCCAAATGCCATTTCTTTTCACGGAAGGCCATTCTGGCTCTCTACCAATATGTGGAAAGCAATGTCTTAGCCTCGTTGGACAGGGTGCATATTACCGCTGACTCATGGTTCAGCAGGCATGGACACGAACATTACCTTTCTTTCACGGCACACTGGGTAACTCTGCTGGCAGCTGGGAAGAGTGCAGGACAGGGTTCTGTATTGTTGGAGCTTGTTCTGCCACCACGCCTCCAAAATGCTAGTGGTGATTCTGCCACAGCTTTCTCCTCCACCCCCTCCTCTTCTTCTTCCTCTATGGCCTCTTCCTCTGCAGATTTGTCCTCTGAACCAGCGGTGCTCCATAGGCGTTCAAGGTGCTACGCAAGCACTCAGGCAAAAGATGCCATGCGGTGCTTGAGTTGGTCTGCTTAGGGGACAAGAGTCACACTGGTGCAGAGATTCTGTCATCTCTGCAGGGGCAGGCTCAGACGTGGTTGACGCCATGCCAGCTTCAGCCATGAATGGTTGTATGCGACAATGGCACCAACCTCCTCTCCGTCATCTGACAGGGACACTTGACCCATGTTCGCTGTTTGGCTCACATGTTGAATTTGGCGGTGCAGCGGTTCTTGAGCAGGTACCCGGGCTTACAGGATCTCCTGAGGCAGGCCAGGAAAGTCTGTGGTCATTTCCACCGGCTTTTTTTCGCCACGCCAGTGGCTACTGATCAAGAATGCATGCCCTAGCCTGTCACCATTTGAGGAGGCCACGAGGATGGTGAGCAGTGACAGTGCATGCATCAGTGATACTGTCCCTCTTGTCTTCCTGTTGGAGCACACGCTTTGTGGAATAATGGACAGGGCACTTGAGGCAGAACAGCGGGAGGAAGAGGAGGACTTCCTTACCTCTCAAGGCCCCCTTTATCCAGATAGTATTCCTGCAGGCCCGCCGATCACACAGGATGAAGAAGAGGAGGAGGAGGATTGTGTCCGCATGGAGGTGGAGGTTAACACTTAGCATAAGCAGCAGTCTTCAAGGTATTTGTTTTCAGTCCCGAGAAACCCATGGAGTTGTACGTGGCTGGGAGGAGGTGGTTGAGGATCATGTGATCCTTAGTGACCCAGAGGACTCAGGATCAAATGCCTCTGCAAACTTATGCTGCATGGCCTTCCTGATCCTACAAAGAAGGTGTAAAAATCACGCCAACTCCCAGAATAAACTTAAATAAAGCAGCCAACACAACAATCTGACCGTTGCAAGTGTAAAAGTAATAATAAAGTGTGGCGCTAATAAAATGCTAAACAGGTAATAGTGATGTCTGTGAGAGAGTATGCAAAACTTGGAGTGTATAGCCGTAGAATGAGTGTTACAACATCTCAAAAGATATGCAAAAATAAATAGTAGCAGTAATTGCTTAGGTATGTAAAAAAGTGAGCACTTAGTAGCAAGTAATGGGTTAATTGAGAAACAATTATGCATAAGATGCCGTATTCAAACAAAATATATACAAATAGTACTACAAAGTGTCCCAATATATTGAGTGTGTAACTCAGTACGGACGTATTGTCCGTTTGTGCAAATGCTGGGAGGAAAGACGTCCAAAGCCCTAGAGGAGGTAAACATATAAAGGTATTGGAAGTCTGTTAATGAAAAGGTGCGGTACTTCAAGTGGACCCCACAGCCATCTGGGTATAGGCCTTCTTCATATACAGTAATTTAAGGGCAGCTTAAGGAGTCCTTAAATGTAGGTGGATTCTTCACTCATATAGATGTTTTCAACATAGAGAGAGAAAGAGAAAAGGATGCCCTTACCGGATAAGGTGGACTCACAGGCCCTTGGCGGTGAGTCAAACAAGCTTGTACCGTCAGGCGGTATGGGGTGGCACTCTGTGAGAAGATTTTGTGTGGAAACCCATCCGAAGTCCTCTGATGTTATACCAGTTTGGGAACAGGGACCTCCAAAAATCGGCTTCGATCGCCGGTTAATCGTTTCCTCAATGGTCCATCCCATGTATAAGTGAACAAGGAAAAGAAAAGAACTTCCACATAGTGTAAATCCTTATTATTCAAAAAAGCGTGATAGCACTTTATTCAGGAATACACTCCGAAAAATTACAAGCGGGGCAGTAAAAACTCGGTTCAAAATACAAAAAAGTATAAAAATGGTATAAAAATGATATAAAAACAGCGCAGTAAGTAGTGGTGGGGTGTAGACATAGAAACCCGACGCGTTTCGCCCTCATAGTCTTCTGCTGGGGTATGAATAAGCCTCCCACACAACTGCGCTTTATATAATCCATTTTGAATGGAGTGTAACAGCTGACTAGTGCTGTTACGCTGGATGACTTCCGGGTTTTGCAGCGTCACGGGTGACCGGCGGTCACATGGTGCTTTAGTGGCCAATCGTATCTCAGAAGAGCTGGTCGAAGAGCCAAGCCTCACATTCACTGTCCACTCAACAGGGCGTCACTCCTATTGGTCTCGGAGGTCACATGTCGGTCACGTGATGTATATCCTAGGGAGTGACGATAGGCCGTTTACGGCCTGCGTATCACAGAGGACAGGAAGTGGAAGCTTAACATGTTAGGACCTGGAACGCAAACACAGCCACGGTCCGTAATACTGTTATCTTATTTTGGGTCCAATTTCATATGAAACGATCCGAGTCCCGGGAATCATCCCCTAATGTCTCCATGTAAAACTCTATGGATTGCACAATAAATAAATAGATAGCCACTAAGGATTTGACTGTGCAAAACAATGATTAAGGACCTGATGCAATATGACATTCTTGGGAAATGTTAAAAATGCATAGCGAACCAAAAAAATTACAGAATATAAATAAAAAATGTATTGAATGGAACAATAAAATATAAAAAATAAATGAAAAAAATCAATGAAAAAAATCAATGAAATAAATCTATATAGATTATATAGCAGAGACCTATGTAGAATTATGTTTATGTGAAATTGTGTTTTAAGGGACACGCAACGTGTAAAGAATTATATTTGAACAGTTCATGTGTCAAGGAACCAATCATGAAGGAAGGGGAAAAAATCCTTATCCACCTGAAAAATGTACCTAACTATAGTGAGGTCCTAAGAGTGATGAAAGATATAAAAGAAATTAAAAAATTAATACACGTATGAAACAATAAATAATGAAAGTGTTGATACTATCTGAAATGGAAGTTGAGTTCCATATCAAACTTCAAAATTTCATTACCTCTGTGGCTCAGTGACAAGTGAGGTGAAAGTACATGGGGTAAAAAATGTATAGATATAACGGGGAAACCAAAAAATATATCTACAGAGACATTAAATGGTAACAATCCCTAAAGAAAGAATTATGTTCTGCAGAGTGAAAATAAGTACTCGCTAAGTACTTGGTGAAGAGTGCTTATCGTCCTCATAAGGGTAAGGTTATGTAGTACTATTTGTATATATTTTGTTTGAATACGGCATCTTATGCATAATTGTTTCTCAATTAACCCATTACTTGCTACTAAGTGCTCACTTTTTTACATACCTAAGCAATTACTGCTACTATTTATTTTTGCATATCTTTTGAGATGTTGTAACACTCATTCTACGGCTATACACTCCAAGTTTTGAATACTCTCTCACAGACATCACTATTACCTGTTTAGCATTTTATTAGCGCCACACTTTATTATTACTGATCCTACAAAGCCTGCAAAAGGACCCTAGGATTCGTGGTATCAAGGAGAGGGATCATTACTGGCTGGCAACCCTTCTTGCTCCACATTACAAGGGTAAGGTTGCAGAACTTATCCAGCCTTTGCACAGGGAGCAGAGGATGAAACATCTTCAGGAGGCCTTACAGAATGGTTTGTGCAATGGTTTCCAGAGCCTGGGAAATTACAACTTGCTGGTGCTGGACAATGTGTTACTGAGGTTTCGTTCAGTCAGAGAAAGAGCGGTGGAGAAGGAGGCCGGTTGACCGGTGCCTTCAGACAATTCTTCAGTCCTCAGCGCCAAGGTCTGTTCGTTTCCAGCAACCATCACCAGCATTTGAATTACATGGTGCAGGAATATCTAGGGGCAAGATCAGACTTGGAGACCTTTCCACCAGAACATCCTCTGGGTTACTGGGTCTTGAGGATGGACCACTGGCCAGAGCTTGCTCGATAAGCAATTGAGCTACTGGCTTGTCCTGCATCCAACGTTCTTTCTGAATGCACATTCAGTGCTGCTGGAGGCTTTGTAACCGATCACAGAGTGTGCCTGTCCACAGACTCTGTTGATCGGCTCACATTCATAAAAATGAATCAGTCTTGGATCACCAGATACCAAGCACTTGATGCTGATGTAACCAATTGATTTTTTCTATGAATGTGGGATCCCTTGAAGACTGCATATGCTGAGTGACTATCCTATTATGCTGAGTGACTATCCTATTCCTCCTCAATCTTCATGATGATAGCTTCTAAGGTTTAGGGCACCACATCTGTGAGGGGTTGCAGTGTTGTGGCACCACCACCACCGCCTAAGGCTTGATTTTCCTGCCCCTGTTTAACAGGGGCCCGTAATTACAATTTGTGATCAAATATTTAATAGCAGGGCTCGTTCCTGCGCTCAACAAGAGTATCTGTGAGGGGTTGCAGTGTTGTGGCACCACCGCCTAAGGCCCAATTTTTCCCCCCCTGTATAACAGCGGCACGTGATTACAATTTTTGATCTAATATTTCACAGCAGGGCCCATTCCTGTGCTCAACAAGAGTATCTGTAAGGCTTTACAGTGATGTGCCACCACCACCGCCTAAGGCCCAATTTTTCTGCCCTGTTTAACAGGGGCATGTAATTACAATTCTTGATATAATATTTCACAACAAGGCCCGTTCCAGCGCCCACCAAGAGTAACTGTGAGGGCTTACAGTGTTCTGGTACCACCAACACCTAAGGCCCAATTTTCCACAGAGTGTATAGGGCAGGCTGTATAATATATACAGGCAGTCCCCTATTTTCAAAAATCCAACTTACAAACGACTCCTACTTACAAACGGAGGGAGACAAGAGGAAGTGAGAGGAAATCTACCCCTAGGAAGGGAAATTCTCTCCTGTAAGAGTTAATATGGGAAAAAGGTGTCTCCACTGCTTTATCACCAATCCTTGTTTCCCTAATAACCCCAAATTTTCAAAATCCAATTGTCATTGGGACAGAAAGTGAGGCGAAATCTTCTGAACAGGAGCACAGACAGCAAAACAAATGTTACAGGGGTGATAACCCTTCCCTATGATATCCAAAAAGCTTAAAAATAGATTTTTTGGTTGGAGCTACACTTACAAAATGTACCTGTTCCAACTTACAAACAGATTCAACTAAAGAACAAACCTACAGTCCCTATCTTGTTTGTAACCTGGGGACCGACTGTATACTGCTGTTCAGAGTATATAGGGCCTGGGGGCCCCATGCCTTTTTTTAAAATTTGGGTGCGGGATTGCCCTCAATATCCATAACAGACCCAAAGGGCCTGGTAATGGGCTATGGGGGGGGACCCATGCCATTTCTCTCAATGATTTTCATCTATATTGCCGGGACCCCACATTACACTACAGTCGCAAGCAGTTTTAAATTACTTTTATTCCTTTAGAAATGACATTTTGTGCAGGGACTGTTTTAAAGAGGCATACTATAGTCACCCCCCAGGCACGATATTTAAAGGAATATTTCACTTCACTTCATTAAGCATTATTAAAATCACTGCTCCCGAAAAAATTGTCGTTTTTAAAACTTTTTTGCATTGATACATGTCCCCTGGGGCAGGACCTGGGTCCCCAAACACTTTTTATGATAATAACTTGCATATTAACCCTTAAAATTAGCACTTTTGATTTTTCAAGTTCGTGTCCCATAGACTTTAACAGTGTTTGTGTGTTCGAATAAATTACAAACAAAAGTCAAAAGATATTGACTATCAAAGCAATCCTGCCTAGGATACCGAGTTTGAAAAGTCTGAAATGTTTTCCAGGCTGTGCTGTAAGCCCTCCTTGTGTTGACAGACAGTGACCTGTCGATCAACCCTAATGCACCTGCTGAGTGTATGTTTAATCCATCCTCAACAGCGAGAAATGCGGGGACGGGGTGGCACAGACGTCTGCGTCCAGAACCTGCTGAAAAAAGGACGAGAAATCAAAATGAGATAGAGCATCTGCTGCCGAATTCTGCACACCACTAATAAACCTGCAGTGTATCTGGAAACTAAACTGTAAGGATAGCCAAATAAGCCTGCATATGAAGGACATTATGTGTAGCGAACCAGATCTACCTATATTAATGATCTCCAAGGTTGCCTGATTGTCTGCGAAGAACACTACAGTGTGCCTGTCCATAAATGCCCCCACACCTGAGCTGCAGCCACTATGGGGTAGACCTTGAACAAGGCAGGTGTCTGGACGAAGCTGGGAATCGCACAACATTCATCCGGCCATGGTCCTGCCAGCCAATGTGTGCCAAAAATGGCCGCATAACCTCTAGTGGCCACGGCATCAGTGACAACCTGTAGAGAAGACACTGAAACTGCAGGAATAAACATGGAAACAGCATTCCAGTTCTGGAGGAACTCGTCCCACATGCGTAGGTCAGACAAAGTTGCTGAATCTAATTTGACCCTAGACTCAGAGTCAGGGGCTGTGGGTAGCAAAGCCAGCAACCGGGAAATGAAAGACCTGCCCCGAGGAACGATCCTCATGGAAAAGTTCAACATGCCCAGTAGTGACTGCAAATCTTTCTGGGAAGTGGCTTGAGACACTAAAAACCGATGGATCCGCTCCCTGATCCTAGCCAACTTATCTGCCGGCAGACTTGCCTGCATGGTCCGAGAATCTAACATGATTCCCAAAAAGATCAGACTGGTAGCTGGGTCTTCTCACTTGGCAATGGAACATTAAGAGCAGAAAACACAGCTACCAGTTTCTATAGATCAGAGGGTGCACGGCTTGAACTCTCGATCAGGAGGTAATCATCCAAATAATGTATGACCTCCTGACAGAGTTCCCTATGCGTGAGGATCCAATTGAGCGCATCAGCAAAAACATTAAAAAGCCAAGGACTACTTTTGGACCCAAAAGTGAGTTTAGTAGCAAAATAGTACACCCCCCCTCAACTTAATGCCATGCTACTGCCAGAGAGAAGGCCCAATAGGGAGAAGCTTAAAAGCATCCGAAATGTCGACTTTGGACAGCCAAGCATTCCTACCTATGCAGATGATGCATTGGATAGCTTGGTCCACAGACGCATATTTGAGCGAAAATTTCTCCGATGGAATTAAGGAATTTAAGCTAGGCACATGTGAACAATGAGGAGCTGACAAATCGTAAATTAACCAAAGTTTATTCGAAAATTTCCCTTTGACTAAGCCAAGGGGGTTGACCCTGCAAATATGAAAAGGAGGTGAGGAGAAAGGCCCTATGACAAAGCCCTTGTCCAGCTCGGATTGGAGCAGCACATCCACCGCCTCCATGTCTGTGCCTGAGGACAATAAATTCTTACACTCAAAAGTGCCCTGAGGCAACATAATGAAACCTGTATGAAAACCCTGAACGAAACCCTCCACCAAAAATTTACATAGCGTGGGAGAAGGATGGGAAGCCAAACAGGCCTGTAAGAAAGCAACATTGATACGGCTTAGTCATGAGGACTTCCCCTGTTTGCGTGAACAGGTCGATTTGGGAGTGCCCTATAGCAGCTGGCACAGACATGTAGGAAGCGACACTGGCTGTAATTGCATGAGCCATGATTAAAATTGTTGCATATCTGTGACTTACCTAGAAATTGAATTGGGCGGCCAAGTTTGTCAAAAGAGGTTAAAAGGGCCGGGGTTGGCAACAAACTAGAGGGCACCCTGGAGGTACCTGGCACAGCAGGGGGTCCCATGAGAGGGCACCAGTTGGATGTATGTGTATGTGTAGATGACTGGCATGTGGTGCAAACAGGAGACCTTAACCCGGCAAAATGGAGACAAAAAAGTTCAGTATCTACCTTACTCCAGTCAGTCATCACCTGATGCTGGGAAAACACAGCCACAGCTTTAGCAGAAAAAGGCCGATGGTAGTCATAGAAGGCTGAACCACCATATTTTTGACCCAACTCAGCTACCGCATACAGATAGAGATCAAGCTCCTCCCTCCTTTAGGACTGACTGAGCAAATAACATCCCTGAAGATGCTAAATGCCAGCACAAAGTCAGGAATGGAGAGCTTGCAACTAAGCCTATGGTCCCTAGTTTTGACCACCACCGAGACATCACCACAAGCATATGACTTATTGTCGGCAATGTCATGAGCCGCTATTAAGAGGGAGGCTAGATTGGCATCCTTACCATCCAAAATGTCCTTTTTAATATTAGCAGGGATGAAATGGGCTGGAGTGACTGATAGTGAACTAGCGGTTTTACCTGAGGCTACCAGAACGACCAGGGGTAACACGGAAGCTGCTAACACGGGAATGGCAGGTGCTACCGGGGTTGGGCAAGGAGGGCTTTCCAAGACCTCCACCCTGGCTGGTTACTCCTGAAAAGATGTTGCCAATAAACTTAGAGAGGAGTGGATAAGCGTGAGGAATGCCCCGACTGAACGAAGGGTAACTTGCTCAGGAGTGGTGCCTAAATCACTGGGAAACAAGAGTCTGAAAAGTTCCGCCTTGCGTGCTGAAGCCGGGTAAGAGATACCCCTGCGTTGAAGCCATTAATCTGGAAATGGTCCAGGACATCAGGGAGTGTGTGCTGCCGTGTTCGGAACTTCCAGCCTGGGAAGGAGGGACGGACGCAAAATCCTCTATGTCTTCCGCCTGAGACATGACCTAATTGATATAAAGTGATAGTTGGTTAGACCAACATGTCAGAACTGAAAAAACATGACAGTTTGTGACATTGAAATGGTGAGTGAGTGATTAACCCACAAATTCCCCATATGGTGCAAGTAAGTTGCTTATGATGTTTGTGTGGAAGATGGACTGAAACTTATTAAGCAAGTGAAACTGGAAAGAAGCCGAGTCACCTGAGGCATAACAGGAAATAAAAATGTACACTCAGGCCCCAGATACCTGAAAACGTGTCAGGTAGGATAACAGAGTAATGAAATGACATAAGTGAAATGGATGAGCGGACTTGCCATCGCACAAGTTAATTAAAAATGATCATCTTAATCTGTTTATACCTATAAACGTGATCGGTAACAAAATGATGGTGAAAAACGTGGTGAACCTAAAAAATCATACAGACTAAACGCCAAGAAGTAAAGGTGACATAATACCTATCTGAAATGCACTGGAACTTTGAAAGTGAAAACCCCCTGAGGATATGAACAAAAAGTATGAGAAAATGAAAACAGCCACGTAACTGAGCAAAACCAGACCTGTGAAGTAGTGAACACAGCGAAGACCTCTGGTGGAGGAGGACCGGACATTATGTACTGCGTGACCCCTATGAACCTACCGTGGGGTGCCCAGGTGCCACCTGGTAAGCAACCTGAAAAGGCCCCTTCCTAAGCGACCTGACGGGATGCGGGCTGGCCAGAAACCCGAAAGTGATGAATGGCATTACCCTACGGATCAACATATGTCAAAGTGAGGCCCAACAGCTAAAAAAAACAAACACATGACCACATGTGCATACTGTATGATGGTGTAGGAGGAACCTCCCTCCCCCCCCTCCCTCGCCCAGCCTTATGACCTCATCGCCTGATTTCCCCAGGTGACATTTGCCGTGGAAAAATGTGCGCTTGAAGCCACCATGGTATGTGACCTGTTGCCTGGGCCGTGCAAAACATGTGAGCAACCCAACCAGCGTATGAAAGGGAAGTATGGCACTTACTGCGCTTACTGAAACTGAAAACAGATTTGACAGTTTGCACACATACACACACTCCAACCAGCTCCTGAGGGTAAAGAAATAAAATGTGAAATGCGACATTCCTTAAAAAAAGGCAGAGTGAACCCACATCGTAATGTAAAAGGTAAAGTACCAAAGACTTGGGATACTGCAGGAACTTGCTGGGCTCCCTTAATAATTGAAACACAGATTGACTGATCACACACCCTGCGACCAGTTCCTAGGGGTAACGAGACAAAAACAACGTGAAATGCGACACAGCGAGCGGAATGGTAAGGCACCCGAGAAATGGGATGACTACGGGTACTTACTGCGAAATACTGAAAAAAATAGAAACACAGATCTGACTGATCATACACATATGAACACCCACCAGTCCCTAGGGGTTAAAGAGAGAAAAAGTGTGAAATGCGACATTCGTAACAAAAGGAAAAGAGATTTGGGGAAAACGGGCTGCCAGCATGTATCATCTAGTAAAACACAGGGATGCCCGAATTGATCAAACTTAATTGCACAAACGTACCAACAGCCTGCAGAACTCTTATGTCTATAAAAAAACATTAAAATGTAAATTGTTTTTATTTTTTCCTTTCTGACACCCCCCCTTCTTCCCCCACCCCCTCCCCACAAAAAACAAAGACCCTACCCCCTCTGCCAACCAGCCCCCCCCCCCCAGTACAGAGCGAGCGGCAGATGGCCCTGGAACGATCCTGTGGATTCTAGCCAGAAAGCAAGCAGGTGACACTGTGTGAAAGTGAGAGGCCCTGCGGGTGGCCCCCCCAATCGATACCTGAGCCTGCCTTGCCCTAAAACAACGTACAAAGTTGTCAGCCATTCTGCCATGTACTATAATGGAATGTGATTATGAGCATTATTGTGAAATGCCTATTTCTAATATAATCGCATAGATATAAGTGCTTATTTTCTTATAACCAGCTATTAGCCTTAATCATGCTCAAATTAGATGTCTGCCAGCTTCTCACTTCATGTGGAACAGAACTGCAAGAGTTAAAGAACAAACAACAAAGCTGAGAAGAAGATTGCACCTATTTTCAGGCCTATAATGGGGCGTACACACGGTCGGACTTTTCAGCTACAAAAGTCCGACAGCCTGTCCGACAGACTTCCGGCAGACTTTCGGCGGACTTGCGGCGGACTTGTGGCAGACTTTCTAACGAACGGACTTGCCTACACACGACCACACAAAAGTCAGACGGATTCGTACGTGATGACGTACACCGGACTAAAATAAGGAAGTTCATAGCCAGTAGCCAATAGCTGCCCTAGCGTGGGTTTTTGTCCGTCGGACTAGCATACAGACGAGCGGATTTCGGAGTCCGTCGTAGTTATGACGTAAAGATTTGAAGCATGTTTCAAATCTAAAGTCCGTCGGATTTGAGGCTAAAAAAGTCCGTTGAAAGTCCGGAGAAGCCCACACACGATCGGATTACCAGCCAGCTTTAGTCCGTCAGCGTCCGTTGGACTTTTGTAGACGAAAAGTCCGACCGTGTGTACGCGGCATGAGGCTACACTCAAGACAAACAGGAACTGAAAATAAGACACCAAAATTAGCTATGATAGTCTGCTATCTCCTTGTACAGATATAACCCAGTAAAGCTTACATTTCGTCACAATAATGAATATATGTATAATTTGCGGTTTGTACACACTTGTTTTATTTGATATTTGCTTTGATAACAAAATATCCGGCTCTCAGTATATCATTTTGAGCCCAGGAAATAAACGACAGAAGTACCAAACTTACTGAACGTGTCTGTGTCAGTGATTTGTGGTGGAGTGTGCACACTTTTACATCGAAGGTTTATTTGGCCAGGGGGACAGTAACAAGAGTACCGAGCGGTTCTGTTCAGTTGGCGCCCAGAAGTGGGGCTCAAGATTGGCCCAAAAGGAAGCCGTACCTTAGAGGACGCTAAAACAGAATCAAATACGGGCGGAGCAGAGCCTGATCAACTGTTTGATCTGCATCTGTATTTGGTTAATTTCTGTCTCCGCATCAGCTTCCCGTGGTCCACAAAGACAGGTATATATCTTGTCTCGAGCCTATTTATATAGTACGAACCTGCAATTGTTTCTGACCCGCCTGTATTTGGAGTATATTGTGTTTTGTTTTGTCGATCGATCATGTTGTGTGACGGCTGTTGTGAATGAGGGATTGATTATATGTTCACGGATGGAATTGACGTGGTTAAACTTCTCTTGAGGATTGATATTAAGAGAAGGCGTTGGGACACGGTAAACTCCTCCTGGGGCAAATAATTGTGCAGTAAAGCACGGGTGCGGTAAAGCACGGGTTACCAGGAAAGGAGGCGTCAAATTACGCCCAGCGGTGGCGTGGGGATCCCGTAACAATCTGATTAGGTCCAGAATTCACTCCAGTCATCACATCAATTGTTGTTGGTAATGTCATGTCCTAGATGTGTCTGTGGACTGTTATTTGGCATTAATGAGGAGGCCTGGGGCTTGGTTAAAAAGGTAGAGCCAGGTTATAAGAGATCTATTCTCGGTTACAAACCTCTAGTGCCGGAGGTCCCCCAAGTAATGGTATTCAGATTGAATGTACATTATCCAGTGAAGTTTTCAGTTGGTAAGAAATTGAAAGTTATTGAGGCTGAGGCTAGGATAAGAGGACAGGGAAGTAAAAAGTTGTCCCCTGCAACCTCAGCAGCCAGAAGATTACGAGGAAGCAGAGAAAGCCAGAGTGAGGAGTTTGGGTTTTGAGTTGGGACGTGTAGAAGACGTTTAAAATGGTTCACTGAGTACCAGTTGTTGACTCACATTCTGTGTTTTGTCTGGTCTGTTTCATGTCTCCCCTTTTGCAGATTTAAGAGAGATCTCTTCACTTCCTCATCCTCCACATCACCCTGTCACTGCATATTTTCATTTCCTTTCTGTTTTACCTCAACCTTTTTTGCCTTCCTCTCCTCCTATTCAATTCAAGAGTTGTCTGAAATGGGAAATAAGCTGACTATGCTTACAGAGGGCAGTTTGGCTTGTGATTTGGTATTAGAACAGGAAGGAGAGGATTCTGTAAAAAAAGGTAAAGAAATTAGCGAAAGTGTGTGGAATTTGGGTGGTAGATTAAAAGTAGATGAATGGCGTACTGTTTTTTGAAACATAAATAAGGTCTGTTGTCAGATTATGGGTTGCTACGAGCAGCAGATGCTTGGTTTAAAGTTGAAAATGCTATTCATGAAGAAGAGGGTGGATGGAACCAAAATGGTTGCATCGTGTACGCGTACAAGAAAACTAGAAAAGAGGAAGCTAAGTAGTCAGCCACCGCCCTATAATGGCGTCTGGTCCCCAAGTAGACACTGCCCTTCGTCTACCGCCCTCTGTTCTAAGTGACACCTCCCCCTGTGGCAACACGCCCTAAGCCACCACCCTATGCAACCGCCCACACCGAAACCCACCCACATGTTTCCAGTGATGGTGCATAGTAGCAACCAATGTAGCATTTTAATTAAATAAATAATTTATGTATAGGATGTATTGAATATTTCTGAATATTTGGTTTTAATTGTGTTTAAGTTGTATTGACAAAAGAGGAAGTTTATGTATTCTAGGCATTATGCCAGAAGAGCAAAAGAGGAAGTGCTTTCTTTGCTTAAATCTATGTGCTGAGCGTTTTGTATTTAAAAAAAAAAAAAAAAAAAGACTCAGTATCTAATTAGAATGTTTAGAAAGGAAAATAAATATCTATGTTGTGGAGATCGGCTGGACCGAGGCTCCCTATAAAAAATTATTCTGTATGGAGATGGTTCACATCTCTACTCTAAAACACCTGAAGTTAATATGTGTACAAGACGTTTACTGATTTGAGTTTTAGCGTGCTGAACAGAGAGCATAGACACATGTTAGCTGCCGCATTTATTTCAGGTCTTAAAGAGTCAATCCGAAAGGGTCTGAGTATAGAGAACCCACAACCTTTGAGCTTGAGATGTTGTTATTAGTAGTTATTAGGTCCAGAATCCTCACAGAACAGTAGAGAGTAGCTCCTCTCATGATGGCCTCCGACACACCCTATCTGCACCCACCTCCCCAACCGCCACACCCCACTCCGGAACACATGGACCTTCTCCGCTAGGATTCCGACAAGCCTGTGTCACCTGCCCCTGTCATGACACAGGTGCAGCCCGGCCCGTAATTAGGACAGAAGAATTACCCGATAACTAATTCCTATTGGACATTAACATAGCAGGTGTAGGGGTTGATGGAACGCCCAGAAAGAGCCCGTTGACCCGCCCCCTGCAAGTCGGCAACTTTCCTGACTTATTAGCGAGATTTGTGGTCTCATCCACATGCAATCTGAACCTACTAGGAACTGATGTTTTGTCCAGGCTCCAAGCCTCTATCTCCTTCCAACCTGATGGTGGTGTTCTGATCACCTCACTGCTGGCCATCTATGACACATCGGCACTCTGCTCCATCCCACTCCTGTTATCCCTGAACCCAAAAGACGAACCTGAAGTCCATAAAGAAGTTTTGGATCGGGTCCCCACATGCCTATGGTCCACGGGGCCGGAAGACATAGGACATCTGAAAGTGCAGCCAGTCATGGTACAACTGAAGCCTGGGGCTCTCCTACCCAGAAAACCACAATACCCCTTGAAGCCTGCACAATCGGCATCCATCTCAAGACAAGTTGAGGCTCTTCTGTCAAATGGAGCCTTGGCACCCTGTAAATCTCCTTGTAACACACCACTGTTCCCAGTCAAGAAGCGAACCGCAAAAGGGTAACCAGAAAAGTACAGGATGGTACAAGACCTCAGAGCAGTGAATGAAGCTACCATCCTGGAGACCCCCACCGTCCCCAATCCCCACACATTGCTAGCAGAGCTACACCTGGACTGTTATGCCCCAAGGGATGAGACTACACCCAGATGTTGTACTTCTCCAATATGCAGATGACTTCCTGCTGTGTGCAGATTCCTTCGGTGACGCCTCTATATTCTCAGAAAGTCTCCTCCACTACCTGATTGAGGTTGCAAGGCCTTAAAAAGCAAAAAGTCCAGAAAGAAGGTGATTTTACTGGGTCATTGCATCTCCCAAGGTACTCGACATCTCACTGAAGTTACTGCAATCAAGGCAATCCCTTTGCCTCAAGGTCAAGCAATCCCTTTATGATGCCCTGAGATCTGACCCTTTCCTGCTTTCTCCAGAAGCTGTGGACAATTTTGAAACCCTAAAGGAGATCCTCTCAGCAGCCTCTGCTTCTGGACTAAAAGACTTTCAAGACTAGCAGCCTCTGCTTCTGGACTAAAAGACTTTCAAGACTTTCAAACTGTTTGTCTCAGAGAGGCAAGGACATGCCACAGGAGTTTTGGGCTCAGGCCCATGATAACAGACTCAGGGTATCACTCCTGCCAACTGGACTCAGTGGCCAAAGGGGGACCCTCCTGCCTCAGAGCCATCTTTGCAGCCCAAGTTCTCTTGGACAAGACTGCGGACCTCGTCTTGGGTCACCCCTTAATCCTTCCTGCTCCTCATGACATCACTGCCATCCTGAACCAGATCCAACCCAGATACCTGTCTTCACAAAGGCACCTCAGACTCCAGTGTACCTTACTTCTCCCTGACAACATCACCATTCTCCGATGTGATACCCTTAACCCATCCACTCTACTTCCCCTTTTCGAGGGGGGAACGGAACCTCTGTGGAAGATGATTACCACTATACCGCCCATGACTGCTTTGAAGTGATGAAGATGGAGACATCACACCTGCCGACAGTCAGTGAAACTGCCTTTGAAAATCCTGACCTGACATGCAGATGATGCTGGGCGGTACCATACAGGATATGCAGTTACCACAGAAGATACGGTCCTCCAAGCCTCAGCGTTACCCCCCTCCATGTCTGCACAAGAAGCAGAGTTGCAGGCCGAAACTATGGCATGCAAGTTGGCAGAAGGAAAATGAGCTAACATCTACACAGACTCAAGATATGCTCTGGGAGTGGCCTGCAATTTTGGGATCATCTGGAAAACTAGAGAATTCCTGACAGCAGCAGGAACTCCTGTAAAACACAGCACAGCTATCAAGAACCTGATGGATGCCTTACTGCTCCCAACGCAGGTGACCATACTTAAAGTGAAAGCACATGGCAAACTAGTTTCCCAAGAAGCACGAGGCAATTATCTGCAGATACTGCCGCAAAGCAAGCTGCAGATGGAACGCGAGAAGTGGTCAGCAGATGAATGCACCTATCCTGGATGACCCAATAGACAGCCCTGAAGAGACAACACAAACGACCATGATTCTACAAAACCTTCCTGTAAACAGGACTCACCTCAAGGAGCAACAAGAGACAGCTGGGGAAAGAGAGAAGAAAAAGAAGTGTGGATCAGAAAGGAGCCACAGAAGTTGAAGGAATCACAGAATTAAACAAGAGACTGCGTCTGCCACGTAGACCGGAAGCCTATCCCGTTACCAACATGACCGCAAAGACCACAGCTAAAAGACTTTTAACAGTAATTGTGTGCAGATATGGTGTTCCAGAGGTTATAGAGAGTGATCAGGGTCCGGCTTTCAAGGCCTCAGTAACCAGGGAGATATGGACAGCCTTAGGGGTCACAGTAGCTTTCCACACTCCATACCATCCTCAGAGTAGTGGGAAGGTGGAAAGACTAAATGGCACAATAAAGTCTAGAATGCTAAAAATGTCTCAGGAAACAGGAATGAGTTGGCCAGACAGCCTACCCATTGCCTTGTTCAGTGTCAGGTACACCCCAGGGGGAATTCATGGTTTGTCACCCTATGAGATATTGTTTGGCTCAGCCCCCAGACTGGGCTGTTATTTTTCACAACAGTTGCAACTGCAATCTGATGTATTAACTGATTATGTGACTGCTTTATCTCGAGAATTAACCCGTATTCATGCGCAAGTGTTTTCTTCCATTCCAGATCCTGAGTTAGACACAGGATCGCACAAGTTGGTCCCTGGTGATTGGGTCCTGATAAAGAAGTTTTTGAGGAAACACACCCTTGAACGCAGATATGATGGTCCTTTCCAAGTCCTTCTGACAACCACCACATCAGTAAAAGTGGCCGGAAGAAACGCGTGGATACACGCCTCTCACCGCAAGTCCCCTTGCCCGAAGAAGAGGCTGAGGAGACCAAGCCATGATCCTGCTTATCCTTTTTGTCATAATCTTTGCTCAGGCCCAAGAGGTGGCCATCAAACAGAAAAATGGTATAACTTAATTCTGGTACAACTCATCCAACACACATGTTGTCACGTTTATATCCCCTTATAGTAAGATACTTCTAGGTACAGATTACAGAATCCGATCCTATGAAGGAACAGTAGGTCCCATGACTGTGTATGTATGTGTTACCAACGACTACTGGGGCGACAACTGTGATTACTGGGGAGCAGTGGGTTGGAACACTGAGGACACAAACTGGGGGTATAAGCCTGAAATCGCCCAAAATAAGAAAGACAAGAATGGGAAATCACTCCTAGACAGAATGACAATCAACAAGCACACAGATCAATACTTCACAAAAGAGTTTAGACTAACCATTGAGAATCCCAGCCCAGGGGACAGTGGGAACTATGTATTGGGTATGTGGTGGGCAAATGGGTATCCCAGCTTTAGGAAACCTTTTCAACTGAAAGACATGTTCAATAACCCAGAGTGGACAGTTCCCCAATCTACATCCAATTCGAACCCCTAAAGCCTCACATGCAAACATTAGGAGACATGGTAGCCATAGCAGACCCTACCTTTGAGGACACCATGGCTACTGAGACCGGTTTTTCAGATGTCAACTTATGGCTCGAATGGATGAGGTACAATGCAGGGAAACATAAGACTAATTGCTACATGTGTGGGGGGGCTAAACCACATCTAGGAACAGTCCCCCTTAACATACCCCCAGAACATGAGACCTGTGTTCTTAGTTTGTTTACAAACACAGCTACAAACCACTCCCTATGCGAGCATTGGAAAAAGGAGTACCCCATAGTCACGAAAGCCCCTAAACCAGCAGAAGGTATTACCATATATCCTGGCAATTATACATGTTATAGGAAGTACCATGGGGTGGGAAAACCCCCTTGGGAACTTCACTGAGGGTTACTGTGAGTCTTTTAGTGAGGTGTCTGCAGACCTAGTGCAGAATCAAGTCCAGTCTCTGGGAGATGTGTATTGGATTTGTGGGGACATGAAAGTTAGAAGTAGAATGACAGGACAGTGGACAGGAGAATGTGCACTGGCTAAAGCCATAATGCCCCTGCATATTCTCCCACAAACCCCAGAGCCGGAAGCCAGTGATGCACACAAATCAAACAGGAAACGTAGGAGTGCCCCAGCGGGTAGCTTTGACCCCCATGTATACATAGACGCCATAGGGGTCCCAAGGGGGGTCCCAGATGAATTCAATGAATTCAAAGCAAGAGACCAAGTAGCAGCAGGTTTTAAGTCACCAATTCCCATTATCACCGTAAACAAGAATGTAGACTGGATAAATTACATCTACTACAACCAGCAAAGATTTGTCAATTACACCAGGGATGTACTCCAAGGTCTCCCACAAACCCTAGAGCCGGAAGCCAGTGATGCACACAAATCAAACAGGAAACGTAGGAGTGCCCCAGCGGGTAGCTTTGACCCCCATGTATACATAGACGCCATAGGGGTCCCAAGGGTGGTCCCAGGAATTCAATGAATTCAAAGCAAGAGACCAAGTAGCAGCAGGTTTTGAGTCACCAATTCCCATTATCACCGTAAACAAGAATGTAGACTGGATAAATTACATCTACTACAACCAGCAAAGATTTGTCAATTACACCAGGGACGCACTCCAAGGTCTGGCCGAACAGTTAGAGGCAGCATCACACATGACTTTCTAAAACCTTATGGTCTTAGACATGCTCCTAGCTGAGAAGGGGGGTGTATGCAAGATGATCCCTGAGACAAGTACATGCTGCACTTACATTCCAGACAACACCGGCCCAAATGGTAAAGTGACGTTAGCTATCCAAAAACTAGAGAATCTGTCCAAAGAATTAAAACAGAATTCAGGGCTCACCAACCCATGGGACCAGTATTTTACCTGAATAAAGGGAGGATGGCAGGGACTACTGACCCAGATACGGATAACCGTCCTGACAATGGCTGCCATAATCTGCTGTGTCTTCCCCTGTATTAAGAAGTGTGTAGAAAATGCTGTTGACCAAAATATCCCCACATTTGTGAACCAAGAGATCCCAGATGACGACGATGTCTATGTAGGGCTTGACGAAACCTATGATGAAAGTTACACATTACGCTCCATTACAGTCACCCTTCCACGAGATGCAACACCGTAGGGCTATAGGGACAGATAGCACCTGGCGGCATTTCACCAGCTGTATTGAGGGGGGTGGTGAGCTAGTTACAGCCCTTTCTCTACATACAGCTTAAAAGAGTTGCAGTCAGTGAAATGAGCCGGGTGGAAATGACAGGTTGTTCTCCAATGTGAGGGACAGTTTTAGGGAAATACGCATTTCAAGGGGGGACTGTAATGGAATGTGATTATGAGCGTTATTGTGAAATGCCTATTTCTAATATAATCGCATAGATATAAGTGCTTATTTTCTTATAACCAGCTATTAGCCTTAATCATGCTCAAATTAGATGTCTGCCAGCTTCTCCCTTCATGTGGAACAGAACTGCAAGAACTAAAGAACAAACAACAAAGCTGAGAAGAAGATTGCACCTATTTTCAGGCCTATGAGGCTACACTCAAGACAAACAGGAACTGAAAATAAGATACCAAAATTAGCTATGATAGTCTGCTATCTCCTTGTACAGATATAACCCAGCAAAGCTTACATTTCGTCACAATAATGAATATGTATAATTTGCAGTTTGTACACACTTGTTTTATTTGATATTTGATTTGATAACGAAATATCCGGCTCTCAGTATATCATTTTGAGCCCAGGAAATAAACAACAGAAGTACCAAACTTACTGAACGTGTCCGTGTCAGTGATTTGTGGTTGAGTGTGCACACTTTTACATCGAAGGTTATTTGGCCAGGGGGACAGAAACAAGAGTACCAAGGGGTTCTGTTCGGTCCAAAACAGTACCTAATCAAGATTAAAAGCTAGAGGGCTGTTAATGCTCACTGTGATGAGCCGAGCTGAAGCTTTGCTAGATTGGCTGATGATACAATGAGCAACCTGCTGGATAAAAAAAACTAACATGTACCAATTGAAATGAGAAATGGGTGATAATGAGGGCTGTCTCCACTGAGAAACGAACATTAATAATAAATGGACATACATGCAATGACAAGATAGCGACATGATACCCAAGCATTGCCCGCACACCCCCCGCCCCCCAATCGATACCTGAGCCTGCCTTCTGAAATGCAGGGAGAGAAGGAAGCCCACAGCAGCTGCACGTCTCCTCGATAGAGAAACCGGAAACGGTGTCGGCAGTCCTGCCGGAAATTATGTAATCGAGCGTCCAAAACGAAACAGGAACTCAGAAATAACACAGACATGCCCCAACGAAAGGAAAGCCGACAGTAAGGGAGTCCCAGGGGCTAGATTATAAAGGCGAGGATCCTCCTACAAATTCAGGCAGGCCTGCGCCCAGCCTTCTTACTTATCATTTTCCTTACACTTCACAACACTTTGTGTTGGTCTATCACATATAATTCCCATAAAATACATTTATGTTTTTGGTTGTAACATGACAAAATGTGGAAAAAGGGGTATGAATACTTTGTCAAGGCACTGTATATGTTAACGTACGTGGCAGTGGTATGATTCTATTATTATTGAGAGAGAAAAGATAAGGGTAAAAAGGCTGCTATGCGATCTCATTGTAGATCGAACAATGCTTTCACCCTGTAAGGAAGCAAAAAAAGATCTACTGGCAAGACCACCAGGTACAAAAAAAAAACAAAAAACGAAAAGGTGGAGTTATAAAAAAGATCATTGTGTTAATGCTGGTGACAGACTGCATCAAGTACAATGGTGTGAAAAAGTATTTGCCCCTTTCTGATTTTTTTTTGCATGTTTGTCACACTTAAATGAATCATTAAACAAATTTTATTTTTACACAAAGATAACCCGAGTAAATACAAAATGCAGTTTTTAAATCATGGTTTAATTTATTAAGGCAAAAAAGGTGTCCAAACCTGCCTGGCTTTATGTGAAAAAGTAATTGCCCTCTAAACCTAATAACTGGTTGTGCCACCCTTGGCAGCAACAACTGCAGCAAGCATTTGCGATAACTGGCAATAAATCTTTCACATTGCTGTGAAACAATTTTTGCCCACTCTTCTTTGCAGCCCCAGACCATCACGCTACCACCACCATGTCTGACTGTTGGTATGATGTTCTTGTTATGAAATGCTGTATTCGTTTTATGCCGGATGTAACAGAACGCTCACCTTCCAAAAAGTTAAATCTTTGTCTCATCAGTTCACAGAATATTTGCCTAAAAGTCTTGGGGATTGTGTTTTTTTTGGTCAGCAGTGGCTTTGACTTTGTAACTCTCCCTTGGATGCCAATTTTGCCCAGTCTCTTTCTTGTTGTTGAATCATAGATATTGATCTTACCTGAGTCAAGTGAGGCCTGCAGTTCTTAGATGTTATTCTGGGTTCTTTTATGACCTGCTGGATTAGTCTTGGAGTAATTTTTGTAGGCCACTCCTGGGAAGGTTCACCGCTGTTCCAAGTTATCTCCATTTGTGGATAATGGCCCTCCCAGGGTTTAGAAATGGCTTTGAAACCACCTCCTAGATCGATACATGTACATTACTTTGTTTCTAATCTGTTGTTGAATTCTTTTAGATTGTGGCATGATGTGTGGCTCTTTGTGATCTGTTAGAAGCTGTCTGACAGGGTGAAGCACGCTATGTATGTGATTTCTTGATTCAACAGGTCTGGCAGTAATCAGGCCTGGGTGTGGCAAGTGAAATTTAACTCAGCTTTCCAAAAAATTGCGGTTAATCACAGTTGATTCATGATTCAGCATGGGAAGGGGGCAATTACTTTTTCACATAGGGCGAGGCAGGTTTGAACAGCTTTTTTTCCCTTAATAAATGAAATACTTATTTAAAAAATGCATCTTGGATTTACTTGGGCAAATACTTTTTCACAGCACTGTATGTATTTTTTATTTTTTTTGCCCATAGTTAAACTTTAACTGTAGAAGAATAAAATCATGTCTTCTGCCCTGCAAAACAATACTGTGTTACATGGCATATCTGTGTAAATATCAGAACTGGGTGGACAGAATACAGATCCTTTTGGCAGGTAAAAAAAAAATGTTCCCATATATGTTTTTTATTTTTGTCTTTAGCTGTTTGTTTGGAGTTAAAATACTCTGAAGACTTGTGAATGTTTGTAGAATAGAGTAAAACTTGATGGCTGTGAAAGGGTTGATATTTATGTACTACTAAAACTGCTTGAGCGGAGTACACCGAATAAACAAAAAGTTTGTTTTACGCTGTGTTATGTACTGAGCACATTAATGTAATAGAAATGCTTTGCAGTCAGACAGCATCCTCCCTCCCTCTATACAAGCTAAATACTCTGAGTGCGCATAGTATATTAAGCTGTCTGTATGTGACATGTAACTCGTTATTTAGACATTGCGGGAATGTGAGCTAAATAAAAATAGCTTTTATCTGATATCTGCATGGAGCATCAGACACCGTTTTCCTCTCTCAGCTTGTCCTCAAGACAGCAATGGAACCTGTTTCCAGGATTTAGAAATGTCTCCCGGATAACACGGGATTAGAACAAAGGCCTGTTTGGTTTTATTTCCAAAGGATATACATATTCTTCCTACTTATTTCTGTGTTTGAGACTTATCCTTGAAATAACCTGAGGGATTGTTCCAGCATCTCTTGTAAATACCAGTTTTATTACCAAGCAGATAGGACAGGGAGGTCACAAATGGCTTCAGGAAAAAGTGACATTACAATGATGTGTGGACAGAAGTGGATTTAACATTCCACCGTGAAGCTCCTGAAAGTTGCTGTCAGTTGTATTTTGAAAGATTGCTCTAGCTCTTTATTCTTGCCCTCCAGTTACTTACACAACAAATAATTTATTGGCACAGGGTAAACATAAACTCAAAGCAGTAGTCTCCAAAATCCTTTCCAAACATCTGCAAACATTTTTCAGATGTTTGTTCGACCTCTTAGATTTGTGATCTGTTTCCAACCTATAGAGAATTCTGTGTCCACTGTCCAAACCAGAAATTTCATCTGAAAGCCTTTGACCTTTTCTAAAGTTAATTAGCTGAAATTCTGCACCCTTTAGATAGAGAAGCAATTACTTCCCAGGGAGCTGGGCTGGAGAGAATTTGGCAGTTTGTTCATCCGTGACTGCGGTCCAGCGGGCTGTGTTAGAGCAGCAAAGGCAGAGAAACACATTTTAAGAAGACTGAATCAAATTAGCCAAATGATTGTTTGCTTGATGGTCTTGTCACCTGTATACGCTCTATCAAAATACCAGAGCAGAAAATAAAGAAATGTAAGGTCTATGCAGGAAATTTGGACAAAGCATGGGTATCTCAGCATTGCTTAACAACATTTATTCTAGCTTGACTGAACAATGTGTGATCATTGGAAAGACCCAGAATTTCATGGAAATATCATACCGACATTGCAGATAATAATATTCTACTGCAAAATACATGGCCATGAAAAATAATACCATTTTATATTTTAGCAATATTTTACTATAGCAAAGAGTGGTGAGAATCTTGTTTTGGTCCCAGGTGGCCTCAATCTTTCTTTCCTCCTGGGTAATTTTATTTTCAGCTGTCTATGTAGTCAATGTATAGTGGTGTCTGGTTGTGATGATACACCTACAGGGAATATATAACATTTGAAAGTATTTAAAAGAAAGATAATGGTGGCATTCAACTGTAATAGGTCCAGATTAGGCTTTATTTGTGTTTAACGAGAAGTGCCAATGCATTTTGAGGGCTAGAGAGAAGCCCCCTTCATCAGGGCTAAAACACATACATTAAAATATCTCATCTCTAGTCTTTGTTTTAGAAAGATGTAAAATTAAGTGCTCCCAAGGTAAATGTTTTTTTAATAATTAAAAAAGATGTATTACTGTGTGTATCACATAAGAGGAATTCTACAAAGCTGTGAACTTGACACTCACCAAACACTCACTGCAGACAACCCCTTGAGGAAGAATTTTAAATGACCATCAGTATTTCCATCAGCTTTATTTCCTTAACCCCGTTAAAAAAATCTTGGAGGGTTGGAGAGTGAAAACATTCCCATTATTAAATAATAAGAGAACTGGCAGCCTTGAGGATGTGTATGGAGAGTTTTTCAGGTATTTAACTACTTGCCTACTGGGCACTTTCAAAAATTTGGAAAAAAAAGTTTTCCTTAGTTTCTGTTATAGCATTTTGTAAATAAGTAATTTTTCTCCTTCACTGATGTGCGCAGATGAGGCTTCATTGATGGGCACTAGGGATGGGCCGAACACCCCCCCGTTTGGTTCGCACCAGAACACCGCAAATAGGCAAAAAGTTCTAGAGAACATGCAAACACTATTAAAGTTTATGGGACGCAAACATGAAAAATCAAAAGTGCTAATTTTAAAGGCTTATATGCAAGTTATTTCCACAAAAAGTGTATGGGGACCCGGGTGCTGCCCCAGGGGACATGTATCAATGCAAAAATGTTTTTAAAACAATTGTTTTTTTCAAGAGCAGTGATTTTATTAATGCTTAAAGTGAAACATCACAAATGAAATATTCTTTTAAATATCATGCTTGGGTATCCCCTTAGTCTGCCTGTAAAGTGGTGCATCTGTGCGATGTGTAGAACATGCTGCAGAAATAATGACAATTCTAAAGGAAAAAAATTTAATCAAAACTTGCTTGCGCCTGTAATGTATTGCCGGCTCCCATCAATATAGATGAAAAATCAAATATATAAAAATCAAGGTCCTCCCCCAGTCCATACCAGGCTCTTCGGGTCTGGTATGGATATTAAGGGGAACAGAATGCTAAAATAATAAAATTGGCATGGGGTCCCCACAAAATCCATACCAGACCCTTATTTGAGCATGCAGCCTGGAGGTCAGGATAGAGGGGGACGAGAAAGCTCCCCCCCCTTCTGAACCATACCAGGCCACATGCCCTCAATAAGGGGGGTGGGTGCTTTTGGGCAGGGAGGGCTCTGCGCCCCCCCCACTCCAAAGCACCTTGTCCCTATGGGGACAAGGCCCTCTTCCTGACAACCCTGGGCTGTGAATATTCGGGTCTGCAGGTGGGGGTTTATCGGAATCTGGAAGCCCCCTTTAACAAGGGGGCCCCCAGATCCCGCCCCCCCTTATGTGAATGGGTATCGGGTACATTGTACCCCTACCGCTTCACCAAAAAATGCGTCAAAAAGTTAAAACCACAACAGACAGTTTTTGACAATTCTTTTATTAAAAAAAAGTGTCACGCAATGTAAATCCATCTTCAATCATGCCGCCCAAAAAATAGAAACAACGAAAAAACTCGATCTCCATGGGAGGCCTCCCGGCGACTGATGTCTTTTCGCTTTGACAGCTCTTATATAGGCAAGGGCGGGGCCACCCGCTGATGTAACCAGATGATGACAACAGGTGACCCCGCCCTTGCCTATATAACAGCTGTCAAAGTCAAGAGACAGCAGTTGCCGGAAGGCCTCCCATCGAGGCAGAGCTTGTTAAATTGTTTTCTATTTATCAGGTCCATTGAGCGACATGATTACAGATGGATAGACATCGCGGGACACTTTTTTTTCTTTTTTAATAAAGGAATTGTCAAAAACTGTCTGTTGTGGTTTTTACTTTTTGACACTTTTTTTGGTGAATACCCATTCACATGGGGGGGGCGGGATCTGAGGGTCACCTTGTTAAAAGGGGCTTACAGTTTCTGAAAAGCCCCCCGCCTACCCCAACAAGCCTAGGGTTGTCGGGAAGAGGCTTTTGTCAAGGTGCTTTGGGGTGGGGGGTGCAGAGCCCCCCCGCCCCAAAGCACCCACCCCCCCATATTGAGGGCATGTGGCCTGGTATGATTCAGGAGGGGGGTGCTTGCTTGTCACCCTCCTATTGTGACCCCACACTATTTTTTTTTTCATTCTGTCATAGGGTTCCCCATAACCACTTCAATACACTGTATTATATACTCTGCACTGCACTGCACTATATACTCTGCACTGTATTATGTATACTACACTGATTACACTATATATTCTCCACTGTATTATATATACTACACTGACTGCACTATATACTCTGCAATGTATTATATCTACTACACTGAGGGCACTATATACTCTCCACTGTATTATATATACTACACTGACTGCCCTATATACTATGAGCTCTATTATATATACTAGACAGAGTGCTCAAGACAGCACCCACCCCCCTTATTGAGGGCATGTGGCCTGGTATGGTTCAGAAGGGGGGGGGGCTTTCTCGTCCCCCTCTATCCTGACCTCCAGGCTGCATGCTCAAGACAGACTGCACTATACACTCTGAACTGTATTATATATACTACACTGACTGCACTATAAACTCTGAACTGTATTATATATACTATACAGACTGCACTATATACTCTGAACTGTATTATATATACTACACTGACTACAATATATACTCTGTATTTTTCATGTAGCGGTACCCCCGTAAGGGCTGCTAAGTGTTGTGGCCAACCTGTCACCCTGCTCAGCCCGACATTGAAGTCCTCAGTCACTCCAAAGCAATGAACAGTCCATTACCTTTAAATCACAAGAAGTAAATCAATCAACCAGTGTTAAAAGATGCTTCTCTCCCAGCGCTCATAGAATTTTCTCTCGTATATATAAAATTACTATTAGCTGCTACTATAAATTAACCGCTTGCCAACCAGCTGCCGTCATTATACTGCGGCAGGTCAGCATGTTCCTGTGAGCTGTCATAGCTGTACTTCGGCTCTTTAAGCAGGAATAGGAGACGCGTGCGCCGCTGCTTTACTGTGGGGGAACCGATGCGCATGGCCAACGGTCTCAATGACCGCCGGACACTCACGATCGCAGGCACGAGAGCCAGAAAAGGGACGTGTGTGTGTAAACACACAAATCCCTGTTCTGTGAGGAGAGGAGAGACAGATTGTGTGTTCCTACTAGCTAGGAACAACGATCTGTCATCTCCTCTTGTCAGTTGCTTCCCCCTACAGTTGGAACACACACAAGGGAACACAGTTAACCCCTTGATTGCCCCCTAGTGTTAACCCCTTCCCTGCCAGTGACATTTACACAGTAATCAGTGCATTTTTATAGCACTGATCGCTGTATAAATGTCAGTGGTCCCAAAAATGTGTCAAAAGTGTCTGATCTGTCCGCCATAATGTCACAGTCCCGATAAAAATCTCAGATTACCACCATTACTAGTAAAAAAAAATAATAAAAATGTCATAAAAATGCCATAAATCTTTGCCATAGTTTGTAGACGCTATAACTTTTGCGCAAACCAATCAATATACGCTCATTGTGATTTTTATTACCAAAAACATGTAGAAGAATACATAGTTACATAGTTACATAGTTAGTCAGGTTGAAAAAAGACACAAGTCCATCCAGTCCAACCATAAAAAACAAAAAACAAAAAAAAACGTACAATCCAATATACCCAATACTATACCCACAGTTGATCCAGAGGAAGGCAAAAAACCCCAGCAGAGCATGCTCCAATTTGCTACAGCAGGGGAAAAAATTCCTTCCTGATCCCAGAGAGGCAATCGGATTTTCCCTGGATCAACTTTACCTATAAATGTCAGTACCCAGTTATATTACATACATATTAATACATATCGGCCTAAACTGAGGAAAAAGTTAGCTTTTTTTAAAAAAATGGGGATATTTATTATAGCAAAAAGTACAAAATATTGTGCTTTTTTCAAAATTGATGCTCTTTTTTTTGTTTATAGCACAAAAAATAAAAACCGCAGAGGTGATCAAATACCACCAAAAGAAAGCTCTATTTGTGGGATAAAAATGGACATCAATTTTGTTTGGGTACAGCATTGCACATAGGCGCAATTGTCAGTTAAACGACCCAGTGCTGTATCTCAAAAAATGGTCTGGTCATTAAGCAGACAAATCTTCCGGGGCTGAAGTGGTTAAACAAATCATCACACATATGTTAAATCTAAAATATACCACTAGCAGCGCTTAATAAATCTTTAACCTTATGTGTCAGTATTCCCATATGTTTCAAATGTCCATAGTTCAATTAACGAACATAAAACAGTCCATCCATGTGGTTCATGTACAGTTTAAATCCAATCAGGGTTTCCGTCACACACCAACCTCTCCCCTATGGTAATGAACTCACCAGATATCCCAAGACAATCGCCTGTATTACAATCTGTGCTTTGCATACAGACTGCACTATATACTCAGAACTGTATTATATATACTACACTGACTGCACTATATACTCTGAACTGTATTTTATATGTAGTGGTACCCCACGTAAGGGCTGCTAAGTGAACTGTATTATATATACTATACGGACTGCATTATATACTCTGAACTGTATTATATATACTATACGGACTGCACTATATACTCTGAACTGTATTATATATACTACACTGACTGCACTTTATACTCTGCACTGTATTATTGTCAGGGCTGGGCTCAGCCCTTCCTTCTCTGAGCTGGCCTCTCAGCTGTCGGCTAGTTGCCAGCTCCTATCTCTCCACAGTTACTCAGCTGTTGATGATATCCTGCTCGTCTGTCCTGCCTACTTAAGCCATCTAACCCAGAGGATCTCTGCCTTTGCCTTAGTCAACATCACAGAAATGCTCTCCTGCATTTCTCTTATAAGACTTGCTTGGCTGACATCCCTTCTGTCTCAACGTCCTACCTCAGTGTGCTCTGCATCCTTGTGGCGACCAGGAGAGAACCTCAGCACAGAGTCAATCAAAAGAGGGGTTGTGCCTCTGTAACCAGGGATAACCAATAACCAGCGGAAACTTAGGTGAGGAAATAACTTAGAATTGGATTATCTCATGGTGAAGAGCCCCTACAGCCATGGACAACGAAGTCGTCTCATGAGTCAGATGGGCAGGCTGTAGGGGTCGATTAGAGCCTGTATCTGGATGGACGACCCAGCCCAAGAAAGGGTGACTGAAACCAGGGGCTTATCCTTCTGGATAACTGGGGATGAAACAACGCCACCTAAGGTCTGTCTGTGACAGGACCTCAAGGTTCGGGCATTCCCTGTACGTGTAGAACAAGACTTTAAAAAGTGACCTGCCTGGCCACAATAAAGGCATAATCTCCCCCTCCTCCTAAAGGTTCTATCATCCGCAGAGACGTGTGAAGCCCAAGTGCATGGGTTCATCTTCACTGACCGACTCGATACCAAGAGGCATGGGAGGTGAGGGAGGCACGGGTGGGACTGCAAAGCTTGGAGGCAAATGTACAGGAAACTTCCACAATCACTCCTTAAAAGAGAATCTTTCTCAGAGTCTGCAGTCAATGAGGATGGCAAATGTGATCAACTTCTCTAGCTCAGTGGGTATATCTGGGGCTGCTATCTCATCCTTGATGGAGTCCGAGAGACCATGAGAAAAAGCAGCCACGAGGGCCTCATTGTTCCAAGCAACCTCTGCTGCCAGAGTACGGAATTCAATGGCGTAATCGGCAACAGTTCTCATACACTGTTTGATGGACATGAGGCACTTGACAGCAGAAGCAGAGCATGCAGGAACATCAAATACCCTTTTAAAGGAGGCCACAAACTCAGGGTAACTCAAGACAACAGGTTTTTGCATCTCCCATAGAGGGTTTTCCCAGACCAAGGCTCTCTCAGAAAGCAAAAATATCACAAAACCTACTTTGCTTCTGTCTGTGGGAAATGCCTGGGGCAACATCTCAAAGTATATCTCAACCTGGTTGAGAAATCCTCTGCATTGAACTGGATCACTCCCAAATCGCTGGGGTAGTGGAGCAGAACCAGACATACCTCTTAGAGAGGTAATACTCAAGGCAGGTGCCTGCACAGAGACTGGCGCAGCAGCAGGGATGGCCTGCAACTCAGGTTGTACTGGAGCAGCCACAGTGGGAGATTTCAGGTGAGCCGTGTGACTCAGGAGCGTTTGTAATGCCATGGCAAACTGATCCATGCGGTAATCTTGCTCATCCAATCTGGAAAAAATATTACCAACAAGTGGATTGAATATTGCTTTCCGATTGTCCCAATTTATGGCGAACTATTGTTTCCAACCTTCCATGTTGCCTGACTCATTTGTTCCACAGAGTATTCCTGCATTAGAGGAGCATCTCCATTGTCTTCATTCCACTTGGGCACAAGTCCAGGAGGCTTTGCGACATGATAGGTACAGACTCCATGCTGACCGCAGATGCCTGCCCGCACCTTCCTACCAGATTGGGGACAGGGTCTGGCTGTCATCTTGCAAAGTCCGACTTCATGTTCCCTCACTGAAGTTCGCACCTCGGTTTATTGGGCCTTTCCGTATTCTTTGCAGGATTAACCCAGTGGCTTACGCATTAGACCTGCCTTTCTAACATGCGTATTTAGAATGTATTTCATGTCTCCTTATTAAAACCTTTGGTCTGCAACCGCTTTACCACCTCGGTGCCTGGTTCTCACACTGTACATGTTGAGAACCAAGAGGAGTATGATGTATAGTTAATTGTTGACTTCCGTAGGTTTCGTGGGCGCATACAGTACCTGGTGCATTGGAAGGGGTATCCGGGAGAAAGCTCTTGGGTCTCCTCCTCCAATGTACATGCCCCGTCCTCCTCTGTGATTTCCATAGATGTTTTCCCCTCAAGCCTGGTGGTCCTCTAAAGGGGGAGGGGTCGTTGAGGAGGGGGTACTATCAGGGCTGGGCTCAGCCCTTCCTTCTCTGAGCTGGCCGCTCAGCTGTCGCCAGTTACTCAGCTGTTGATGATATCCTGCTCGTCAGTCCTACCTACTTAAGCCATCCAGCCCAGAGGATCTCTGCTTTCACCTTAGTCAACATCACAGAGACTATCGCCTGTATTCCTGTTAAAAGACTTGCTTGACTGACATCCCTTCTGGTTCCAGATCCTGCTTGCTGTTTTACTATGATCATCTCCGGCTCCCTGACGTTTGGCTTGTCTGACTATCCGTTCCGGTTCCTGAACTCTGGCTATGTTTTGACTACGTTTGTTCTATTTACTTTTATTATTAAACAAGTGTGATTTAACTGTACTTCTGTCTCGGTCTGATTTAATGGTTCCTGACAATTATATATACTCTACACTAACTGCACTATATACTCTGAACTGTATTATATATACTACACTAACTGCACTATATACTCTGAACTGTATTATATATATACTACACTAACGGACTGACTGCACACTACACTAACTACCTGCCTAATCTCCATTCATTCACTATATACGGCCGCCGAGTAAGCAGCAGCCTTATATAGTGTAGGGTGTGCCCCTGAGCCATGATTGGCCAAAGGCATCCTGCTTTTGGCCAGTTATGGCTCTCACAGGACATCGCTCTGTGATTGGCCAAAGCATACAGGTCATGTGCATGCTTTGGCCAATCAGCAGCCGTCAATGCACTGCAATCTTGCAATGCATTATGGGGCACTCTGGAGCGGGTGAACTTCCCACGAGAAGCCCATTGGTTTGTTTATTTACGAACAGCCAGCCTATCCCTAATGGGCACTGATAGGCTATAATGATGGGCACTAATGAGGTGGCACTGATGGGCACTGATGAGACAAAACTGAAAGGCACTGATGAGGTGGCAATAATGAGGAGGCCCTAATATGCAGCATTGATGTGCACTGAGAGGTGGCACTTATGGGCACTGATATGCGGCACAGATGGGCAGGCACTGATGGGCTTTGAAAGGCAGCACTGACTGGCATCACTGATGGGTGCTGATAGGCATCACTGCTGGGCACCAACTGGCATCACTGCTGGGCACTGTTGGGGCTGGACTAATAATCAGGGCACTGATGATCAGTGCCCTGATTATCTGTGCAGGTCTCCCCTGTGAGGAAATGCATGCTGTCAGTGTGAGGAGAGGAATGCCGATAACCAGCATTTCCTTGTTTACATGTGATCAGCTGTGATTGGACACAGCTGATCACATGGGTAAAGAGTCATCGGCTCTTTACCGAGGTCAGTGATGCTCCGTGTCCCAGGGTTAGAGCACACCATTGATCGCCGTGATGTGCAGGTGCGGGGTGAGTGGGACGACATCATGTGATGTCATCCCAGAACGAGAGAGCCACTGTGCACCCATCAATTCACAATACGGCAGATGGGAGGTGGTTGAATAGATATAGGGGAATCTGGAAGATGGGTAATGGATTGAGTTTTATAGAGCAGCTAGCCATCTCAGAGAGGAGGTTATCTATCCCACACCAGAAAGGGGTAACACCTGTACAGATCCACATAATGTGGTATCAGGAGCCCATTTGATATTTAAAGCTCTAGCATAATTTGATAATATTGGGATTAATCTTGTTTAGATTTTCTGGTGTGTAGTAACAGAGCATCAACATTCTATATGCATTTTCTTTGTATATGCTGCATATGGAATTTTATATGAGGGTACATCAATAGTGTCTTCCACCTCTCCAGCAGGAGTTCTTTGTCCAAGATTGCCTTCCATCTTTTCATACAATTGTGCTTTGGAAATTGTTTTTTCTGGGTGTAGGCCTATTGTTCTGTACATACAGTATCTCACAAAAGTGAGTACACCACTCACATTTTTGTAAATATTTTATTATATCTTTTCATGTGACAACACTGAAGAAATGACACTTTGCTACAATGTAAAGTAGTGAGTGTACAGCTTGTATAACAGTGTAAATTTGCTGTCCCCTCAAAATAACTCAACACACAGCCATTAATGTCTAAACCGCTGGCAACAAAAGTGAGTACACCCCTAAGATATAATAAAATATTTACAAAAATGTGAGGGGTGTACTCACTTTTCTGAGATACTGTACCAAAGATAAGGCCTCTGCTAAAAAGGGCAATCTGTGCCAGTCTCTTCAAAGGGGGTGGGGGGGTGTGATTTTGGAATGTAAGTTCCTTCAAACCACATTGAGTGAACCTACAGATTTGTAAATAGCTATACAATGCTGTGAGAAGGATTAGAAAGTTTTGAAATGTTGGGAAAAAATAGTAAATGTCTTGTGTGGCGGTGGATGGAAATGTGAATAATGCCATGTACACACGAGCGCACTTAACGGCAGACTTTGCCCGGCGGACGGGATTTCGTCGGACAGTTCGATCGTGTGTGGGCTCCAACGGACTTTGTTTTCTCAAAAGTTGGACGGACTTGTTTCAAATCTATCCGACAGACTCGAGTCCTGTCGAAAAGTCTGCTCGTCTGTATGCTAGTTCGACGGACAAAAAGCCACGCTAGGGCAGCTATTGGCTACTGGCTATGAACTTCCTTATTTTAGTCCGGTCGTACGTCATCACATACGAATTTGACGGACTTTGGTTGATTGTGTGTAGGCAAGTCCGTTCATTCAGAAAGTCCATCGTAAAGTCCGTTGAAAAGTCCGCCGGGCAAAGTCTACCGTAAAGCCCGCTCGTGTGTACGCGGCATTAGGAATACTTTTGCCAAGGTTGGACCATCTGTGTGGTGAGACTGTCTGGAGTTGAATAAGAATGATGTCATCGTAGAGTTTGAGATAATCAAGTTATATTTGTCTCGTGATCCATTCCATCAATTCTTGGTAAATTACAGTGGGTCTAGCAAGTCACCATCTGGAATTGATTCAGCTCCATTGTATTGAGTTAAGGTGCACTGGATCTACTCTGCTAATGGATTGGAAGTATGGTTGATGATACTAAGTGACATAGATGGGCCATCAGATAATATTTGGGAAAAACAGGGCACCCTTGGCACCTTTCATCATTGAGCACATAAAGGTTTTGGACATACTATAGTACTTGTAGCCCATTAATTACATATTAGTTTGTAGTTTTTAAGACCCCCAATTGGAACAGTTACTGGTAGATTCTCAAAAAAGAAGATGGGTTTAGGTAAAATGGATTAATAATGCAAAAAAAGCAAGAACGGTAATGGACATCTGTCTTGTGCCATTGCTAATGATTGAAAACAACAGGAGTCACAGTGCAAGGAAGTGCCCAATCAAACTGAATGAAGTAGTTGGGAAGGGTTATTAGCTGGCCGCTGCTCCCAATCTCATGAGACCAGATGACAGAACAGTACAAAACCACAATGAAGAAGCGCTGATCCGGTATAACATGACAAAAAGTATCTTTTAGGACATGCTGTAGAAAACTTTCATAGACACTTAGAAGAATTGATGACACAAAGCCCATAGTCCAGCAACTGGATGGATGGTAAAGCTGTGACTCACAGTTCTGATGAAAACTATGGTAAAGGATGGTGGAATGAATGGCTGCGTCCATGTGCTGGTTTCCCTAAGAGCTGGCCGATGGCCCGATGGACGTAAGCTCTGTCAGCAGGGTTAGTGAGAGCTCTGAAGAGCTGATCTCAGCCGTGGGAAGGACTCGCCAGTGAGAGGATCGTGCGCGACCCCAAGAGCCGCACTGACTGGCTGATGTAGAGTCATCAGGCAAAGCAGAGAATTAAGCCAATTGTGGCCAACAGTAGCAAGGCTGGGCTTCCGTGTGTCGATGGAACAAGTTAGACAAATCGCCAGAGCTCTCTGTAGGCTGACTACCTGTTTGGGAGATCAACCACTTTTCAGGTCACCAAAAAATTAAACAAAAGGTCAACTTGAAGTAAATCTTACAGTCCAATCATCTGATTCATTTTGTGCTGAAGGTTGGATTACTGGCAAAGTGCATTCCTGAGAACTGAGTGAGAAGGGTGTTGTATTTGAGCATAGGAAAAGAGATATTGTCACTGTGTGTGTTAATGGATTCAATAAACAAGCGACTTTCTGAACTACAAATCATTATCATGAATATAAATACTGTACATACATAAATAACAAATTATCCGAAAACAAACCAATTATATCCCACTCTCTGCTCATCTGGATTCTGTGATCATAATGATCACAGGATCGAGCCGCAGCACCCCTCGTGGCCACGCTGCAAGCACTCGTTCTGAGGGACGTTCCCGAATGCCCACTCAGAATGAGGAAAGGACCACGGCCGTTTATGTGCAGTGGCCGGGTGGGAGGTGGTTAATGTGTCTGGTCACTTCGGCCTTCCCCGATCTCTCTAATGGTCAGGGGGGCCGAGGGAGAGACACTGTACAAGTAATTCAGAGGGAGTTGAGGGAAGAATATTTCAGAATTGGGTAAATTAAACTCCTGAATCTAAGACATCCAATTTTGGTCAAATGAATGTATTGAGTTGTTTTGGCTGACTACGTTTTTTTCACAAATGCAGTCTACGTTCACTCTGTGAATGACTTCAGAGATATCGGAGTCTATCGTCTGTTTCCATTTATTGTTTGACATTCAGGCTTCTATTAGTATATGAGAGAAAATCGTCAAGAATTGTTTGGTCTAGTCACATTCCAAAGAGGGCTAATATTTGGAAAGGTTTAAGGCCCCTTTCACACGATCGGACCGTTCAGGTCCGCCTGTCAGTTTTGACGGCGGACCTGAACGGGCGATCCATGTTAACCTATGGAGAGTCGGATGTCAGCGGAGACATGTCCGCTGACATCCGACCCCGTCCGATCCCCTAAAAGCAGACGGATGGCTCTACGTCCAGGTCCGTCGCTGGCGGATCGGATCGGGTGAGATCTGACGAAAATGGACACGCTGCCCGTTTTCGTCTGATCCCTCCATAGGCGGCAGCGGCGCCTGACAAGCCCCTCCCCGCTCAGTGAGCAGAGAGGGACCTGTCATCCGCCGGCTCAGCAGAGATCAACGGACTGATCTCCCGCTGAGCCGGCAGGCAGAGTCGGGCTCCGTAGAAACAGAGTCCGCCTCTTGTGAAAGGGGCCTAATGCTTGTTCCAGTAATGTGTGAGATTAAGGTGAACACTGATTCCCCGAAGTTTCTTATGGCCTTGCATGTCCATGGAATGTGGTATAAGTCGCCCTTTTGTCCACATTGACGCCAAAATACTTAGGGAGTATCTGGAGACATGCAATTAAGTTTGACTGGTGTCATATACCACTTGTAGGTTATTTTTATAGCATTTTCCCAAAGAGAGGTACAGTGGGAAGAGCTCAGGGTAGTATAAAGTGCTTTTTCTGTGAGGGAGTATTCCGATTTTAGTTCTTTTTCCCATCTAATAATTTGAGGAGGTTTAGATTTAACATGTTGGCTGTTTAGGTATTTGTAGAACCATGATATCCCTTTCCTAGGTGTATTGTATTGTGGTAGAATGGCCAAATTGCATAATTCACTTTTACATAAGAGGTAGGGTAATTTCTATGGAAATGTTTTATCTGAGCTGCTCTGTATAAAGTTTTCACATTTGTGGATGTTTGCATCTCTTCTAGGGCTAGTTGTTCTGCGTTAGAGCTTAAGTCTACTAAAAATGAAGGTATTAGAAATTCATATGCCATCATAGGGATGGCTATGGCTCTTAGGGAGTCATATGCCATCATAGGGATGGCTATGGCTCTTAGGGAGTCATTGTAGGGAAGTTCTTGGAGGGAGGATTTCCAAGCCTCCATGGATGCTTGGATGGTGGATGCCTTGACTACAATTTTATTTTGGCGCATGGCACTTGCTATCAATAAGGAGGTTAGGTTTCTATTTAGTAAAAGAAATCTTTCTATGTTGACCCAACGTTTGGTAGGGGAAGGTTCAAACCAGGCTCTGAGTTGATCTAATAGCATTGCCTGATGGTAGGGATGAGCTTTGTGTTTGAGCCGAACCCATGTTCGACTCGAACATCGTCTGTTCGCCCGTTCGCCGAATTGCGAACGATATGGGCCGTTCGCGCCAAATTCATGTGGTGCGTCACGGCCCATAATTTACTGCGGCATCGCAGTGCATTGCTGGCTGATGATTGGCCAATCACAGCGCCGTCTGAACAGAGAGCCGTAATTGGCCAAAGCCAAGGAGGCTTTGGTCAATTATAGCTCAGGGGATTTAGTACACGCCCCACACTATATAAGGCCACCTGCACGGCGGCCCTGTGTAGTGTGTGTTCCAGCGTTCATTGAGAGAGAGAGACAGACAGTGACATTTGATTTGAGTTAGATAGATTAGGCAGAACAGACAGTCAGTTAGCTGCACTTACAGTGTATTATGTATATATATGCATCCCAGGTGTTGCATATATATATATATATATATACACTGTATTCAGTTTAGCTAAATCCATTCCTGTTATCTTCCTACTGACAGGCAGGCTTGTCTTGTTACAGTATTTACAGCTACCTGAAGAAAATTACTGGTGTTCTTTAGATCCTATTAGTACCACAGTCAGGCAGCTAGACTATTTATAGTTAGTGCAGTGCGTCCTGCTCACAGTGTTCAGCTAGATCCATTCCTGTTATCTTCTTACTGACAGGCAGGCTTGTCTTGTTACAGTATATACAGCTACCTGAAGAAAATTACTGGTGTTCTTTTGATCCTATTAGTACCACAGTCAGGCAGCTAGACTATTTACAATTAGTGCAGTGCGTCCTGCTCACAGTGTTCAGCTAAACCTACAAGTTAGTGGGGTGCGTCCTGCTCACAGTGTTCAGCTAAACCTACAAGTTAGTGCGGTGCGTCCTGCTCACAGTGTTCAGCTAAACCTACAAGTTAGTGGGTTGCGTCCTGCTCACAGTGTTCAGCTAGATCCGTTCCTGTTATCTTCTTACTGACAGGCAGGCTTGTCTTGTTACAGTATTTACAGCTACCTGAAGAAATTACTGGTGTTCTTTTGATCCTATTAGTACCACAGTCAGGCAGCTAGACTATTTACAGTTAGTGCAGTGCGTCCTGCTCACATTGTTCAGCTAAACCTACAAGTTAGTGGGGTGCGTCCTGCTCACAGTGTTTAGATAAACCTACAAGTTAGTGCGGTGCGTCCTGCTCACAGTGTTCAGCTAAACCTACAAGTTAGTGGGGTGCGTCCTGCTCACAGTGTTCAGCTAGATCCGTTCCTGTTATCTTCTTACTGACAGGCAGGCTTGTCTTGTTACAGTATTTACAGCTACCTGAAGAAAATTACTGGTGTTCTTCTGATCCTATTAGTACCACAGTCAGGCAGCTAGACTGTTTACAGATAGTGCAGTACGTCCTGCTCACAGTGTTCAGCTAAACCTACAAGTTAGTGGGGTGCGTCCTGCTCACAGTGTTCAGCTAAACCTACAAGTTAGTGTGGTGCGTCAACCTCACAGTGTTCAGCTAAACCTACAAGTTAGTGGGGTGCGTCCTGCTCACAGTGTTCAGCTAAACCTACAAGTTAGTGCGGTGCGTCCTGCTCATAGTGTTCAGCTAAACCTACAAGTTAGTGGGGTGCGTCCTGCTCACAGTGTTCTGCTAAACCTACAAGTTAGTGGGGTGCGTCCTGCTCACAGTGTTCAGCTAAACCTATAAGTTAGTGGGGTGCATTCTGCTCACAGTGTTCAGCTAAACCTACAAGTTAGTGTGGTGCGTCCAACTCATAGTGATCAGCTAAACCTACAAGTTAGTGGGGTGCGTCCTGCTCACAGTGTTCAGCTAGATCCGTTCCTGTTATCTTCTTACTGACAGGCAGGCTTGTCTTGTTACAGTATATACAGCTTTTGATCCTATTAGTACCACAGTCAGGCAGCTAGACTATTTACAGTTAGTGCAGTGCGTCCTGCTTACAGTGTTCAGCTAAACCTACAAGTTAGTGGGGTGCGTCCTGCTCACAGTGTTCAGCTAAACCTACAAGTTAGTAGGGTGCGTCCTGCTCACAGTGTTCAGCTAAACCTACAAGTTAGTGTGTTGTGTCCACCTCACAGTGTTCAGCTAAACCTACAAGTTAGTGGGGTGCGTCCTGCTCACAGTGTTCAGCTAAAACTACAGGTTAGTGGGGTGCGTCCACCTCACAGTGTTCAGCTAAAGCTACCTGTAGAAGGTTGGTGGTGTTCTCATACTACAGGCAGGCAGTTGATTTTGCTATGTGCAGTATCAGTACATATATATATATATATATATATATCTCCCAGCTTAGTGCAGCTACAGGCCATTAGTATGTCTGGAAGGCCAAGAATAGGGATGAGCCGAACACCCCCCGGTTCGGTTCGCACCAGAACCTGCGAACGGACCGAAAGTTCGCACGAGCGTTAGAACCCCATTGACGTCTATGGGACTCGAACGTTTGAAATCAAAAGTGCTCATTTTAAAGGCTAATTTGCATGGTATTGTCCTAAAAAGGGTTTGGGGACCCGGGTCCTACCCCAGGGGACATGTATCAATGCAAAAAAAACTTTTAAAAACGGCCGTTTTTTCGGGAGCAGTGATTTTAATGATGCTTAAAGTAAAAAAAAAAAAGTGAAATATTCCCTTAAATATCGTACCTGGGGGGTGTCTATAGTATGCCTGTAAAGTGACGCGTTTTTCCCGTGTTTAGAACAGTCCCTGCACCAAATGTCATTTTTAAAGGAAAAAATCTCATTTAAAACTGCTTGCGGGTTTAATGTAATGTCGGGTCATGGCAATATGGATGAAAATCAGTGAGACAAATGGCATGGGTACCCCCCAGTCCATTACCAGGCCCTTTGGGTCTTGTATGGATATTAAGGGGAACCCCGCACCCAAATTAAAATAAGGAAAGGTGTGGGGCCACCAGGCCCTATATACTCTGAACAGCAGTATACAGGCGGTGCAAACAAGACAGGGACTGTAGGTTTGTTGTTAAGTAGAATCTGTTTGTAATTTTGAACGGGTACATTTTTAACGTGTTTAGCTCCAGCCAAAAAATCTTTTTTAAGCTTTTTGGAAAACATAGGGAAGGGTTATCACCCCTGTGACATTTGTTTTGCTGTCTTTCCTCCTCTTCAGAAGATTTCACCTCACTTTTTGTCCCAATGAAAAATGTTTTTTGAAAATTTGGGTTTTTTTGTGGAACAAGGATTGGAAAGCATCAGTGGAAAGGAGAATTTTTTTTCCCATATTAACTCTTACAGGAGAGAATTTCCCTTCCTAGGGGTAGATTTCATCTCACTTCCTGTTGTCATCTTCCGTTTGCAAGTAGGAGTCGTTTGTAAGTTAGATGTTTGAAAGTAGGGTCCTGCCCTATATACTCAGCAGAAATTTGGGCCTTAGGTGTTGCTGTGGCCACAACACTGTAAGCCCTCACAGGGCCCTGCTGTGAAATATTAGATCAAGAATTGTAATTACATGCCCCTGTTGAACAGGAGCTGAAAAATTAGGCCTTAGGCACTGGTGCTAGTGCCACAGCACTGCAACCCCTCACAGACACTCTAGTTGGAACGCAGGAACGAGCCCTGCTGCAAATTATTGCATCAAAAATTGTAATTACATGCCCCTGTTAGACAGGAGCAGAAAAATTGGGCCTTAGGCACTGGTGCTGGTGCCACAACACTGCAACCCCTCACAGACACTCTAGTTGGAACGCAGGAACGAGCCCTGCTGCAAAGTATTGCATCAAAAATTGTAATTACACGCCCCTGTTAAACAAGGGCTGAAAAATTGGGCCTTAGGCACTGGTGCTGGTGCCACAACACTGCAACCCCTCACAGACACTCTAGTTGGAACGCAGGAACGAGCCCTGCTACAAAGTATTGCATCAAAAATTGTAATTACACGCCCCTGTTAGACAGGAGCAGAAAAATTGGGCCTTGGGCACTGGTGCTGGTGCCACAACACTGCAACCCCTCACAGACACTCTAGTTGGAATGCAGGAACGAGCCCTGCTGCAAAGTATTGCATCAAAAATTGTAATTACACGCCCCTGTTAGACAGGAGCAGAAAAATTGGGCCTTGGGCACTGGTGCTGGTGCCACAACACTGCAACCCCTCACAGACACTCTAGTTGGAATGCAGGAACGAGCCCTGCTGCAAAGTATTACATCAAAAATTGTAATTACACGCCCCTGTTAAACAGGGGCTGAAAAATTGTGCCTTAGGCACTGGTGGTGGCACCCAGAACCAAAAATGTTCTTACAAGCTATCAGCGTGATGATTGAGGAGGAAGAGGATAATTACTCAGGGATAGTCACTCAGCATCAGCATAGGCAGTCTTTGAAGGGATCTGAGATTTCAAAAAAAATTATTCGGTTACATCAGCATCAGGTGCTTGGTAGCTGGTGGTGATCCAAGACTGATTCATTTTTATGAAGGTCAGTCGATCGACCGAGTCGGTGGACAGACGCACCCTGTGATCGGTTACCACGCCTCCAGCAGCACTGAATGTGCGTTCCGAAAGAACGTTGGATGCAGGACAGGCCAGTAGCTCAATTGCATACTGTGCAAGCTCTGGCCAGTGATCCATCCTCAAGACCCAGTAACCCAGAGGATTTTCGGTGGGAAAGGTGTCCAAGTCTGATCTTGCCCCTAGGTATTCCTGCACCATGTAAAACAGACGCTGGCGATGGTTGCTGGAACCGATCATACCTTGGGGCTGCGGACCAAAAAATTGTCTGAACGCATCGGTCAGACGGCCACCTTCTCCACCGCTCCTTCTTTGACTGACCGAAGCCTCAGCAACACGTTGTCCAGAAACAGGAGTTTGTAACCTCCCAGTCTCTGGGAACGCGCTGCACAGACCTTTCTGCAAGGCCTCCCGAAGATGTTTCATCCTCTGCTCCCTCTGCGATGGCAAGATAAGGTCCGCAACCTTACCCTTGTAACGTGGATCAAGGAGGGTTGCCAGCCAGTATTGGTCCTTCTCCTTGATACCACGAATACGAGGATCCTAACGCAGGCTTTGCAGGATCAGGGTGGCCATGCAGCGTAGGTTTGCTGAGGCATTCGGTCCAGAGTCCTCTGGGTCACTAAGGACGACATGGTCCGCAGCCACCTCCTCCCAGCCACGTACAAGTCCATGTGTTTCTTGGGACTGATCCCTTAAAGACTGCTGCTGATGCTGAGTGCCAGGCTCCACCTCCATACTGACACAATCTTCCTCCTCCTCCTCCTCCTCCTCGTCCTCTTCCTGTGTGATCGGCGGGCACGCAGGAACACTGTCTGGATAAAGAGGGCCTTGAGAGCTAAGGAAGTCCTCCTCTTCCTGCCTCTGTTCTGCCTCAAGTGCCCTGTCCATTATTCCACGCAGCGTGTGCTCCAACAGGTGGACAAGGGGGACAGTGTCACTGATGCATGCACTGTCACTGCTCACCATCCTCGTGGCCTCCTCAAATGGTGACAGGACAGTGCATGCATCCCTGATCATGGCCCACTGGCGTGCGGAAAAAAAAACAAGCTCCCCTGACCCTGTCCTGGTGCCATAGTCGCACAGGTACTCATTGATGGCCCTCTGCTGCGTGTGCAGCCGCTGCAGCATGGCCAACGTTGAGTTCCACCTGGTGGGCATGTCACAGATTAGGTGGTTCTTGGGCAGGTTAAACTCCTTTTGGAGGTCCGTCAGCCGAGCACTGGCATTATATGACCGGCAGAAATGCACACAGACTTTCCTGGCCTGCCTCAGGACATCCTGTAAGCCCGGGTACCTGCCCAAGAACCGCTGCACCACCAAGTTAAGGACGTGAGCCAAACAGGGCACATGGGTCATTTGTCCCTGTCGGAGGGCAGAGAGGAGGTTGGTGCTATTGTCGCAAACCACCATTCCTGCCTTAAGTTGGCGTGGCGTCAACCACCTCTGAACCTGCCCCTGCAGAGCTGACAGAACCTCTGCCCCAGTGTGGCTCCTGTCCCCCAAGCACACCAGCTCAAGCACCGCATGGCATCTTTTGGCCTGCGTACTTGCGTAGCCCCTTGAACGACTACGGAGCACCGCTGGTTCTGAGGAAGAGGCCATGGAGGAAGAAGAAGAGGAGGGGGTGGAGGAGAGAGGTGTGTCACAATCATTAGCATTTTGGAGGCGTGGTGGCGGAACAACCTCCAACACTACTGCACCTTGTCCTGCATCCTTCCCAGCTGCCAGCAGAGTGACCCAATGCGCCGTGAAACTTAGGTAACGTCCCTGTCCATGCCTGCTGGACCATGAGTCAGCGGTAATATGCACCTTACCGCTGACCGCCCTGTCCAGCGAGGCATGGACATTGCCTTTCACATGCCGGTAGAGAGCCGGAATCACCTTCCGTGAGAAAAAGTGGCGTTTGGGTACCTGCCACTGAGGAACCGCACATTCCACAAACTCACGGAAGGGGGCAAAGTCTACCAACTGAAAAGGCAGCAGTTGAAGTGCTAGCAATTTTGCCAAGCTAGCATTCAACCGCTGGGCATGTGGATGGCTGGGAGCAAACTTCTTTTGGCGGTGCAGCAGCTGGGGCAGGGAAATTTGCCTGGTACAATCTGACGTCGGTGTACCAAAAGCAGATTGCCCACAAGTACTTGGCTGTGACACACCTAATTCTACACCTTCATTCCTCTCAGTGCAGGTCTCAGAGAGGACTGAAGGTCTAGTGGGGTTGGAAATCTCAGCTGATGAGGAGCAAGGAGAGGTCCTCTTGTTCTTTGGTGTGGGTCTTTTAGATGCGCTTGCCAATGAACTGCATGGCAGGTCAAAATATGTCTGGTCAAGCATGTGGTACCCAAGTGGGAGATGTTTTGGCCACGTGAGATACGCTTGAGACATATGTTGCAAATAGCAGCGGTGCGATCTGATGCACTCGTCTCAAAAAAGGCCCACACCAAAGAACTTTTTGAATAATGCGCAGAGACTGCAGCGCCCTGCACATGTGATGCAGTCAATGTGCTGCCCTTAGGCTGGCCCCTGGAGGGCATCCTGCCTCGTTGGTGATGTGCCGCCTCCTCCTCCTCCTCCTCTCTCCTATCAGGCACCCACGTTGAGTCAGTGACCTCATCATCCCCTCCCTCCTCATCACTGGAGAAAACCTGGCAGTATGCTGCAGCAGGGGGAGCATGACTGCCAGATTGCTGTCCTTCTTGGGCACCCCCTCTGTCCGTGCTCATGTTACTGCCTTCATCGAGCTCAGTATCATCATCAGAGCCTTCCAAATGCTGGGCATCCTCCTGGAGCATGTACCCAACACTGTGGTCAAACAGTTCGAGGGACTCCTCAGGAGGACATGGTGGAGCTAGGGAAGGAGTCACTGATGACATTGAGCCGAGGGAAGAGGCCGCTGCTTTGCCAGACAAAGCACCCTGGGCATGGGTGAGAGAGGATGAGGAGGATGAGGACGGCTTGGTCATCCACTCGACCAAGTCTTCCGCATGTTGCGGCTCAACACGGCCAGCTGCCGAAAAAAAGGCCAAGCGTGTCCCATGGCCACGTGCTGATGAGGATGCACCGTCTCCACGACCAGCACTAGACACAGAGCCTGCTTGCCCTCTCTTATTGGCTTGTGACTGTCTGCCTCTCCTTCTTGGCCTTCCAGACATACTAATGGCCTGTAGCTGCACTAAGCTGGGATATATATATATATATATATATATATATATATATATACACACTGCAGCTAGCAAAATCAACTGCCTGCCTGTAGTATGAGAACACCACCAACCTTCTACAGGTAGCTTTAGCTGAACACTGTGAGGTGGATGCACCCCACTAACTTGTAGGTTCAGCTGAACACTGTGAGCAGGACGCACTGCACTAACTGTAAATAGTCTAGCTGCCTGACCGTGGTACTAATAGGATCAAAAGAACACCAGTAATTTTCTTCAGGTAGCTTTATATACTGTAACAAGACAAGCCTGCCTGTCAGTAGGAAGATAACAGGAACGGATCTAGCTGAACACTGTGAGCAGGACGCACTGCACTAAATGTAAATAGTCTAGCTGCCTGACCGTGGTACTAATAGGATCAAAAGAACACCAGTAATTTTCTTCAGGTAGCTTTATATACTGTAACAAGACAAGCCTGCCTGTCAGTAGGAAGATAACAGGAACGGATCTAGCTGAACACTGTGAGCAGGACGCACTGCACTAAATGTAAATAGTCTAGCTGCCTGACCGTGGTACTAATAGGATGAAAAGAACACCAGTAATTTTCTTCAGGTAGCTTTATATACTGTAACAAGACAAGCCTGCCTGTCAGTAGGAAGATAACAGGAACGGATCTAGCTGAACACTGTAAGCAGGACGCACTGTACTAAATGTAAATAGTCTATCTGCCTGACCGTGGTACTAATAGGATCAAAAGAACACCAGTAATTTTCTTTATGGAAAAAAATCTTGCGAGCCACAATTATCCAGTGCCTTAATGGAAATTCAACCAAACAGCTACCCGGCTGCAGGCGCAGATCACGTATTCATGACCGTGCGATAAATGATATATGAAAAAAATGCGCCGCGCCTAGGGGTGTAACTGAATAACTGTAAATCTAAGTACAAATCATAGATAATAAAGCGTGCAAATCAAATAGAGCCTAAAGCTCTGATCACTTACTAAGATCACCTGCTGTGTGAATCCTAAAGCTCTGATCACTTACTAAGATCACCTGCTGTGTGAATCCTATGACCAAACACACTAAAAAATATCTAGTGCAATAAATCACAAAGTGCAATGTGCATAGAAAAACGTAATAAGATAAATATACAATCCATAGTGATTAAAATATAATCATTCCTAATAAGGTGTATATGCTAAAAAATGTTACACATATGTAGATCCACTGTGATTAAAATGAAAAAAGAGAAAAAAAAAAAATTAAATAAAACAATATATATATTTGTAAAACACAAACAGAGTAAATCAATCACATGCGTGGCCGAATTTAAACTATAATCGCCCTAATAAAGGTGTTCAAATCACATCTGTGAAAAAATCTTCCAATCCAGTAACATAAAGTGACCAAGTTCAAATAAAAGTCAGTGTAATGGTGATGGTTCAAAGAAAAAGTTCCGGTTTTGAATCAAACGTGCCCAAAGAAAAACATGCTGTGAAGTGCCTTGGTGACCCCCAATGTGATTGCGCTCACCTTGGAGCGTGTGACACAGGTTTTAATTGTGTCAATACACGCTTTTGGAGCCACCCCTGGGCTCAGTATTAGGTACAGCTGATTCCCACACTGGATTCTTTATGGCTCCACTCACATCAGACCATATAAAAGAAAAAGGCTAATATAGTATAATACCGTAGGATACTTTTATTAAAATCACATCCAATCCCCACATGGGGTACTCACATTTATAAGGTGCTCATGTGCACCAAACATAACATAGGAAAAAACGGCTGGGCAGCACGCCGCACAGCCGTTTTTTGACTTATTTTGACTTATTTGAACTTGGTCACTTTATGTTACTGGATTGGAAGATTTTTTCACGGATGTGATTTGAACACCTTTATTAGGGCGATTATAGTTTCAATTCGCCCACGCATGTGATTGATTTACTCTGTTTGTGTTTTACGAATATATATATTGTTTTATTTAATTTTTTTTTTTCTCTTTTTTCATTTTAATCACAGTGGATCTACATATGTGTAACATTTTTTAGCATATACACCTTATTAGGAATGATTATATTTTAATCACTGTGGATTGTATATTTATCTTATTACGTTTTTCTATGCACATTGCACTTTGTGATTTATTGCACTAGATATTTTTTAGTGTGTTTGGTCATAGGATTCACACAGCAGGTGATCTTAGTAAGTGATCAGAGCTTTAGGATTCACACAGCAGGTGATCTTAGTAAGTGATCAGAGCTTTAGGTTGGGTTCACACTGGTGCGACACGACAGCCGTCCTACTTTGGATCCGACTTTGCCCTGCGATATGAAGCCGGCATGTGTCCGACTTTCAATGAACGGGGATCCGACTTGGATCCCCGCCAATGCCCGGCATTGTTTGGTATGAATCTTTAGGGGGAACTCCGCGCCAAATTTTAAATAAAAATCCGGCATGGGTTCCCCCTCCAGGAGCATACTAGGCCCTTGGGTCTGGTATGGACCTTGAGGGGAACCCCCTACGCCAAAAAAGCGACGTGGGGGGGTCCCCCCAATCCATACCAGACCCTTATCCGAGCACGCAGCCCGGCCGGACAGGAATGGGGGTGGGGACGAGCGAGCGCCCCCCCCCCCCCTCCTGAACCGTACCAGGCCACATGCCCTCAACATGGGGGGTTGTTGCCTTGGGGGAGGGGGGCGCGCTGCGGCCCCCCCCACCCCAAAGCACCTTGTCCCCATGTTGATGAGGACAAGGGCCTCTTCCCGACAACCCTGGCCGTTGGTTGTCGGGGTCTGCGGGCGGGGGGCTTATCGGAATCCGGGAGCCCCTTTTAATAAGGGGCCCCCCAGATCCCGGCCCCCCACCCTATGTGAATGAGTATGGGGTACAGCGTACCCCTACCCATTCACCTAGGGAAAAAGTGTCAATTTAAAATAAAACACTACACAGATTTTTAAAGCATTTTATTAGACAGCTCCGGGGGTCTTCTTCCGACTTCGGGGGTCTCTCCGGTTCTTCTCCACGCTCTCCGGATCTTCTACCGGGCTTCTCCGCTCTCTTCTGCTCTTTTGCCGCTCTTTTGCTAAAGTGGAGGAGCCCGGTCTTCGGCCCTCTTCTCTTCTTCTGATGTTGACACGACGCTCTCTCCGGCTAGAATGCTCTCTGTGCGCTCTGCTCTGACTTATATAGGCGGTGACCCCGCCCCCTTATGCCGTCACAGTCCCTGGGCATGCTGGGACTATGACGGCATAAGGGGGGCGTGGTCATCAGGTGATGACCACGCCCCCTAAAACGTCACAGTCCCAGCATGCCCAGGGACTGTGACGGCATAAGGGGGCGTGGTCACCACCTATATAAGTCAGAGCGGAGCGCTCAGAGTGCATTCCAGCCCCAGAGCATCATGTCAACATCAGGAGAAGAGGGCAGAAGGCAGAAGGCAGAAGATTGAAGACCGGGCTCCTTCGCTATAGCAAAAGAGCAGAAAATAGCGGAGGAGCCCGGCAGAAGATCCGGAGAGCGCGGAGAAGAACCGGAGAGACCCCCGAAGAGAAGAAGGCAGCAGACCGTGCTCCTCCGCTATGGCAAAAGAGCAGAAAATAGCGGAGGAGCCCGGCAGAAGACCCGGAGAGCGCGGAGAAGAACCGGAGAGACCCCCGAAGTCGGAAGAAGACCCCCGGAGCTGTCTAATAAATTACTTTAAAAATCTGTGTAGTGTTTTTTTTTTAAATTGACACTTTTTCCCTAGGTGAATGGGTAGAGGTTCGATGTACCCCATACTCATTCACATAGGGTGGGGGGCCGGGATCTGGGGGCCCCCTTATTAAAGGGGGCTCCCGGATTCCGATAAGCCCCCCGCCCGCAGACCCCGACAACCAACGGCCAGGGTTGTCGGGAGGAGGCCCTTGTCCTCATCAACATGGGGACAAGGTGCTTTGGGGTGGGGGGGCCACAGCGCGCCCCCTCTCCCCCAAGGCAACAACCCCCCCATGTTGAGGGCATGCGGCCTGGTACGGTTCAGGAGGGGGGGGGGGGCGCTCGCTCGTCCCCACCCCCATTCCTGTCCGGCCGGGCTGCGTGCTCGGATAAGGGTATGGTATGGATTGGGGGGACCCACCCAAGCCGCTTTTTCGGCGTAGGGGGTTCCCCTCAAGGTCCATACCAGACCAAAGGGCCTGGTATGCTCTTGGAGGGGGAACCCATGCCGGATTTTTATTTAAAATTTGGTGCGGAGTTCCCCCTCAAGATCATCTGAGCACAAGTCGCGTGCCGAAGTCGGATCATGCAAGACGACAATCCGACTTTGATCCGACTTCAATGATAGTCAATAGGCTGAAGTAGGATCAAAGTCGGACCAAAGTAGTACAGGGAGCATTTCTAAAGTCGGAACGACTTGTGTCGGATCAGTTAGGACGGCTCCCATAGGGAAACATTAAATTTCACACGTCATGCGACATAAGCTCCCAATGTCGGAGCGTTTGTCGGACCAGTGTGAACCCAGCCTTAGGCTCTATTTGATTTGCACGCTTTATTATCTATGATTTGTACTTAGATTTACAGTTATTCAGTTACACCCCTAGGCGCGGCGCATTTTTTTCATATATCAGTAATTTTCTTTAGGTAGCTGTAAATACTGTAACAAGACAAGCCTGCCTGTCAGTAGGAAGATAACAGGAACGGATCTAGCTGAACACTGTGAGCAGGACGCACTGCACTAAATGTAAATAGTCTAGAAGATAACAGGAATGGATCTAGCTAAACTGAATACAGTGTATATATATATATGCAACACCTGGGATGCATATATGTACACAATACACTTTAAGTGCAGCTAACTGACTGACTGTCCTGTCTAATCTAGCTAACTCAAATGAAATGACACTGTCTCTCTCTCTCTCTAAGCACACCGGAACACACTGCACAGGGCCGCTGTGCAGGCGGCCTTATATAGTGTGGGGCGTGTACTAAATCCCCTGAGCCATAATAGGCCAAAGCCTCCTTGGCTTTGGCCAATTACGGCTCTCTGTTCAGGCGGCGCTGTGATTGGCCAAGCATGCGGGTCATAGTGCATGCTTGGCCAATCATCAGCAAGCAATGCACTGCGATGCCGCAGTGAATTATGGGCCGTGACGCGCCACACGAATTTGGCGCGAACGGCCCATATCGTTCGCAATTCGGCGAACGACCGAACAGCCGATGTTCGAGTCGAACATGGGTTCGACTCGAACACGAAGCTCATCCCTAGCCAAGAAGGAGAGGCAGACAGTCACAAGCCAATAAGAGAGGGCAAGCAGGCTCTGTGTCTAGTGCTGGTCGTGGAGATGGTGCATCCTCATCAGCACGTGGCCGTGGGACACGCTTGGCCTTTTTTTCGGCAGCTGACCGTGTTGAGCCGCAACATGCGGAAGACTTGGTCGAGTGGATGACCAAGCCGTCCTCATCCTCCTCATCCTCTCTCACCCATGCCCAGGGTACTTTGTCTGGCAAAGCAGCAGCCTCTTCCCTCGGCTCAATGTCATCAGTGACTCCTTCCCTAGCCCCACCATGTCCTCCTGAGGAGTCCCTCAAACTGTTTGACCACAGTGTTGGGTACATGCTCCAGGAGGATGCCCAGCGTTTGGAAGGCTCTGATGATGATACTGAGCTCGATGAAGGCAGTAACATGAGCACGGACAGAGGGGGTGCCCAAGAAGGACAGCAATCTGGCAGTCATGCTCCCCCTGCTGCAGCATACTGCCAGGTTTGCTCCAGTGATGAGGAGGGAGGGGATGATGAGGTCACTGACTCAATGTGGGTGCCTGATAGGAGAGAGGAGGAGGAGGAGGCGGCACATCACCAACGAGGCAGGATGCCCTCCAGGGGCCAGCCTAAGGGCAGCACATTGACTGCATCACACCGCAAAGCTCCGCATGTGCAAGGCGCTGCTGTCTCTGCGCGTTATTCTAAAATTTATTTGGTGTGGGCCTTTTTTGAGACGAGTGCATCAGATTGCACCGCTGCTATTTGCAACATATGTCTCAAGCGTATCTCACGTGGCCAAAACATCTCCGGCTTGGGCACCACATGGTTGACCAGACATATGTTGACCTGCCATGCAGTTCGTTGACAAGCATATCTAAAAGACCCACACCAAAGAACAAAGAGGACCTCTCCTTGCTCCTCATCAGCTGAGATCTCCAACCCCACTATACCTTCAGTCCTCTCTGAGACCTGCACTGAGAGGAATGAAGGTGTAGAATTAGGTGTGTCACAGCCAAGTACTTGTGGGCAATCTGCTTTCGGTACACCGACGTCAGATTGTACCAGGCAAATTTCCCTGCCCCAGCTGCTGCACCGCCGAAAGAAGTTCGCTCCCAGCCATCCATATGCCCAGCGGTTGAATGCTAGCTTGGCAAAATTGCTAGCACTTCAACTGCTACTTTTTCAGTTGGTAGACTCTGTCCCCTTCCGTGAGTTTGTGGAATGTGCGGTTCCTCAGTGGCAGGTACCCAAACGCCACTTTTTCTCATGGAAGGCGATTCCGGCTCTCTACCGGCATGTGGAAGGCAATGTCTTGGCCTCGCTGGACAGGGCGGTCAGCGGTAAGGTGCATATTACCGCTGACTCATGGTCCAGCAGGCATGGACAGGGACGTTACCTAAGTTTCACGGCGCATTGGGTCACTCTGCTGGCAGCTGGGAAGGATGCAGGACAAGGTTCAGTAGTGTTGGAGGTTGTTCCACAACCACACCTCCAAAATGCCACTACTAATGATTGTGACACACCTCTCTCCTCCACCTCCTCCTCTTCTTCTTCCTCCATGGCCTCTTCCTGCGCTTTGTCCTTGGAACCAGTGGTGCTCTGTAGGCATTCAAGGGGCTACGCAAGTACGCAGGCCAAAAGATGCCATGCGGTGCTTGAGCTGGTGTGCTTGGGGGACAGGAGCCACACTGGGGCAGAGGTTCTGTCAGCTCTGCAGGGGCAGGTTCAGAGGTGGTTGATGCCACACCAACTTAAGGCAGGAATGGTGGTTTGCAACAATGGCACCAACCTCCTCTCCGCCCTCCGATAGGGACAACTGACCCATGTGCCCTGTTTGGCTCACGTCCTTAACTTGGTGGTGCAGCGTTTTTTGGGCAGGTACTAAGGCTTACAGGATGTCCTGAGGCAGGCCAGGAAAGTCCGTGTGCATTTCCGCTGGTCCTATAATGCCAGTGCTCAGCTGGCAGACCTCCAAGGTTAACCTGCCCAAGAACCGCCTAATCTGTGACATGCCCACCAGGTGGAACTCAACGTTGGCCATGCTGCAGCGGCTGCACACGCAGCAGAGGGCCATCAATGAGTACCTGTGCGACTATAGCACCAGGACAGGGTCAGGGGAGCTTGGTTTTTTTTACCCCACGCCATGATCAGGGATGCATGCACTGTCCTGTCACCATTTGAGGAGGCCACGAGGATGGTGAGCAGTGACAGTGCATGCATCAGTGACACTGTCCCCCTTGTCCACCTGTTGGAGCACACGCTGCATGGAATAATGGACAGGGCATTTGAGGCAGAACAGAGGCAGGAAGAGGAGGACTCCCTTAGCTCTCAAGGTCCCCTTTATCCAGACAGTGTTCCTGCGTGCCCGCTGATCACACAGGAAGAGGACGAGGACGAGGACGAGGAAGAGGGGGAGGATTGTGTCAGTATGGAGGTGGAGCCTGGCACTCAGCATCAGCAGCAGTCTTTAAGGGATCAGTCCCAAGAAACACATGGACTTGTACGTGGCTGGGAGGAGGTGGCTGTGGACCATGTCGTCCTTAGTGACCCAGAGGACTTTGGACCGAATGCCTCAGCAAACCTACGCTTCATAGCCTCCCTGATCCTGCAAAGCCTGCGTAAGGATCCTCGTATTCGTGGTATCAAGGAGAAGGACCAATACTGGCTGGCAACCCTCCTTGATCCACGTTACAAGGGTAAGGTTGCGGACCTTATCTTGCCGTCGCAGAGGGAGCAGAGGATGAAATATCTTCGGGAGGCCTTGCAGAAAGGTCTGTGCAATGCGTTCCCAGAGACTGGGAGGTTACAAACTCCTGTTTCTGGACAACATGTTGCTGAGGCTTTGGTCAGTCAAAGAAGGAGCGGTGGAGAAGGTGGCCGTCTGACCGATGTGTTCAGACAATTTTTTAGTCCGCAGCCCCAAGGTATGATCGGTTCCAGCAACCATCGCCAGCGCCCGTATTACATGGTGCAGGAATACCTAGGGTCAAGATCTGACTTGAACACCTTTCCCACCGAAAATTCTCTGGGTTACTGGGTCTTGAGGATGGATCACTGGCCAGAGCTTGCACAGTATGCAATTGAGCTACTGGCCTGTCCTGCATCCAGCGTTCTTTCGGAACGCACATTCAGTGCTGCTGAAGGCTTTATAACCGATCACAGGGTGCGTCTGTCCACCGACTTGGTCGATCGACTGACCTTCAAAAAAATGAATCAGTCTTGGATCACCACCAGCTACCAAGCAGCTGATGCTGATGTAACCGAATATTTTTTTTTTAAATGTCAGATCCCTTCAAAGACTGCCTATGCTGATGTTGACTGACTATCCTGTTATGCTGAGTAATTATCCTCTTCCTCCTCAATGATCATGCTGATAGCTTGTAAAAACATTTTTGGTTCTGGGCGCCGCCACCAGTGCCTAAGTCCCAATTTTTAAGCCCCTGTTTAACAAGGGCATGTAATTAAAATTTTTGATGCAATTCTTTGCAGCAGGGCTAGTTCCCGCGCTCCAACTAGAGTATCTGTGAGGGGTAGCAGTGTTGTGGCACCAGCACCAGTGCCTAAGGCCCAATTTTTCAGCCCCTGTTTAACAGGGACGTATTACAATTTTTGATGCAATACTTTGCAGCAGGGCTCGTTCCTGCATTCCAACTAGAGTATCTGTGAGAGGTTGCAGTGTTGTGGCACCAGCACCAGTGCCTAAGGCCCAAATTCTCAGCCCCTGTTCAACAGGGACATGTAATTAGAATTCTTGATCTAATATTTCACAGCAGGGCCCATTTCTGTGCCCACCAAGATTAACTGTGAGGACTTACAGTGTTGTGGCACCAACACCACCACCACCACCAAAGACCCAATTTTTCAGCCCCTGTTCAACAGGGGCATGTATTTACAATTCTTGATTGAATATTTTGCAGCAGGGCCCGTTTCTGTGCCCACCAAGATTAACTGTGAGGACTTACAGTGTTGTGGCACTAGCACCACCACCACCATCACCAAAGGCCCAATTTTTCTGTTCCTGTTCAACAGGGGCATGTAATTACAATTCTTGATCTAATATTTCACAGCAGGGCCCTGTGAGGGCTTACAGTGTTGAGGCCACAACAACACCTAAGGCCCAAATTTCTGCTGAGTATATAGGGCAGGCCCCTACTTTCAAACATCCAACTTACAAACAACTCCTACTTGCAAATGGAAGGAGAGAACAGGAAGTGAGATGAAAGCTACCCCATAGGAATGGAAATTCTCTTTCTTTTTTCTTTCCACTGATGCTTTATCACCAATCCTTGTTTCACTAAAAACCCTAAATTTTCAAAAAACATTTGTCATTGGGACAAAAAATGAGGTGAAATCTTCTGAAGAAGAGCACAGACAGCATAACAAATGTCACAGGGGTGATAACCCTTCCATATGTTTTCCAAAAAGCTTAAATACAGATTTTTTGGCTGGAGCTACACTTTAAAAATGTACCAGTTCAAAATTACAAACAGATTATACTTAACAACAAACCTCCATATTGCCAGGACCCGACATTACATTAAAGCCGCAAGCAGTTTTAAATTACTTTTTTTCCTTTAAAAATGTCATTTTGTGCAGGGACTGTTCTAAGCACGGGAAACACGCGTCACTTTACAGGCATACTTCAGACACCCCCCAGGTACGATATTTAAAGGAATATTTCACTTTTTTTTTTACTTTAACCACTTCAGCCCCGGAATGTTTTACCCCCTTTCTGACCAGAGCACTTTTTACAATTTGGCACTGCGTCGCTTTAACTGCTAATTGCGCGGTCATGCAATGCTGTACTCAAACGAAATTTGCGTCCTTTTCTTCCCACAAATAGAGCTTTCTTTTGATGGTATTTGATCACCTCTGCCGTGTTTATTTTTTGCGCTATAAATGGAAAAAGACCGAAAATTTTGAAAACAAAATGATATTTTCTACTTTTTGTTATAAAAAAAATCCAATAAACTCAATTTTAGTCATACATTTAGGCCAAAAAGTATTCGGCCACATGTCTTTGGTAAAAAAAATGTCAATAAGCGTATATTTATTGGTTTGCGCAAAAGTTATAGCGTCTACAAACTAGGGTACATTTTCTGTAATTTACACAGCTTTTAGTTTATGACTGCCTATATCATTTCTTGAGGTGCTAAAATGGCAGGGCAGTACAAACCCCCCCAAATGACCCCATTTTGGAAAGTAGACACCCCAAGGAAATTGCTGAGAGGCATGTTGAGCCCATTGAATGAATTATTTTTTTTGTCCCAAGTGATTGAATAATGACAAAAAAAAAAAAAATTTACAAAAAGTTGTCACTAAATGATATATTGCTCACACAGGCCATGGGCATATGTGGAATTGCACCCCAAAATACATTCAGCTGCTTCTCCTGAGTATGGGGATACCACATGTGTGGGACTTTTTGGGAGCCTAGCCACGTACGGGGCCCCAAAAACCAAGCACCGCCTTCAGGATTTCTAAGCACATACATTTTTGATTTCACTCCTCACTACCTATCACAGTTTTGAAGGCCATAAAATGCCAAGATGGCACAAACCCCCCCAAATGACCCCATTTTGGAAAGTAGACACCCCAAGCTATTTGCTGAGAGGCATGGGGAGTATTTTGCAGCTCTCATTTGTTTTTGAAAATGAAGAAAGTCCAGAAAAAAATTTTTTTTTCTTTTTTCAATTTTCAAAACTTTGTGACAAAAAGTGAAGTCTGCAAAATACTCACTATACCTCTCAGCAAATAGCTTGGGGTGTCTACTTTCCAAAATGGGGTCATTTGGGGGGGTTTTGTGCCACCTGGGCATTCCATGGTCTCCAAAACTGTGATAGGCAGTGAAGAGTGAAATCAAAAATTTACGCCTTTAGAAAGCCTAAATTTGCCTCTTTCCCGCAACTTGTGTCACAATATAAAATATTCCATGGACTCGACATGCCTCTCAGCAAATAGCTTGGGGTGTCTAATTTCCAAAATGGGGTCATTTGGGGGGGGGTTTGAACTGTCTTGGCATTTTATGCACAACATTTAGAAGCTTATGTCACACATCACCCACTCTTCTAACCACTTGAAGACAAAGCCCTTTCTGACACTTTTTGATTACATGAAAAAATTATTATTTTTTTTTGCAAGAAAATTACTTTGAACCCCCAAACATTATATATTTTTTTAAAGCAAATGCCCTACAGATTAAAATGGTGGGTGTTTCATTTTTTTTTTTCACACAGTATTTGCGCAGCGATTTTTTAAACGCATTTTTTGTGGAAAAAACACACTTTTTTAAATTTTAATGCACTAAAACACACTATATCTCCCAAATGTTTGATGAAATAAAAAAGATGATCTTAGGCCGAGTACATGGATACCAAACATGACATGCTTTAAAATTGCGCACAAACGTGCAGTGGCAACAAAATTAATACATTTTTAAAAGCCTTTACAGGTTACCACTTTAGATTTACAGAGGAGGTCTACTGCTAAAATTACTGCCCTCGATCTGACCTTTGCGGTGATACCTCACATGCATGGTGCAATTACGGTTTACATTTGACGCCAGACCGACGCTTGCGTTCGCCTTAGCGCGAGAGCAGGGGGGACAAGGGTGCTTTTTTTTTTTTTTTCTTTATTATTTTTTTGCTTTTTTATCTTATTTTTAAACTGTTCCTTTCATTTTTTTTTAAAATAATTTTTATTGTTATCTCAGGGAATGTAAATATCCCCAATGATAGCAATAGGTAGTGACAGGTACTCTTTTTTGAAAAAATTGGGGTCTATTAGACCCTAGATCTCTCCTCTGCCCTCAAACCATCTGACCACACCAAGATCGGTGTGATAAAATTCTTCCCCAATTTCCCAATGGCGCTGTTTACATCCGGCGAATTCTAAGTCATAAAATGCTCGTAGCTTCCGGTTTCTTAGGCCATATACATGTTTGAAGCCACTCTGGTCTCTGATCAGCTCTATGGTCAGCTGGCTGAATCATCGGCTGCATTCTCAGGTTCCCTGTTGAGACAGGAGAGTCAGAGAAAAACACGGAAGACGGTGGGGGGGGCATTCCCTCCCACTGCTTGTAAAAGCAGTCTAGAGGCTAATTAGTCGCTAGGATTGCTTTTACATGAAAGCTGACCACTGGCTGAAAAGAATGATACCAAGATGATACCTAAACCTGCAGGCATCATTCTGGTATAACCACTCAAAGTCGTGAATGGCGTACCTGAAGACAAAAAAATGGTTAACAATAAAGCAAAGTAAACAGTAAAGTATAAAAAATTGCATACCTGAAAAGCAAACATGATAAAACATAATAACAATAAAACATTGCAGAATAGAATACAGTAAAAAAGAGCAGAACATTAGAGAGAGAATAGAGCGAGAGAGAACAATAAAACGACAACTATTTTTTTTTTTATCTTATATTTTTGTTTGTGTTTTTTTTTTTTGTAACTGTAACCGGTTCCAGGTTCGGGTCTCTCAAAATGCGATGGCATCTTGGGAGACCCTGTGAAAGTGTGCCTAGTCTGTGCAATGCCGTACCCTACGCTAATACGCAACTAGTGAATGGTAGCGTTCAAAACATTCACCAATGCAAAGACCAGGATTGTCAGGACAGGAGGGACAATAATAGCGGGTGTCACGCCTATATCCGCGCTAGCTGCAGACACAACATCTTTTTTGGAGGGGTTCGTTGGGTAGGGGTACTCGGGAGGACATAAAAATGCCTCTCATGCAGCCGACTGCATTTGGTTGGGAATGTGAATGGGGGAAGTACAGGCGCTGCAGAAGCGGTGGGTTCCTAATTAGGATGCAGCAGGAAGGGCATTATGGGCACGACGGGCCTGTGTTTGTCTTCTTGGTGGCAGCGGGACACTACTTGTGCTTGCCACCTCACCAGCTTGAACTGCACTTATGGGACTCGCCACGTCACTAAGTGTTACTGCAGTGCTGGTTTGACTACGACCGGGGTGTACTAGGCCGCTGGTGCTTGCCAGTTCACCAAAACGCTACCAAAAAAACTGTTAGCGATCGCAGGGATCAGGCCTGACTCTGTGAACGCTGCAGTTATGCGTTTAGTGTTTTGTAAGTGACAGTGATCGATCGATACTGCACTTGGGTGGGCTAGGCTGGGCCGGGCAGAGGGGCAAAACGCAGGTGCTAGCAGGTATCTGGGCTGATCCCGCTAACACTGCGTTTTTGGGAACCCTAAACTGCTGGGGACGCTATTATAGATCTGATCGGATCAGATATTGATTCGATCAGATAGTATACCACTACTAAGGGAGATGTATGGTGCGTGCGTGGGTGTTAGCGCTACTGGCACTAACCTGGCGCTGCCTGGGGCTGGTGCTTGCCAGTTCACCAAAACGCTACCAAAAAAACTGTTAGCGATCTCAGGGAAAAGGCCTGACTCTGCGAACGCTGCAGTTATGCGTTTAGTGTTTTGTAAGTGACAGTGATCGATCGATACTGCATTTTTGGGAACCCTAAACTGCTGGGGACGCTAGTATAGATCTGATCGGATCAGATATTGATCCGTTCAGATACTATACCACTAAGGGAGGCGTATGCTGCGTGCGTGGGCGTTAGCGGTACTGGCGCTAATCCGACGCTGCCTGGGGTGACGCATATCACCGCCGGGCAATCAGGGGGCTAAACCTTTATTCGGTAATAAACGGCGGGTGCCCTGACACTATAAAAAATAAACGAACTAACCAGCGTCACCCGTAACGGTTATACAGTGATCAGTGGTGAAAGGGTTAACTAGGGGGCAATCAAGGGGTTAAAACATTTATTAGATAGTATATGGGGGTCCCTGTCGCTATAAAGCGCTGACGGCGAACCTAAATATTTACGCCCCTAACTAGCGGAACCAGTGACACTAATACAGCGATCAGAAAAATGATCGCTTAGCGACACTGGCGACGGGGGGTGATCAAGGGGTTAAAACTTTATTAGGGGGGGTTAGGGGGGTACCCTAGACCTACAGGGAGCTAAACCTAACTGCCCTAACACTTCTAACTGTCACAAACTGACACCATGCAGTAATCAGGAAAAGAAAAACCTGCTTAGTGTCAGTGTGACAGGGAGGGGGGGGTGATTGGGGGGGGATCGGGGGGGGGATCGGGGGTGTAATGTATGCCTGGCATGTTCTACTGTGTGTGTGTTTTACACTTACTTAGATGTCTTCTCTCCTCGGCGCCGGAGCGGAAACTGCCGAGCCGAGGAGAGATGACATCACATCCTCTGCCTCTGTGTACTATACAGAGGCAGGGGATGTTTCTCATTGGCTGGGAGTGATTGCGAGGGGGGGGCCACGATCGGATGGCCTCCCCCTCATCTCTGATCGCTGCCAGACAAATGCACCGCTAGCACCGGGGGGGGGTCCGATTGGACCTCCCACCCGCGGGAAGGCAATCACGTACCAGGGACGTGATTTTGCCTGCCCGTGCCATTCTGCTGTTAAGCATCATTAAAATCACTGCTCCCAAAAAAACGTCCGTTTTGAAAAGTTTTTTTTGCATTGATACATGTCCCCTGGGGCAGGACCCGGGTCCCCAAATCCTTTTTAGGACAATACCATGCAAATTAGCCTTTAAAATTAGCACTTTTGATTTCGAACGTTCGAGTCCCATAGACGTCAATAGGGTTCTAACGTTCATGCAAATTTTCGGTCCGTTCGCAGGTTCTGGTGCGATCCGAACCGGGGGGTGTTCGGCTCATCCCTATCCCTCACTGCAAGTTGCGTTAGTAGCTCCCTAGAGTAGGCTTTATGGGCACACCATACATTAGACATATTTGAATCAGGGGTTAAGTTGAATTGGAAGTGTTCATCTACAGTAATTGAGCATTCATTCTATCTCTACATATTTGGTTGTTAAACAGAGATGCACTGTTACGCCAGAGATGAGTCGGGAGGGCTCTGTGATCCTCTGTCAATATCATTTTGATGGGGGCATGGTCAGACCATGTCATTGGCATAATTTCAGTTTTAAGGACTCTGTGTAATAGGTTCAGGTACGTTAGAAAGAGATTAATCCTTGATTATGAGCTGTGAGGGGCAGAAAGGTCAGTATAATCTTTTTCATTGGCTTGCATACACCTCCACGGGTCATATAGAAGGTTTCTTCTTAGAAAGTCTTGTACTGTTTGTCTAACATGGGAACTAGGTTTTGATATATCCATTTTTTGGTCTATTATAGTATAGAAGTCAACCATTAGCAGCAGTGAGCCCTTCTGCATCATTTCTATTGTCTTGTAAAGAGCATTTAAAAACTTAAGCTGGCCAACATTAGGTGCATATAGGTTGACAATTGTATAAAGAACATTATTAATAGTACAAATTAAAATTATATATTGACCTTTCTGATCTTTGTGGATGTCTTGCATTGTAAAGGACACTGAAGAGTTACTGGCTATAAGGACCCAATTTTTCTTGACTGGAGAATTGGCAGTAAAAACGTGTGGTAACAGTCAATGGGAGCACAGTGGGGCTTTAGAAGCACTGAAGTGGGTCTCCTGAATGCAGAAGATATCTGCTTGTAGTTTCAGTACTTCTTTCCACACTGCCTTGCATTTAAAGGGACTATTTAGTCTGTTGTCTTTAAGAGATACTTGTGTGTAAGGCATGGTGTGGGATTAGTGGTGCATTGCATTTTGTATTACCAGAATATTGGATAGTGGAGGGCCAAGTGATCATCTTGTTCCATTTGTTAGCAGGGTCCTCAGGTGAGTGGAATAGGTACCAGGCGATCTTCTGGGTGGTCATTTGTCGTTGTGAAGAAGGAACAATCATCTGAGAACGCAAAGGGTTACTACAAGAAACAAGCACAAGTAATTATTTCCATGTAGGTGTGGTTCTCTAACATTTTTGTAACAGAGACCAGTTGTCTGTGGGCCATCAAGGTGTGTCGGGAGAGGTCTGTGTATAGTCTAATCCCTGTGTAGGGATCTGGCAGTGGATTTTCTTGCCTGGTGATTTGGAGCAGTTTCTCCTTCACATCAAAGAAGTGGATCCTCGCAATGATATCTCGAGGGATGTGTTCTGAGAGGTATGGTGGTTTTGGCAGCCTGTGGACCCGGTCAATAATAATTTCTTGAGCTGGGATTTCTGGTAGTAGGGTAGTCATCATTTGATGTATATATCTTTTCAGGTCTCCCGGTAGCACAGTCTCTGCGACCCCTCTAAATTTAAGGTTATTACACCTAGAGCAGTCATCAAGGTCTGCGATTTTTGTTTTGAGTTGTATAATGGTATCTTCTGTATCTCTGTGTGCATCCACTAGATCATTATGGACCTCTGCAAACTTTCCCATCTTATCTTCCATGTGGTCGACCCTGTCTCCTAGGTCTGCCACTTCAGCTCTTATGTTTGAGACTGCTGAGAGCATGTCTCTGTGTAGGGTGCTGCTAAGAGCAACTAGCATGCTTTTTAGTGTAGTGTCCACAATAGATTGGCGGTGGTTGGAAACTGTGGGGTCTCTGTGTGCATCCACTAGATCATTATGGACCTCTGCAAACTTTCCCATCTTGTCTTCCATGTGGTCGACCCTGTCTTCTAGTTCTGCCACTTCAGCTCTTATGTTTGAGACTTCTGAGAGCATGTCTCTGTGTAGGGTGCTGCGGAGAGCAACTAGCATGCTTTTTAGTGTAGTGTCCACAATAGATTGTATAATGGTATCTTCTGTATCTCTGTGTGCATCCACTAGAGATCATTATGGACCTCTGCAAACTTTCCCATCTTGTCTTCCATGTGGTCGAACCAGTCTCCTAGTTCTGCCACTTTAGCTCTTATGCTTGAGACTGCTGAGAGCATGTCTCTGTGTAGGGTGCTACGGAGAGCAACTAGCATGCTTTTTAGTGTAGTATCCACAATAGATTGGCGGTGGTTGGAAACTGTGTTATGGGGTCATTAGGATCATTTGTCTCCTCCATGAGGCCCCCCTCCCCATCCTCCTAATCTGTGTCCTGCAGTGCAGGATCTAGCCTGGGTCTGGACTTCTGGGGGATCTGGGAAGGGGAGATTTGGCTACTTGCCTGCCCCGATCGATGAGGGGATGATCTCGTCCCTGTATCCAGCCTGTAGGTCCCAAGATGAGGCCTGTCTTGTGAGGCTGCTGCTGAGGGAGCGGCGCCCATTTGGCCGCAGGAGCTCCAGAATGATATAAATATCTCTGCCAGATTGCATGGTCCGCCGTGGGATTTTCTTTTGCTCATTCTCCTCTCAGGTGTATGAGGGTGGGCTCTGCAGGTTTGGCAGTGATTTTCATTGCCCCTCATCACTGTGTGCAGCTGCTGGAAGCTTAGATGTCCCAGAGCTCTCTCACATGGAGGCCATCTTCTGCACTGCTGGCCACGCCCCCCGCAATGTTGTTTTTTAAAGGTTAATTTCAGGTATGTTTTTTTTTTCATAGTTACTGTGGTCAAGCTTGAACCAATGTAAGCATGGCAAACCTGTGGGATCCCAGTTAAAAAGCAGAATCCTTGTAGAAGTCACTGCTACAACAGTGATTTCCATTGCCTTTCAGGTCTCATGCTGCTTTACAGTGATCACAAAGGGTCATTTGCTCAGCATTGACCCCACTCACAGAAGGCCGTGTATTTTTCTCCATGAATACAAGGCATTTTTTGATTAGATAGGGTGGACAGGTAGGGAGGTCACAACACAAACTCCACCTCATCCAATCAGTGAATGCTTTACAGGAAAAATGCATGTTCTGTGAATAGCTTCCATGTCACACGAGCAACCCCTTATGTTCATTATGCAGCAGGGCAGCCACTCTGCATAGGATATGGAAGACATTGGCGATCACTGTAGCCTACTACAATTATTCTCCATTTACACAGGAATTCAACAGGTTTGGCATATTTATGCTTACAGTTCCACTACTTCTGGCCTCCTGCTCCTTGCTCACCACTATCACTTGTCAACACAGAAGTCCAGCTTCTGTGTTGACCAGTAATAGCTTGTCTCCAACAGATCTGCAGAGTGTAGGATGGGATCAAGAGAGATGCAAGTGCATGGGGTCCTTTGTGGATGCTGACATTCCCACTTGATGATCTCCAAGCGAGGAAGGAGGTGCCACCTACAGTGTGCGGGGAGGTACTAGAGCCGGCTGGGTGCTTCACTTTAATACTAGGGATGGGAGAACGGTTTGGCCTGAGCATAAGTTCGGGACGAACTTTGTTTGTTCGGATGCTCTGCGAACACCGAACAATATGCGTTGTTCGGGGAAAATTCGAAAGCTGCCAGAACACCGTTAAAGTCTATGGGACACTAACATAAAAAATCAAAAGTGCTCATTTTAAAGGCTTATATGCAAGTTATTGGATTTTGAGGGGGACTCCTACGGCATTTTTTAAAAAATTTGGCACAAGGTTCACCTTAATTTCCATATCAGACCTGAAGGGCCTGGTATGGATTTTGGGGGGACCCCCCATGCAATTTATTTTTTACATTTTGGTTTGGGGTTCCCCTTAATATTCATACCAGACCCAAATGACCTGGTAATGGACTGTGGGTGGAACACATGCCCTTTTTTTCAATGAGTTTTATCTATATTGCCGAGACCTGACAATTCATTACAGCCGCGATCAGTTTTATATCACAATTTTTCCTTTAGAAAAGTAATTTTGCTGCGGGACTGTTCTAAACACAGGAAAAATGTGCCACTTTACAGGCATGCTATAGACACCCCCCCCCCCCCCAGGCACGATATTTAAAGGAATATTTCATTTTTATTGTTTCACTTTAAGCATTAAAAAAATCACTGCTGCTGAAAAAAACATCCATTTTGAAATTTTTTTTTGCATTGATACATGACCCCTGGGGCTGGACCCGGGTCCCCAAACACTTTTTATGACAATAACTTGCATATAAGCCTTTAAAATGAGAACTTTTGATTCTTCATGTTCAGGTCTCATAGACTATAACGGTGTTCGTGTGTTCTTCCGAATTTTTTGCCTGTTCGGTATGTTCTGGTGTGAACCGAACCGTGGTTGAGTTCCTGTACCTATTTTCTGAGAAAAAAAGCCCTGACTACATCTGTCTGCAGAAGTCCCTTTTTGAAAAGTGCAATGCCCTTAAAATAGTATGTTCATAGTATTAGACTTGATCATTATCTCATTGGTGACCTGGGGTTAGTCAACGTTTCTGTATGATATCATTGGCTCCATATATAACAGTCTATTGCATTAAGTATGTTTGACCTTTCTGTTAGCCAGCACAGCATACATCAGAAAGTGTATATGTCTGTTCATACAAAGGAGAGAAGTAATGCCAAGATGATAGTTACTTGTGAATTATGTAGTACTGTAGATGAGAGAATAATAGCAATTTATTCATAGGCAATTAGGAAGTCCCTGACCTACTGCAAGAAAATGAAATGGCAAACAGACATACACCTCTCCCTCTGTATGATATTCCACTATTAAAGTGCAAGCTGTGTAGACATTTGCTACTGAGTGATATTTATTCCTGCCATAAATATATTGAATCTACTACATCATCTTAAAAAATAACCTTTAAGTAAAAATAAAAAAGACATGGGCAAAATATATTTTCAAAAGCACCTTCAGTGTAAGTTTTATAGTCTATAAGAAAAAAAAATCATTTTTAAGTATTTTATTTCCTTAAAGTGAACTCCGGGGAGAAACAAAGGGTTGTTCCTAAAGAAGCAGCAACTTGAATACAATTTGTCAGTTTTAGAGATTTACCGTATTTATCGGCGTATAACACGCACCGGCGTATAACACGCACCCCAATTTAGGAGGGAATTTTAAGGAAAAAAAAACTTTTAGGAGGGAAGTTGAAGGGAAAAAACTTACATTTAAATGCCCATCATTGCAGCCTTCTCAGTGCAGCCTTGTCAGTGCAGCCTTGTCAGTGCAGCCATGTCAGTGCAGCCTTGTCAGTGCAGCCTTGTCAGTGCAGCCATGTCAGTGCAGCCTTGTCAGTGCAGCCTTCCCCAGTGCAGCCTTCCCCAGTGCAGCCTTGTCAGTGCAGCCTTCCCCAGTGCAGCCTTGTCAGTGCAGCCTTCCCCAGTGCAGCCTTGTCAGTGCAGCCTTCCCCAGTGGAGCCTTGTCAGTGCAGCCTTCCCCAGTGCAGCCTTGCCCCAGTGCAGCCTTCGATTCTCTATCCCTGCCATCCTGGGCTTAAAAATCGCAGACCGCGATTTGAAAATGGCGCCGCCGGCACCGAAATACACAGACCCGGTCCTCGGCTCTTCCCGGCGGCTCTCGTTCACTTTCGGCTCCACTTGTAGTCCCAAGTGGAGCTATCCAAACCTAGCCGAGTAGATTCGGATAGCTCCGCTCGGGACTACGAGTGGAGCCGAAAGTGAACGAGAGCCGCCGAGAAGAGCCGAGGACCGACTCTGTGTATTTCGGCACCGGCGGCGCCATTTTCAAATCACGGTCGGCGATTTTGAAGATGTGACAGCTCGGGATCGCAGGGGATCGGCGTATAACACACACCTGCGATTTTCCCCTGATTTTAAGGGGAAAAAAGTGCGTGTTATACGCCGATAAATATGGTATATATAAAAAAGTATTCACTCCCTTGCCATTTTTCGTGTTTTGTTGCCTCACAACCCGGAATTAACATGGATTGTTTGAGGATTTGCATCATTTAATTTACAGAACATGCCCACAACTTTGAAGATGTTTTTTTTTTTATTGTGAAGCAAACAACAAATAGGACAAAATAACAGAAAAATTCAATGTGCATAACTATTCACCCCCCTAAAGTCAATACTTTGTAGAGCTATCACAGCTCCAAGTGGCTTTGGATAAGTCTCCATGAACTTGCCACATCTTACCACTGGGATTTTTGCCCATTCCTCCTTGCAAAACTGCTCCAGCTCCTTCAAGTTGGACGGTTTGCACTTGTGAACAACAATCTTTAGGTCTGCGTACAAATTTTCTATCGGATTGAGGTCTGGGCTTTGGCTAGGCCATTCCAACACATTTACATGTTTCCCCTTAAGCCACTCAAGTGTTGCTTTAGCAGTGTGTTTGGGGTCATTGTCCTGCTGGAAGGCAAACCTTCGTCCTAGCCTCAAATCACACACAGAGTGGTACAGGTTTTGCTCAGGAATATCCCTGTATTTAGCACCGTCCATCTTTCCCTCAACTCTGACCAGTTTCTCAGTCCCGACTGCTGAAAAACATCCCCACAGGGATGGTGTTCTTTGGATGATGTGATGTGTTGGGTTTGCGCCAGACATAGTGTTTTCTTTGATGGCCAAAAAGTTCAATTTAAGTCTCATCAGACCAAATCACCTTCCTCCATACATTGTGTGAGTCTCAAACATGTCTTTTCGCAAACTCAAAACGTGCCAGTTTTTTGCTGAAAGTAATGGCTTTCTTCTGGCCACTCTGCCATAAAGCCTAACTCTATGGAGGATGAAGGAGGTGTGGTTAAGCTTCCGAAATGTGTCCCGATTGGCTCACACAGCAGTTGGACTGACAGCTCCTCTCACTACTCCAGCTGGACACATCCTCTTTGGGTAGACATCCAAATTCTGGATATACCATCATGGCCATACAGGGCAGCCTGACACCAGTCTCCCTGCACAGACTCCAGGCTCATCTTGCTCCCCACCACAGCCGGCTTTCTTCTCCACCAAGGACTACCACACATCTCCCAGCTCATTACAATCCACTGCAGACTATTATCCTCTCTCTCCCCCTCACCCGCTTGTGAGTTCTATTTGTTTTTAATGGTATTTTACCTAATAAATTGTGCTACTCTATGCTGGTTTGGCGCTTTCTTCCCTTCCCTTCATCGTCATCATATGACTGCTGTGGCGTTGATCAGGGATACTGATTGGTGATTATGACTGCCTACCCTGGCTGTGCCGCCTGCCTGCAGTAGATGCATTGTGGGCAGGCGGCAAGCAGTCAAAGCGTGTTAAAAGCAAAAAAGTATTCGACATTTTGCACAATAAATAACGACTTGCCAAAAAGGGATCACTTTGAGAAAGTTGGTTACCTTCAACATGTTGATGATGAGGTTCAGGTTCACCACCACCATAGGTCTTTAAAGCATAACTAAACTCTCCCAAACAACATTAACTATTTTTATTCCTTATGCTGCTAGCATTAGTTAATAGACAGGAAGATATATTATATTTACTTGTTTTAAACTTTCACATTTTACATTTCTTCGGTTGCTTCCTGCTTTCTGGCCTAGGCCAAAATGATGTCATACCTCCCAGGAGTCTCCATGGGGATAATTTTCTTTCATATGGACAAGGGGCTTTCCCAGTTAAACACACCCTCCTGTCTGTAAAAATTGTAATACATTTTGTAAAAAAGATGTTTAAATTTTAAACATTTTGTGCCCATAAAGTCCAACATCAAGTTGTCCATATAGTACTCCTGTCTGTATGCCTGAACTAAGGGCAGATAGATTCCATGACTAGAAATGCTAGGGGGGTGTATTTCAACGTGATTTCTCAATAAAATAAAGCATGGAGACATGGATAGATGGGGGAGTTTGCTTGGATATTAAATGGCCAGCTTGTCTTATGGGACACATACAGGTCCCAGAAGACAACGGGGGGGGGGGGGGGGGGCTCGCCGAAGAAGAGGACGTGACGTCCTGGGCCACGGCCTGGCTGAATCGGAAGTACACTTGTACTTCCAAAAAAGGTGCTAAAGGAAAAAACATTTTTTTTTAAACATTTTGTATCCCAGTGCCCATAAAGTCCAACATCAAGTTGTCCATATAGTACTCCAGTCTGTATGCCTGAACTAAGGGCAGATAGATTCCATGACTAGAAATGCTAGGGGGGGTGTTTTTCAACGTGATTTCTCAACAAAATAAAGCATGGAGACATGGATGGATGGGGGAGTTTGCTTGGATATTAAAAATAAATAAAATAGCGTTTTCAGTTTGTGGTGCTCAGATCAGATATAGTTCTTTTTATATCCCCTTTGAAATGCAATACGATGTGACATTCGCCAATAAGCTATCTAAACAATAACCTTGCTAAACAATCGATAGAACAGGAAGTTAATATAACAGCCATTCAGTTATCTGGAAACAAACAGCAAAATAATTCTATCATGTTAACATTTAAAGCAGTAATAAACCTAAAAAGCAAGTACGGTATATATTGCTTAATGAATTTACCACCATTTTCCTATCTATTTATAAAACAGCAAACTACTAACAGCCAAATTGGAACAATAGTTACCTAACTTATTTTATAGCATCATTAAGAACTTTTGTCTGTTTATAGTGTTTTTGACCTATGATGTTTGATGCTTTTGTTCAACAAAAACATGTGTCAGGTTTTCAGTTTTCAAGTCCTCAGTTTTTATTTCATTCCTAAAGAGGAACTGCAGTTTGCTCACATAATTTGTAATAAAAACATATTTGCCATTCTAAAGCTTCCCTCCAACCACTTTACATATTATTTAATATATATATATGCTGCCAAAATCTCCCTCCACTAGTCTAGCTGCATCCGTTTTAACTGTGGGCAGCTGAAGCTGCTGCCTGTTCATTTCCTGGATTTACACAGGCACACCTCCAGCTCTACAGCCCTGCAGCTCTCATTGGCCCTCTTATAACTTATCCCCCCTCCCTTCCTGGCAAACGCCCAAGAAAGTGAGAGAGAGGGCTGTGCATGATGTCATAAGCCTAGGCTTTTTACCAGACAAGAAAGAGGAAGTGGGCTGTATAAGTTATTTACTGGCAGAAAAAAAAAATGTTTTGCTATCCAAAGTTAAAACAACAAGGGCAGAAGATTTGATAGATGGGAAGTTGAAATAATGACTGAAGTTCCACTTTAAAGTGAGTTGAGCTTTTTTTCAACTGACATGTGGCAGAACTTTAGCTCACTGCTCACTACTGTCACTTGTAAACACAGAAGCATAGCTCCTAAGTGACAGCATACCTCTCTTGGTGGATCCCGCACCTCTCCTGGCTGCCGACATGAGTGTGTACTCAGTGCACTTTGTGAAGAAGCAAGCTTCAGCTGAGATGTAGTAGAGCTGGCTGCTGAGAGGTGCATTTGTAAAGGTAAGCATCTGGAAGATGGTGGAACTTTGAAGGGGGGCAAAGATGAGGACAGTGGAGGGTTTGCTGTACGCAGAAATTAGGGCTGTGAGGGTGGGATGCAGAGGTCAGAGCTGATGAGCAGTGCAGAAGTGAGATGTGGATGAGGGAAGTAGAGACAAGGAGCTATGGAAGAGGTATGCAAAGCTTAGCTGTTTGAGGGAAAGAAGAGGAGAGTTGTAGAGAAAATCTGTGGAAAAAGGGTCAGAGATGATTTGTGGGAGGTAAAATGTCGGCAGCCAGGAGAGGTGCGGGATCCACCAAGAGAGGTATGCTGTCACTTAGGAGCTATACTTCTGTGTGCAGGTGAGCCACAGACAAGGGTATAGAGGATTAGCCTCCAACAGGGGTGCAGGGGTGAATTATGGATGGGGGTGCAGAGGTGAGTTTTGGATGGGGTGAAGTGGTGTGCTGCAAACAGGGATGCAGAGGTGAGTTGTGGTTGGGAGGCATAGAGGTGAGCTGTGGCTGAGGATACAGAGGGGGGCTGTGAATGGTGGGGTGTAGAAGTAGGCTTTGGGCAGGAGTTCAGAGGTGAGCTTTGGACAAGGATGTAGGGGTGAACTTTGGATGGGGGTGCAAATTTGGAAAAAAAATACATGAACAGTTCATCAAATAAATAAATACTTGCAATACAAGACATTCCAATTTTGTCTGCCTGTCAGGGCTGGGCTCAGCCCTTCTTTCTCTGAGCTGGCCGCTCAGCTGTCGACTAATTGCCAGCTCCCTTCTCTCCACATTGACTCAGCTGTTGATGATCTGCTCGTCAGTCCTGGCTACTTAAATCCGTCCAGCTCACTTCATCTTGACTTCGCCTTTGGTCACATCTCAGAGACTTTTTCCTGCGTTCCTGTTGAAGACTTGCTCGGCTGATGTCCCTTCTGGCTCCTGATCCTGCTTGCTGTACTACTACGTTGATCTCTGGCTCTCTGACATTGGCATTGGCTGACAACCCGATCTGGATACTGAATTCTGGCTATGTATTGACTACGCTTACTCTGTTTACCTTTTTATTATTATTAAACAAGTGTGATTAACTGTACTTCTGTCTCGGTCTGATTAATGGTTTCTGACAAGGCCTACGTTTGCCATCTTTGTTCCAGTTTGTCAGTTTTTATTTAGTTTACCAGTTTTTGTTGATCCTTTTTTTTTTTTTTTTTACAAATTTCAAAGACCTGTCATGCTGATTTATATAAAAGCTGGAAAATTCATTAAAAACTTAAATCCCTGGGCATTCCTTTACACCATCCTTGTCTTTGTCACAGTTTTCTTTCTTTTTATTTAATTTTGGAGATGTGTGGTTTCACAAAGGGGGCAAACATAGCAGAATACCACAAAAGGGGACATCTTATATTGCCTAATTAGAACACACCTACATCCTTTTTTCACCAACTTCAGTATACTTCACTTAGGTGATAGCATTTCTGTAGGGGCAGCAGTTCACTCTTCAGATAATTTATATGATTTTTTTTTGTACTTATATCCGCTGCGCGGATTTACCCACAAGTTTTTTCACACACTATATCTTCCTACAATTTATGTTTTTTTTCATAACATGTTATGCATATATATATTATGCAACAGATCAGAATTTAATTTGGTAGCAGATTTGAATCTGAAATAAATTTGTACCACTGTCAATAGGCAATTCTCATAACCTTTCTTTTGAGGCAAAGGATTGCAGCACAAAGTAAAAAACATGAACAAAGAGTTATTAGGCATGTCAAGTTTTTTTGGGGGTGCAGCCATTGGTGATGTTGTTGGCCACAAGTCTGACCGAAATGTTTTTGAGTATTGAACAGGTTTATAATGGACAGAAAATGACAAATTATTATCACCACTGACACAACTAATGGGTCTGAAAGACGTGGCTAGAAAATCAGTAAGATTAAAAAGGTCAATACTATATCTCCCTCTCCCTGGGGGGTAGATAGTGGGGGGGAGGTTGGGGGGGTGGGAGGTTGTAATGTTGAGACTAATTTTATATGTATAGCAGGGTCACAACCCAGCGCAGGCTGAACTGGTTTTGTATGAATGTTTTTCTTTTGTCTCAAAAAAAAAATCTTAATAAAGAGATGGAAAAAAAAAGAGAAGAGGATAAGCTTGTAGGCAAGTTGAAAAAGATAATAGTTAGGCAGCAGCTGGCCCAGGCTGGGGAAGAGGTTAAGTGTCTCTTGCTTAGTTCCCAGGCTTTTGGTCCTAGTAAGCTCACCTGTGCTAGAAAAAGGGGCATCGTCTGAGGTCTAGAGGCCAGCTGCCGAAGATGGAATGGTATCAGTGAATTTTAGTGCTGAAGTAACTGGGAACTGCAGAGAACATCCAAGCCATAGACAATGCCATAAAAACCTCATGGAGGTATGCCCGGGCCACTACATTATTCTAGGTAGGATCAGGAAAAGGACATTGTTCATATCAAACTGTATGCCAGATCATGCTCAGTAAACTTATATTACCATTTTGAAAAAAATTTTTAAAAAAAATACATATCTCCCTAATACAAAAGGGGGAATTGGGCTCCCCAACCCGGTGAAATACCATGAAGTGACCTAACTAACCAGAGTGGTAGATTAGTATACACAGGGGTGGAGATTTACTAAAGCTGGAGCACTCAGAGGCGTTGATTTACTAAAACTGCCGAGTGCAAAATCTGGTTCGGCTGTGCATAGTAGCACCTCTAACTAGGTGGTACAGGACCACTGTGGCCCTTCACTGCATGTTTACACAGACCTCTAATAAATGTTGGTGATGCTTTGAGTCAGAAGGCCCCTTGCTGCGTATCTTTTGGGCTTGCCCAAAACTCTGATCTAGAATTTCTGATACATGGTTGAACAAACAATCAAACTTCTTACGAGTGTGTCTCTTGAACAAAATTCTGAGGCTTGTTTGTCACATGACAACCCCCCCCACCAAAAAACACACCCTGTGTAAAACAAAATCTCCTTATTGCAGCCAATGCCTGCATCCCGGTGATGTGGAAACAACCATCGCCTCCTACCAAATGGCATGCCTGAATTGAAGAAATCCAAAAAAATTGAAAATCTTACTAATAAAGATCAGGAAGAAAAATATTGGCAGATTTGGATGCTATCTTGCTTCAACAAAGATCAGACACCTTCAGCTTCCCAGTCATAGGATAGGCTATATTTTGTTCCACCTCCCTTTTGCTTTTTGTCTCTTTCCCTGGTTTGAAAAAAGTCAACAATAAAATCCAAAAATTAGGTGATAGACGGTGGTCACTTATCTGCTCTCAATAAGTGAAGTTACATTGACCAGGACACATGATTCCTGATATTGAAATTTGTAACTTATACACTATTAGCCTCAGTGGCTTCAGTAGTCTTGATATTATTGTATTGCATAACTGTTTGCTACAATGGGTACTTCATGATAATTTGTAAGTCTGCTATTTTTGTACTTCTCTTTAAAAAAAAAAATTATAACAACAGATTTAAATGTGCCAAAATGATGCAAATGATGGCACCGTGGGTAGAATGTGGATCACTCTTTATTACACATATGCAAAACGAAAACAATTGTTTAGTTTCGATGCATTATTTACACAAATTTGTTCAGTTAAATTTGTTTCATTAGTTTAATTCATTTTGTTTATTCATTTTAGAATAAGGTGACCAGATTTTCAAAATATCCGGGGACATTTTTTTTTTTTTTGGCAAATGGTAAACGACTTTATAAGCATATATTCCTCAAATTATATATGCAGTGTATGTGGTATATGTTTATGGAAGGATTATATGATATATACGTTATTTTCTCACATTTCGTCCATGAGATAAAAAAAAGATAATTCTTAGAATTTTTTGGGATACGACTACCACATGTTAAGAAGATAAGATGGAGATAAAACTTTTCAATGCATATTTTGTATTTTATTCTTGCCAAAGAATTTTGGTTCAACAATAACAATGAACAATAAATTAACAATTCAGAACAGTAAAAGAGTGCATGGTAACAACCTGTAGGATACCTTCGAACATAAGTAATCAAATATTAATAGCTGTTATAAGACTACAAATGTACAGTAAAGTGCCGCTAAAAATAGCAGCGCTTTAATGCCGACGCCGCCCCCATGCCAGTGTGAAAGCAGCCTTACAGCAGATGTCATTTGTGGACTGAGCTCCTGTATGTTTCATTGGATTCACTAATACAGTTTTTTTGGACAATTTTGATATACACAGCTCTAATTGGACAATAATTATTATTTTTATTATTATTATAGTACAGGATTTATATAGCGCCAACAGTTTACGCAGCGCTTTACAACATTAGAGAGGACAGTAGAAGTACAATACAATTCAATACAGGAGGAATCAGAGGGCCCTGCTCGTTAGAGCTTACAATCTAGGAGGGAGGGTCAAGTTATACAAAAGGGTAATATTGTATGGTTTTTGCACAATGGACTATCACATATATAAAAACATATTTGGGGAGCACACCCTACAATGCGTTTAAATTCTGCTATAAGACCTACAAACAGTACAAAACTTATTACAGCGCACACATTCAAGAATGACATTTCCTGCAAAGCTAGTTAAACAAAACTATCACATATATTAGATTTTTTTTTTAATATCAATTGCATTATATATTCATATATCTATATATAGATATGCATGTGTGTATCTATCTATCTATCTATCTATCTATCTATCTATCTATCTATCTATCTATATATATATATATATATATATATATATATATATATATATATATAGTGCCACATGAGTGCCCATGAGTGCTGCCTGTCAGTGCCCACCAGTGAAGGAGAAACATTTTATTATGTTAGCTGCTAGCATAAAAACTCACCTGCTTGTGGCCATTCACTCTGTACTACTTCTTGCCTACAATTCCTATAGTGCTTTGCAGGACGGGAGCGAAGGGGAGGGACTCTGTACTCTGTCCTCTCCTATATGCTGCCAGGAGCGCGATTGGAGGAGGGAGCAGAGGTAGGAGGAGAGGGACGGGATGCTGGAAGAGTCATGTCACATGATAGATTTTTCAGCTGAGGAGGAGTGGCGGCTACTAACTACTAGCTAGCACAGCATAGGCAGGCTGGAGCCACTCCAGCTCCTCCTCTACAGTCACTCTACACAGCTCTGCATGTTCTATCTCTCGGGGCAATGCCCCCATCCACTGGGAAACGCCCCCGTCCATCTGGAAATGCCCCCATCTATCGGGAAACTGCCACAGCCTGGATGCCCAAATGCCAACCGGCAAAACCGGGGACAAATGGGGTCCGGGGATCGTAGTTGGAAAACGGGGACTGTCCCCGGAAAACGGGGACGTCTGCTCACCGTATTTTAGAATAGATTTGAAAAGTTTTCGAATCAATCAATTTCGAATAGTTTTCGAATTCGAAAAGTTTTCAAATTTGATTAGTTTTCTAATTCAAATAGTTTTCCAATTTCCAAAAAGAATAAATAGAATAGAAAATAAAGGAATAGAATGGAAAAAAAATATGATATTCTATTCCTTTATTTTCTATTCTATTTTATTCTCTTTGGAAATTGGAAAACTATTCAAATTCGAAAAGTTTTTGAATTTGAAAATTAATCGAATTCAAAAAGTTTTCGAATTTGAAAACTATTCGATAAGTATTAGAAAACTATTCGAAAATGATTCTAATTTGAATTTTGTCCGAATTCGGTACTATTCAAATTCATCCAAATTTTAATTTTTAACAAAACAAACTGCATATGTCTACTCTTTATCCATGAATCTTTCTGTAAAGCAAACTGACTGTATTTTCTACACATTCTGACACACTGGAGTGGATTTATTATAGACTTAGCACTTTGGAAGTGCAGGTGCACTCATTTTCCACAGAGCTTAATGTGGTAAAGCACCGCTGATTTCCATCATCTGATCATGTGCAAGCAATGCTTTTTTTTGTTTTTTATTTCCTTGCACCTGAATTGGTACTCTTTACAAAGCTTCACCATATTCACTCAGTTCTGGGGAAAATTAGTATAGATGCACTTGAAAAGTGCACAGCCTTTTTGCCTTTAATAAATGCAGCCCATTGATTCACTAAACTCCATTACCAAAATAAGGATGTCGAAGTCAAAGTTTGCCTATCAATTTGGAAGAACTTTTTATACAATGATACAAAATGAGTCACAGGAGTGCAGAACAAACTGCACGCTTGTGATCCATAGGAGAAGTATGGCGAAATAAAACGTTGGCCATACTTCTCCTTTAAAGATGGCCACTGCACATCTGCATTATTGAATATTCAATTTTACCCTGTCCACACTGCAGAAAGATGATATAGTAGCAAAAAAAAAAAAAAAAAGTTACACAGCAGTTAACAGTTACATTACAGGTTACATTCATACAAGCTGTAGCCACCCTGATGGTATGATTATGTCAGATTTTTTAATCTCAAAGCGGTGCATTGTTTTGCATAGAAATGTGGCGTTTTCTATTGTAGACCTGTAAATCTTAGTAATAACACACTTAAATCCATCCAAACAAGGGTCTAGTAGACATCCCAGGTATGATAAAGTTTGAAACAAAAAATCATAAATTATAATATAATAAATAAAGGCGCCTCTAAGTGCAGAAGATAAACAAATGTAATGCCCCAACTGGGTTCAAAAACACTTACAGGATAAAAGGTGTAATCAGGCCTTCTGCACTTAGAGGCGCCTTTGTTTGTTTTCTTGTCATTATAGATCCTGCTTCAGACTCTTAAAGTTGCAGCCCTTTGCGCTGAAGATTATCATCCCACTACCTTAATTATCCTCACCAGTACTCCCCTTTTATTTTGGACTGCCTATCTCATATAGAGACATTACCCGGACTACGTCAGTCCTGTGCGCCCTATATACTTTTTTCTACTTCAATAATATAATAAATAACTATAAATAATTATAAAAAAAAATGATATGGGGGCGTGGCTTGGATGGCTTCCGGAGCGGACGTGTCTCCTTAGAGCTCCTGACCAGATCCCCCTGCAAACAGCTAAAAGCAGCTAAAAAGCACCGATAACATGGGCAAACCTCGAAAGGCTAAAGACCCAGAACCCAAGGGACATGCCACAAGATCTTCCTCGGCTCCCCCACCTCTCATAACAGAGTACTTTGGCCCCGGAGCTCCGGCGGGACACCACGAGGCCAAGATGGCGCCGACTCCACCATCATACGCAGCGGCCCTCTCCTCCTCTCCTCAGGGGCTCTCCCGGGAAAGCGAACGGACAGGTATGCCTCTGAAGGGGATTTGTTACCCGATCGCTCGCCGCTCCCACCTATTAATACCCAGGCTGGCCCTATGCTATCCAACGCAGGAGACACACTAGGCAGCCTGTCTCAGCCGTTTCCTCCCTGTCTAATAGGGCCTGCATCGTCACCGAGTGCAGGCCAAGCCTCTCCTCTGTGGGAATCCTCAGCCCAGGAATGGGACCCATGTTCCCTGCCACAAAGATCCCAGGCTACAAGGGACAAGTTATCATCCTCATCCCTGCAGCACAAGGAGTCTAACCAAGCGGCAAGGCCTTCCTCACCGCAGTGGCCTGAAGAGCTGCAGGGGGCTTATTCACATGTAGCTCATGTAGCTCAAGTACATGCCAGTGATCCGGCAAGGCAGTCCAATTCCAAGACCCCTCCACAAGCATTACAGAGGGGACTTCCCCCACTGGGCACTTCCTCCATCGCCATGAGGGATCCACATGTCCACATCATAATGGACCCTGACCCTGAACCTGAAGCATGTACTTCATGGAGAGATTATGTCCGCTGCATGCCCACAAAACAGGACTTTCGTATGCTCATCCAAGAGGTACGTGACACCCGTAGATCTGAAATTAACATGCTACGCACTGATCTACATCATCTGTCTGCTAAGGTCCATTCTATAGAAGAAGAAGCATATGATACAAGGATAGAAGTCTCCCACATACATGATCGATTGTCCACGCAAGCTTCGGCCCTTAGAGAGTTTCAACGCCATCTCGAGGACCTTGACAATAGAGGCAGACGTAACAATATTAGAGTCCGGGGCCTCCCAGAAGCGACCCAGGACGAGGACTTACAAGTCACACTGCAAAATACTGCAAGCTATTTTCAACAACGTTTTGGGTCGCCCGGAAAACCAAAGAGTTAAGCTGGACAGAGCCCATCGCGCTCTTCGACCCCGAGGGCCAGGCCCAAGACCAAGAGATGTAATCTGCAGGGTTCATAACTACGCTCTGAAGGAAGATATAATGAGAAAAGCCCGCAACATGCGCACCATCGATTTTGATGGTGCCCCTATACAGCTGTACCCGGACTTGTCCTGGATCACCCTTCAGCAAAGGCGCTACCTACAGCCACTCCTCACAACACTGAAAGAACATGACTTCCGATACCATTGGGGTTTCCCCTTTAGCCTCACAGCAAAGAAAGATGGGATATCCACCACACTGCGATACCCGGAGGACCTCCACTCATTCTGCAAGGACTTAGACATTCCGGTTCCCCCCACACCAGGGTGGGACCCCTTACCCACTCCACCACCTCGCCCAGAACCTTGGGTTGAGGTGAACGGGAGAAAGCGACAGAGGCCGCATTCCAACAGCCCCTCGGCAAACACCCACCAGAGATGACTTTTTGCTGTCTGAGAGGCTCCAGATCAGGATAAGACACTAGCAGAGTAGTCACGAATATTGCTTATTATGCTGAGAACTCAGGAAATAATCTGTTTTTCTTGTTCCCATTATAGAGGATTAGACCTTAATTTTCAAATTTTTCATTTCCACTAGGTGGGAATAAGGGTTAAAGGTTTAGCAATTATACAAATTTAAGGTACAATATTATTGTTGATATACTACGGTTACGTTTTAACTCTCATAAACTATCAATGGAGTCCCCCTCTCCATTATTCCCCCTCCCCTCCCATCCCACCATCCTTGTCCTTTTTCCCTCCCCCTCTACCCCATACTTACCATTCCTCACCCTCCCCTATCCCTCCCTGTCCTCCCACCCTATACACCACTAGAGTGTACTAACATATGTACCTAACGGCCCTCGCCCTTCCCGGGTTCCTAAAGGGCTATCGGGAAGGGTCATTGGATCTCTACCTTGCAGTACCCCCTATATTAGTGTGGTCGGTCCATCACTGAGTATTAACAGCAATAGCTGAATTTATCTGTTGCCTTGGTCTAGACCACATGGTTATCTGGTTAATAGCTGTTAAATGAAAGTTCTTCCTTATTTTGTTGCTTCACCACGGTGTGCTGCATAATTATTTAACTGCAGGCGGATCTGGGAGGGGATAGCGACCGGTCTGGAATTGTCCTATCCTCCCCCAGGAGACCTTCGAATGGCTTCCCCTGTAACCCTTGTGGAGAGTAGTGTTCTCATTCCTCACGTGGGGGGGGGGGCCCTCCGAGGGTTTCCAACCCACCACACGGTTTGAGTGGGTTAAACTTTATTTGGTTTCTACTTGATTTTGTACTAATCTCTGTTTTTTTTGTCATCCACCTCTTCTTCTATCCTCTCGCTCCTGGCTTCTCTCCTCTCTCTTTCCCCCTAATCTGCCGTATTGTGGGTGCCCCCCACCTCTGGAGCCCAGGTCTAGCCCGTAGGAGCATGTTCTTGGTTGGGTATGTACCTTTTTTGAAAGTTCAGTCGATTATCATCCTCTGCATCCAAGTGTGTTCCATTCATCTTGGTAAGCTAACGCTCTTTATATTTTTATCACCCAATGATTGACATATTATCATTAAATGCGAAAGGTCTTAATTCCAACACCAAACGAAGCTTAGCCCTAAGGGAATTTAAAAGATCTAAAGCTGACATCATTTTCACTCAGGAAACGCACCTCACTAAGACCGATAATATGGCATTTGCCACTAAGTACTACTCCCAGATATACCTAGTTTCTAATCCTCGTAAACGAGCAGGAGTGGCTATTCCGTTCAAAAAAGACTCCCCTTTCAAGTTTCAATCACTAATTTCGAATCCCCTAGGACATTATATCATCCTGAGAGGCATGTGGAAGGATGCTAACCTTACACTCTGTAATATATATGCCCCTAACACTAATCAAACTTCCTTTTTATCTAAAGTGTATAAACGATTATTTGCATTTCCCCACCAGTACCTGGTCATTGGCGGAGATTTTAACCTGACATTCTCCTCCTGCCTAGATAGACATTCTCTCGGGCAGAGTCAGGCTCCTAAAGCCCTTGAGAGAAGGTCCTCTCTCTTCCGCCAACTAACCAAGAAATACGCCCTGTTTGACTGTTGGAGAACCGCAAACCCCTCAGCTAAACGATTCACTTTTTACTCCCACCCGCATAAGTCCCACTCGCGCATAGACTATTTTTTTGTGAATGCTCCAACCCAGAGAGCACACAAGAGCTCAGATATTCAGGCTATCTCATGGTCGGACCATGCCCCAATAACCCTGTCCCTGGCACTGTCCCCGGGAACCCTTCGTACATGTCATTGGCGTTTGAATGATTTTCTGCTTAAGCATGACCCCTCCAGAGCGGACCTGGAAAAAACAATGAAACTATATTTTGCAGAAAACAGCTCACCAGAGGTTTCCATTGCTACTCTCTGGGAGGGTGATAAAGCTGTCCTCAGAGGCCAATGTATCTCGCTATCCACGGCATTCAAGAGGAAAGCTAATACGGCTCGTGTAGCCCTATTGGCTAAGCTCAAACAATTGGAAGCACAGTTACTCTCCTCTCCGTCCTTAAAAACTCTTAGAGAGATTGTACAGGTACGGGCCGGTCTCAGCGATATAGACGTAGGTAAAATTGAGAAGGCGCTAATACGACTACGGCAAACCTACTATGACAAGGCAAACAAACCGCATACACTACTAGCCAGACAATTACGGGATAAAATCGCGACTGCCTCTATTGCCCATCTTAACGATGGAAGGGGCACTCCCCAAACTCATCCCACTAAGATCGCTCAGATCTTTCAACCCCCCCCCACAAGACCTCTCCCAAAGAATTCATTCCTATCTAGAGGAATGTGACACACCGAGACTCACCCCCTCCGCCTTGACCACCCTAAACTCCCCCATTACAGAGGAGGAGATCATGGATACAATTAAATCGCTTCCAAACAATAAAGCCCCAGGCCCTGATGGGCTTCCATATCAGTACTACAAAACTTTCCTACCGCACCTACTCCCCTATATGACAACATTGTTTAATTCATTTTTGTCTGAGACACCTATACCACGAGATATGCAAAATTCCTACCTTACGCTGATTCCCAAGCCTGGCAAAGACCATAGCTTACCTTCAAATTATAGACCTATTGAGCTACTTAACGCTGATCTTAAAATTTTTACGAAACTACTAGCTAACAGATTAAACAATTTTATGCCATCACTGATCCATAAAGACCAGGTAGGCTTTATACCCATGAGGCAAGCATGGGACAATACCCGAAAGGTTATTGACTTAGTAGAGGTAGCAAACAGGACTAAAGTAGAGGCACTCCTGCTCAGGCTTGATGCAGAAAAAGCTTTTGGTAGGCTAAGTTGGCCTTTCCTGTTTGCGACCCTACGGCGAGCCGGAATCACAGGCCCCTTTTTGCGAGCCATCCATCACCTATACCCCATCAGCCATGGTGCGCACCCAGCACGCAACTTCTAATACCTTTTTCGATCTCAAACGGAACGCGACAGGGATGCCCGCTCTCACCGCTCCTCTACGCCCTTTGCATAGAACCTTTGGCAGCCCACATTAGGGAAAACTTAAATATACATGGAATCCCAGTCCGAACCAGAGACTTTAAAATCTCCCTATATGCCGATGACGTTCTCCTTACACTCACGCAACCTCACATCTCCCTGCCGAATCTACATGAAGAACTGGATAGATACAGCGCCCTATCGGGATATAAGATAAACAACTCTAAAACAGAGGCCCTCCCTATCAATATGCCTCCTCAAACACAAGCGGCCCTTTCGCAAGTATTTAATTACTTGTGGAAAACTTCCTCCTTAAAATACCTTGGAGTCCATCTCACTACTACATATGATTCCCTATATAAAGCTAACTTTCCCCACATATATACCACTATTAGATCCTCATTGACTAAATGGAAACCCCTGAAATTGTCCCTTTTTGGGCGACTAGCTACCCTTAAAATGATGATTCTACCCCAACTCCTATACTTATTTGAGACGCTTCCGATACCTATACCAGCCACACACCAGGCGACCTGATTAACTTCTTCTGGAACTACAAGAGACACCGGATTGCTAAATCGGTTCTCTATGCTCCCCGCAATCAGGGAGGCCTAGCGTTTCCTAACATAGCCAAATATTATTTGGCAGCTCAACTACGCCCTGTAGCCTCTTGGTGTACCCTGCACACCTTCAACCGCTGGACGCAAATCGAAAAGCTATGGTTAGCCCCTGTACATCCGAATTCACTGTTGTGGAGTTCTGATGTAACTTCCGAAAACTTGCAGTTACTGGGGCCAATGTCCCTCCTACGTCAGCTATGGAGGCCTGCAAGATCGATATACCCACTTACCACCTCTTCATCACCGGTCACGTCCTTCTTATTTACCCCCAACATTCCGGACAGTCTGACCTCTCAAATGTCCCATTTCTGGATGAAAAAGAACCTATTCCGCTATGGCCAATTGATAGACCCCAGGACCTGCATTTTAAGGTCATTTCAAGATCTGCAAAGAGAATTTGATATCCCCAAACAGGCCTTCTTTAGCTACTTACAAATACGTCATTATGCACAATCCTTAGTCCCTGACCTTCATTTCTCCCCGCTAACCGAGTTAGAAAAGTTGTGTTTAGAGAGCTCATCCCCTAAAGGCATGATCTCACAAACCTACCAGCTCCTAACGCATGATTTCTCACCAGAAGGTCCCCGGCATGTATACATGGGCAAGTGGGAGCAAGCTCTGGGTGTGGATCTACCTCTCCACATATGGCAGCTTATCTGGTCTCAAGCCACTAAAAGCTCTAGGTGTACACTATATAAAGAGAACCAGTACAAGATTTTGTTCCATTGGTATCAGACCCCTGACTTGCTCTACTCCATGTATCCACTGTCTGACTCTCGCTGCTGGCGGTGCCATAGGGACAAGGTGACGCTATACCATATTTATTGGACATGCCCTCTGATTGTGCCGTATTGGGAAATGGTTCACTCCCTCCTGGGGGCCATCCTTGGTGCGGAGGTGCCCTTCGATCCAAAGGTTTTTGTGCTGAGTCTCCCACCAATCTCCCTCCCTAAAAGATCCAAGAAACTTCTATCACATATACTAACTGCCGCACGCTGTTTGGTGGCATTGAAATGGAAACAGAGGGAACCACCTTCGGTGTCGGAGCTGCACTCCAGGATAAGGGAGGTCAAGAGGATGGAGTACCTCACGGCCTCCTTAACTGACAATCTTGAGAAACATAGTCAAGTATGGGAACTATGGGTCCTTTTTGAAAATCCCATAACCTAAACCGTCACAAGACGGTCTCGGGAGGGTTGGTATTTGCCTCTGGTGGAGGGGACCGGGCTCCTGGGGCGGGGCATGATCCCGGTGCCTTCATTCTTTTTCTTCCCTACTTCCCTACCCAATTCTACTCACCCCATCCTGGACTATCTGCTAACCCCCCTTCTTCTCAATTCCTCTCTATATTTCCTAATCTTATACTTTCTCCTATCAACCTCCCCTTTATTTTTTTTTGTTATGTTGTACAAGGTATACAACCAGTGGTATTAAACTAACGTAAGTCCACCTAGTATAACTATTTCTTATTTTTCACACATTCAGGCAGACATGTACAGAGACACTAGCTTCATGTTATGATGGTTATTAGAGCTGGGCTCTTTTCTGTAAATAATTACTGCACTTTATTATGTATCACCTTGTACTTCCATCTACTATTTGTATTCATTTATGGAAAATTTAATAAAAATTGTCAATTTTTCAAAAAAAAAAAAAAATGATATAATAATAATAATACAATTAATTTCCCCATGATTCACTATTGCTCAATTCTGCAAGTGTTCTAATTTACTATCGCTGTTTTCTAGCTGGTCTAAAACCACTTTTGATGTAAAGGGACATTTTTGTGGATGCCATGGACAATCTCAAGTTTCCAGGCAGAAAGAAAAGTATATATTATATAAAACTGCATGCAGGACATTGGACAAAGCATTAGGGACAAAAGGGATGTGAAATAATTTGATACAGTGATGTAATCTGTAAGATTACAGTGTACTGTATGTGTTATGTTTTGTGTACTTTTTGAATTTGCCGCCGGGCTCCGCTCCCATGCGTCGCAACGATTGCAGGGAACTGAGCCCGTCACACAGAGCATCAGGCAGAGGACACAGCCTGCAGACACAGCAGGAGAACATCGCAGGATCCTGGTGACAAGATAAGTAACCTGGACCAGGATTCTACAATGCAATCCCGAGTGTGGCTCAGGTTACCACTAATGGTACTGAAATTAAACCCCGAGCCACACTCGGGATTACCACCAGGGAGGTTAACTTGTTAAAGTGTTACTAAACCCAGCACCCTGTGGAGCGTGGTCAAGATGGCGACATGATAGGACGTGCGAGACGGGAGCTCCGTACCTAGCAGGCTGAACCATCCGGTTTTTGGGATACTCCTATACCCTAAATGACCTGCCAAGCTGAGGCCGGACATGCGAAGGTGGGAAACCGGGACACTGAGGACAAAGCAATCGGCTAGAAACACACCGCCGTTGGTCCGGGCATGAGACACACGTGGAGCTGCGCGCTTAAATATGGCGTCGCAGACGGAGCAGGCAGAGCCGACAGCCCTCGGAGAGGAACAATTTCAAGCCCTTATGCAGGCTATATCTGGCTGTCAGACGACTTTAACCACAAAGATTAAACAAATACAGCTGGAAATGGGTCTGGTCAGACGAGATATGGACAAATACAGGGACAGACTGACCGAGGCTGAGCAAAGAGTAGGGGAAAATGAGGATATGATCTGAGATCATAATGCCTCCATCCGCACTTTACAAGTGAAAATGAAATTGCTGGAATCCCGTGCTGAAGACCAGGAAAACAGGAACCGCAGAAATAACCTGAGGTTAGTGGGTTGTCCAGAGGGAGCTGAGGGTTGCGACCCAGAGGCTTATACAGAGCGCCTGCTACGCACTCTCCTCCCACAGGCGACTTTTTCCCCTCATTTTGTGGTGGAGCGGGCCCATAGAATGTCCTCGGCTTGGGGCCCACCGGGTGCTCCTCCACGCACATTCATATTTCGATTGTTGAATTTTAGAGACCGGGACTTGGTCCTACGAGAGGCGAGAAAAATGGGAGAATTGAGACATGAAAATTTGAAGGTAATGCTGTTCCCAGACTTCTCTGTGGAGACACAGAGACAGCGCCGGACATTCGACCAGGTCAAGGCCCAACTGCGCAACAAGGGATTTAAATATAACATGCTGTTCCCAGCAAAGCTCAGGGTGGTGGATGGTGAAACCACCAAGTTCTTTACTCTTCCGGAGGAAGCGTCCAGGTGGATCAAATCCTTGCCTCGTAACCACTGATCAAAATACTGGAGATTGCTACAACTATTCTTCTTGGGAATCTGAGAGGTCCATTGGTGAACAGGGCAACACTGTGTTCCAGTTATCCTACCTATAACTAGGAGACTGGGAGGTCTGCTGAACTGGGCCCCCCTGGAGATACATTTTATTTTGCTGGAGGGTGGCCATGGCCTTTGGTGAAGTGGGGTCCTAGGCACCAACTTGCTGGCTACTTTGCTTCATGGAGATCGGGCATCGGATTACAGTTCGGTGACACAAGGTGCTGTGGTGGCTGCTGCTGCCCCCCCCCCCGCCTCTCCCCCCAGAGTACTGGAAACAGTAGAGCTCATGACTTATACTAGTGTCCTGGATGGATTTGAGAGGAGGCGGGATATTTTGTATGGGTTGCTTGGCCGGGGGACTGTGGGGGGTAGGGTGTGGGGAGGTGGTGACCGCTATATGCTCCGTGTGACAAATATGCTGGTGGGAATGGGATAATACCAAGGTCATGGTTACCTATACAGATCATCAACGGGGCCAGGGCTATGTCTTGTGTAGCCAGTGGGGTCTCGGGCCGTGAGAAGGAATGGGGGTGAAATGTCTTACCCCACAGTTTAAGTGGAATATGTCAGTTTGAAATCCACATTACTAACCATGTTTTTTTCTAATACAGGTTGTGTTTAGAAGTTTGGTAATTAAGCTTTGAACCCTTAGTGAATTCTAAGTGTAAGTCTCTACTTGGAGGCTTCTAAGATATGTTATCCCTCACACACTACTTAAGTATATATTGCCTGCAGGTATACTGTACAATGGAGTCCCTGAACCCCAGAGAGGAACCCGGCTTCCTGGGTGTGCCAATTGTTACGCACTGCCCCCTAGGAGGTTTTTTTTCCTACTTATGAGTTGGTTTAAGTTCGGTTTGGGTACTCAAACACCTCGAGGTTTATTTTGCGGGGTGTGGGGTGGGATGGGTTGGATGTTCTGTTGTTTTATTGTTTTCCCTTTCTGTTTTTTTTATGGTTTTTTTCTTATTATATATTTAAGTGCCTTACACTACAGACAGTGTTACGATAATATAGGACCAGACAGTAAATTGATGATTCCTCTTTTGTGCTTTACTTGCTGGATATATACTGGGATCCCGGTGGGTGGGTGGGCTAGGCTGCCGCCCCCTCAGGTCTCAGAGGTATCAGGCTTTCCGGTGGACTCATTTGCCTTCCAGAGTCATGGCTCCGATAAAAGTCTTGTCTTGGAACGTCAGAGGACTCACCCATAAAATCAAGCGCTCTCTGGTCTTTGAATAACTTAGAAAATATAGCCCCATCTTTGTATCCTTCAAGAAACGCATTTGGTGGGAGGTAGAATAATGGGCCTAAAAAGACCTTGGGTAGCCCATCATTATCATGCCACACACACCAGGTATGCCCGAAGGGGTTAGTATTTTGGTTCACAGATCGCTCAATTTTGAACCCCTTAATGTAGTTACAGACCCTGAGGGTCGCTATGTAATACTACACGCCAATATAGACACAATAGAAATGGTATTGGTGGGCGTGTATCTACCGCCCCCAGCTAATATTTCCCTGTTACAAAAAATGATCACCCTGATTGCTCAATTCCACACCGACAATGTGATTATTACGGGGGATTTCAACATCCCGATTGTCCCCGGACTCGGCAACGGACTCAGTGTTGTCCCGCTGGCCTCAGGTGTTTGGATTGAAAGATGTATGGCGCTGGAAAAACCCATTGGATCGAATGTTTACATGCCATTCTTCTTCCTATAATACACTGTGTCGTATTGACCTCATGTATGCCAGTCTACCCATGCTGCCCAAAGTTATTGGAATTGAGATACTTCCTCTGGGAATCTCTGATCATTCCCCATTGATGTGTACTGTACAAACCAATAACCCCACAGGCTGATAGACTATGGCGTTTATCTAGGTTCTGGATAGAACACCAAATGATAGAAATAGAAATGCTTAAATAGATTAAACATTTCTGGTTAATTAATGCTAATACCTCTACCCAGGGGACTGTATGGGATGCTTTTAAAGCTTACATCAGAGGCTGCTTTATGTCAGCCATTGCTCAGGAGCGTAGGAACGATAAAATTGTTTTGGAAGAGGTGGAGGCTAAGGCTCAGGACTTAGAAACCCACTTTGCCCTTACTGCCAACCCTATTACTGCCCAGGACATGAAAGTAGCATACCGTGAGGTAATGCTCCTCAGGGTGGCCAAGGCGAATAAACGCCAATTGGGCCAAACACAGAGAATCTTCAAACAAGGGGACAAAACGGGCAGACTCCTAGCTTGGCTAGCCAAGGAACAATCCCCGATTTCCACCATAGCCCGAATCCGTAAGGGAGATGGGACCCTAGCGTCTGATCCTAAACACATAAATATCTGTATGGCTAAATACTACTCTGCCCTGTACTCCTCCAGAGCGCAATACTCCGCTGAAGAGCTTTGCGGATTCCTGGACGAGATACACCTCCCGATGCTAACAATTGCAGCAAGGGAGAGCTTGGATGCTCCGATTACACTGGAGGAAGTCCAACTGGCGCTGGGCTCCTTGCAAGCGGGAAAAACCCCGGGAACAGACGGACTACCTCCTGAATTTTATAAACAATACATAGAGGAAGTAGCAACTAAAATGCATGTCATGTTTACTAAAACCCTGCAGTGTGGTGAACTTCCACTATCTATGGCAGAGGCCGTTATAGTGGCGATTCCCAAACCAGGGAAGGATCCTCAGTTATGCTCCTCCTACCGGCCCATCTCCCTGCTTAATTCAGGTGCAAAAGTACTAACTAAAATTCTAGCTAGGCGTCTAAACGAGGTAATACTCACCCTCATACATGAAGACCAATCAGGCTTTATGCCCGGCAAGGGAATGGATATAAACATTCGTAGGTTGTATGCTGTCCTGGCCTCTGGAGATGGGGATGCTGCAGACAAAATAGTGGCCTTTCTTGACGCGGAGAAGGCCTTTGACTCAGTTGAGTGGGGCTATCTCTGGGAGGTGCTCCGCAGGTTCGGGTTTGGTCCGGTCTTTGTCTCCTGGGTCAGGGCAGTCTACAGGGCCCCAACGGCTAGAGTACGCACAGGCACGGTTCTCTCTCTGGCATTTCCCCTGAGTAGGGGGTACCAGACAGGGCTGCCCCCTCTCACCGGGGCTTTTTGCCCTAGCAATTGTACCTATGGCCGCTCTCCTTAGGGCCACACCTGAGGTACGGGGGATTGTACGGGGTCCCCTCCAAGAAAAGGTGTCATTATATGCTGATGACACCTTGTTATATTTTAGGGACGATGGCACTTTGTTGAGAAAGCCTTGAGAAAGTCACGTGTCAGTGATGTAACGCGTGGGAGGAGCCTAGGACACAGTCTGCTGAATACATTGTATCAAGCAGCAGCAGCTTGCGTAGAAAGCCTTGTCCTTACAAGCCAGCTGATATCTGCCTATCTGCTTATCTGCATGCCTAAAACAAGTCAGGCACACGTGAGTGTATCCCTGTGCTGTTTTGCCTGTGAACTTTTATTGTAACAATATTGCGCAATGTTTTCTCTCTTTGTTTATTTTACATAAAACCACTTGATACTGAGAAAATTACCATTCATTGTGGTTGTGGAAGAAATAGCTCAGAGGGTGAACAAATAAGTACTGCAGAAATCCAGATATCCCAGATTACTGAGGATTGAACTGTCACCTGCTACTTATCCTATCTCATGAATTTAATCATCTATATTTAATCAGATTCTATTGGCACTATTTATCTATTTATACTCATCAATTGTATACATATTGCACCTTTATAAGTTTATCATTTATTTATTTTTTATTACGGAGGATTCAACACTTATCACAGGGAATATATCTAATTTATTTATTTATTGGCACTAATTTGGATTGATTACTATTTGTAAACGCATTTTTAGTATATTTATACACAATTGTTGCTTAGTTTACTTTGGAGATATCGCACCACTTCCAGTGGATTTGTATAACTGGAGGAACACAGTTTTTAAATATTTGCGATTTTTTCGTATATTTGCGATTTTATATATATGCGATTTTTTAGCTATTTGGTAGCAAATAATTTTTCACATTGTTTTTTAGCACAAAAAAATATTTTCTCACATTGATTGAACTTTGTATCAGAGTGCATCAATCTATGTTATATACTTTGTTGCAGGCGGCCCTTATGCCCCGTACACACGGTCAGATTTTCCAATTGAAAATGTCCGATTGGAGCGTGTTGTCGGAAATTCCGTGTGGGCTCCATCGGACATTTTCCATCGGATTTTCCGACACACAAAGTTGGAGAGCAGGAGATAAAATTTTCCGACAACAAATCCGATCGCGTCAATTCCGACCGTGTGTGGCCTGTTCCGACGCACAAAGTGCCACGCATGCTCAGAAGAATTTCCAAGACGGAACAGCTCGTTCTGGTAAACTTAGCGTTCGCAATGGATACAGCACTTTCGTCACGCTGCAATGTTCAAAATGGTTTAATACAGCGCACTCTCTTCTTCTTTATAATGTGACAAGAATTAAGTAGTTTTGCTACTCATATTCACACACACTTCTCACAAAGTTTTATTTTTGTTTTTTTATTGGGATTCCCTGAATATATTGTTATTAGTTGTCACATCTGACAGAATTTTTTTTTTGGGGGGGGATTTTAAGCCTTTTTTTTTTATTTAATGTTTGGATTTTTTCAAAGGCTTATCTTTGTTCAATGTTATTTTTATTTTTACTCCAGAATATTTTTGTGTGTGTTTTGTGTGTCAAGTTACCCCAACACCATTGATATCTTTTATTATTTAATCTCAAGGAGATTGTTTGGTGTTGGTGTCCCTTGTTCATTTCACATTGTATATTTGAAATGTACCTGAATCCTCACAAACAAACTGTCATTTTTGAAGTAAAACACATAGGAGAGTATAATTAAAAAAAAAAAAATCCTTTATTAAGGGCTCAGAACCAAACAAAGAGGAAGGCAACACTGGATCAACAGGAGAAATTAGCAAAGCCTGGGACCCCCACGGCAGACATCAATTCTTGAACATCAAAATTGGTGGCCTGAGGAGTCCATATGTAAGGGAGGGCAGTCTGGTCCAGAATTCGCAGAGATCCGGATAGCAGCAGATGACATCTGTGTCCCCAGGCTGTGGTACCACAAGAGGCTGCATTTTTTGGCCGACCAGACTGGATCCAGGGTCCTCACTTTCTGGTCTTCCTTTCACGCTTCCTTCCCGGCTGTGGCTGTGCAGTTGGAGATGTGGCAGGAGGAGGAGTAGGACCTGGAGGAGGACTGGGAGGACCTGGAAGAGAGGGAGGACAAGGAGGAGGACCTGCAGGAGGAGGAGGAGGACCATCGCAAAGGTGTGTCTGAGCTGTCATTTGGCCCCTCATACCTTTGTTAAGAGCCTCCAATATGAGCGCCTCACACAAGACTTGTTGGCCCTCCTCCATCCTCTGCATTTTATATGCAATGACGGCAGCAATGTCCTCCTCCACGGTCTGTCGTGCTCCCAGGACCTCTGTAGCCCTCCAAAAGAGTCCTCCGGTAGCCTCCTCTAGGGCATTCCTCCTACTGCCACTTTCTCTTTTCAGGGGGGGTGGAGGGACCTGCAGATCAGCCAGCCAGCTTGGCCCGGCCACCTCCTGGCTGAGACTTCCCTGTGTATGAAAAAGGGACATGGTTTTAGTTTTTGCTTCATCAATCACAATCCTAAATTAGTACTCTCAACTAACATCTAGTTAACATCATTGATTGGACAAGCAGAAATATTTAGAGGAATGCTATACCTGGCTCAATCTGGGCTCCTCCACATGTGGCCTGGAAGGCCTAGGTTGGGCGTCAGAAGCCTCAGCCGGGGGGGGGAAGGAAGCGTGGAAGGAAGACTGGAGAGGGATGGCCTGGGTTCAGTCTGGCCTGCCAGAAAATGCAGCCTGTCGTAGTACAACATCCTGGGGACATAGATGTCATCTGCTGCTCTGGATCTCTGTGAATCCAGGACTTTCTTGCGCTCCCTTAGATATGTGCACCTCAGGCCACCAATGAAGATCTTTAAATAGGTGATGTCTACCGTGGGGATCACCTGCTTCACAATTTCACACAATTGCACCAGTGCTGCCTTCCTCTTTGCTTGGTTCTTGAAATGGGGGTGTTTAATCTCCCACAGACAGGGCAGCTCCCTTAAGATATCTATGAATACTGACATGAAGTCATTGTCTTTCACTAAGATATCCATGTTCACTGCAAGACACAACACAAGACAAAGCCTAATGTCAGACAAAACTCTCCTAATCTTGCTACGATATAGGCTTCAATGTAGAAGCAGTACAGGCACAAGTTTGTCTCTTACCTTCGTTCTTACGATCGGCACGTCCAGTGCTCCTTCCTCCGCTCAGAGATCGTACGTAATACGCACGCGTGTTACGCTTTATACACACTGCGCATGCGTGTAACTCCGCCCGCCCCTGACGTTCTTTCTAGTCTATTCCCCGCCCCTTTTCGTTCAGCGCAGTGGGGGAAGAGCACATGGCGGAGTCACAGCAGGTGTGTGCTAATTGCAGGAACGAGGAGGAGGAGGAGAAAAGCCCGGATCCGGACATGTCCCGATCCAGAAGGAGACGTTTTAAGGCCACAAATATGTCCTTTGGGGAGATGTTGGAGATGGTCGACATCATGAAGAAGTCCGACTATGACGGAAAGTATGGGCCTTACCCCAACCCCAATATCAGAAAGGCCAAGATCATGGCGAAAGTGATCAAAAGCCTGCAGAAGAATTTCAGGGTACGACAATCGAAAGATCAGCTCAGGAAGCGGTGGTCGGACCTGAAATTGAGAGAGCCAGAGCAGTACCGAAAGATCCGGAGAGTGCTGCAAAAAAGTAAGTAGTTGTGCTGTGTTCCTATTCTTTCTGTCTTTATTGCGTTCATGCTGCTCCATATGCTTTTCTTAATTGTACAGTTTAAAAGGGCAACTTTAATGTTCATGGGCCCATTATTCGTTCGTATCAAACATTTTTCTTTCGGCCTCTAAAACACCATTGTTTAGGCCATATGCATTTTCCCACATTTTTTTGGGCCTACTTGGATGCCAAATAGTTGTTTATGTAGATGGGTTTGTTACTAGAATGAAATGCCAACTAGATTGTGTGTAAGGAGAGGACACTGAGCAGCTGTTTTCACATCTGGACACTGGAGCACTAGTGTGGGACACAAGAACACCATTTTTATTAGGGGGCCACACAGGTGCTCCAGTGTATACTCTAGGGGGGTCTCCATCTGTGAAGCTTGTACTAAACAGGTAAAGTATTGCAGCCTGACAAAGGCCAATAAAAAAATACATCTTGGAACTCGGCTAAAATAGACAATTGTACCCCACTTCCAAGCAATGTTTCCTATTTCTAGTTCTGCCATCAAATATCTGTGTGCTAATTATACCATTTTTGTTTTACATAGGGGAGAAAAGACTCGGAGGACACCCCTCATCCGAGGAGACCACAGACCCCCCACCTATGGAAGAAGGTGAAATACCCCCAACACAACAAGAGCATGAGGAAGAAGAAGATGTGGTGGAGATTGGCACCACAACAGGTGAGTGTCTGCGACCACAGACTCAGGTAAAAGAAATGGATAGTGGCAGATTTTTGAGACCTGTTTTTGTTTTCTTTCTCTCTTTGATGACCGTGATGTGAGGGATCCAGAACGTTTCACATCAGAAAGTGCCCAGATCCTGATCGGGGAGATCATGGGGTGTAATGTCGAACTGCAAAACATACAGCAAAAAATCAATGATGTTATTAAAAAAATAATAACATCATTGATGTTTTGGGGCGAATTTAAAACCCCACAAAATCACTTTTTGGATTGTGGTCCAATCTTTTAAATATTTTTGCAATGTTTTGAAAAGCCAAATTTGGAGGATGCACACAGTGTGCCAACATGTGCTATCTGCCATCACGGGAGATCAATGGACGCGTTTTTGGGGTGCAACCCCTTCCTCAATTATAAAGTAGCGTTGAGGAAGGGCTTGCTCCCCCAAAACACGTCCCTTGATCCCCCCTGATGGCAGATAGCACATGTTGACATTCGTAAATTGGTGTGCATCTTCCAAATTTGGCTTTTCCAGGGGTGATTTCCCCCCATCTGAACGCTATATCAAACCCAGTTCCTAAATACTGATGTCTGATATAGCCTTCAGGTTTTACCTAATGTGAACTTTGTAAGTTCAAGTTTTTTGGCTTTCTTGTTGGTTTTACACAGGCCTGTTTTATCTGAAATGGACATTTGGATTTTTGATAATGCTACTGCAAAAATTGTTATACAACAAACATGTTGGTTTGTTTTAAAAACCTTTGGTAAATGCACATGTGATTGTGCAGGTATAAAAAAGTTGCTTACTCAAGAATGTGTGGATTATTGTCTCAACACTACAATACAACACTTTTGGGGTGATGTAATTGCTGTTTTCAGCAAAAATGGGTGTTATTTCCTAAGGGCAAATCCTCTTTGCACTACAAGTGCAGTTTCAGTGCAGTTGCAAGTGCTCTTGTAGTGAAATGTGGTTTTGCATTTAGGAAATAACAACCAACATTGCTTTGTATAAGGTTACACAATCACGACATTTTCTGGACTCAACAAATTTCTGTCAGGGTCAGCTAAAACAAACACAAGCAGTAAATGTCCACCAAGAATTTCTTTTTTTTTTATTATAAAAAGGCTTCACAGATTGTCTGGCATATTGATAGCCCCCCTACCCGCAAAGAACTCCAGGTAACATAAACTGACATCATGGGCACTCAGGGAGGGTAAGCCAGGACGGCCACTTTCAAGCGCTGTCAGTGTGGTTTCATGTAGGATTCCGGCCTCAGGCCCAACTGAGTCAGCATAGTTGGCCGAATGTTTCCTTAAAAAGTTATGGAGAACACAGCACGCCAGTATAATATGGTTCACTTTATACTCTGCCATATGGATGGGTGTCAGAAATAGTCAGAACCGGCTGGCCAGTATTCCAAATGTGATCTCCACCAAAAACCCTCTGTTCCGGGGTGAGGGTCCTTATTGGGAATGGCCGCATCAGGTGGTCCCCCAGCGCAAACGCTTCATCAGCAACGAACACAAATGGGAGTCCTTCCACATTGTCCTCTGGAGCTGGCAAGTCCAAGCTGCCATTCTGGAGACGCCTGTAGAACTCCGTCTGGGCGATCACTCCACCATCAGACATCTGGCCATTCTTCCCCACGTCCACATACAAGAAGTCGTAATTAGCCGACACCACCGCCAACATCACTATACTATTAAACCCCTTGTAATTATAATAGTACAACCCCGAGTTGGGTGGTGGGACGATGTGGACGTGTTTCCCATCAATTGCCCCTCCGCAGTTAGGAAAGTCCCACCGCTCGGCAAAGTGGGAGGCCACAGTCTGCCATTCCTGTGGCGTGGAAGGAAACTGTTGAGGAAAAAACAATAAACATTACTATTTTTACTCTGAAACATGGCAAGCAGATTAGACACAAACATTATGGGGCAACCTCTAGATAGCATTTACTAAGGGGAATTTATCAAGGCTAAAGTATAAGGTACACCTATCATATTCCCCCTCCCCCCCCTCTCATGGGCCATTTCTAACATTATAGGGGGTGTGTGGAAATCTTGGACAGGTAACCCTGTTCACTTCATTGAGAGATGAATGCCTAAATAATGGGTATAACTTTGAACAGACCCTCCTTAGTTACTCTATTGGCAGACCACTGGACAGGTAAGAAGTGTCATAATACAAAGATATAAATACACATTCTGCTATTACCTATCAAGATAATAATAGGATACAAAAACTTTAAACAGTACCATTGGAAAGTATACAGGCAGGCCCTTGCACTACATGCTTTGGGGAATTCATCCATAAATCTGAGCACTAAAGAGATGGGTATAGTGTGTATGGGTTTGGCAAAGTCAGCAGATAGATGATTGAGGATAGATAGAGAATTGGTATCAGCTGACTTAGCAGTTGGGGGAGGGAGGGTTACTAAAAATTATTTGGGGACACCACAAAAAAAACCTCTGGCACTCTGCCTGAATTTAAATCAAAAATAACATTTCAAAACATTTTAAGGGGTGTTTGGGGTAAAGCACTACTATGGAGCTGATAAAATACATTGTTAAGTGACTACATGAGGTGAGTATAGGCCAGGAGACACCATGCTGGGGAGGTTAGTGAAGGGCAAATATGTATGAAGGACATAAAATAATAATTACATAAAAATCCAGCATGCATGAGGACAAAGGGGACATTCACAGCATATTACAATTATGGTAATTAGGGAATGAGGAAAGAAATACAAGATATTACCAAACATTCAATACAATAAAATGTGACATTAAAGGATAAAAATCTTACCTTCATATACTCCTTCTGCAGGACCTGGATGATGGCAGAACAGGTCTCTGGGATAATGATCCCCAGAGCCTGGGGGGAGATGCCTGTCGAGAACTTCAAATCCTGCAGGCTTCTCCCTGTGGCCAAATACCGCAGGGTAGCGACCAACCTCTGCTCGGGAGTGATGGCCTCATGCAGGTATCCTGCCTGCTAATATAGGGGGTCAGCGAAGCCAACAAACGGTGAAACACGGGGTCCGTCATCCTGAGAAAGTTCCTGAAATCATCAGGATTATTCTCACGGATCTCACGGAGCAAAGGCATATGAGAGAACTGGTCACGCTGAAGCAACCAATTCTTGGTCCATGAACTCCTCCCCACCCGGATCATGGACTGGACTTGTGTCAAGGTCAGGACCCCAACACCAAGCCCCCGCACAGCACAAACTCTACGAGGAGTACGCATACGAAACATGGCTAGAAAACGGTCGGCTGCTCAGAACGAAGTAACAGAACGCACTGAAGAACAGCAAGGCCTGTGAAGAGCGACCTGAAAAACAGTAATGAACGAACAAGAATACAATGACTAAGTCACGCGGACTTTGCTTGCACGCAGTGAAGAGCAGATACAAACCCACAAGCACAAACTGAACGGCAGAAAACGATCTGAAAGCCACGAGTCTGAAAAAGCGCGAATCGTCTCTCAAACTTTTACTAACACGAGATTAGCAAAAGGAGCCCAAAGGGTGCCGCGCTTGGTTCTGAACTGGCCTTTTCTAGTCTCGTCGTACGTGGTGTACGTGACCGCGTGGTTGGCGATCGGAAATTCCGACAACTTTGTGCGACCGTGTGTAAACAAAATAGGTTTGAGCCAACATCCGTCAGAAAAAATCCTAGGATTTTGTTTTCGGAATGTCCGAACAAAGTCCGACCGTGTGTACGCCCTATTACAGTAATCAATAGATTTGGACAATATCCTGGTATATGCATAAATTGGGGAAGTCAGTCCTATTTCCTCTCCACTCTAAAATCAGTCCATTGCAGACAGATGGGCAACTGCAAAGGGTCTCCCAATTTAAATACTTGGGAGTGGAGATCCACCGAGATTTAAAACAATTTGTTGCCCTGAATCTGAACCCAGTAGTCAATCAATTGTCTCAAAAATGTCGCACATGGAAATCCTTGCCACTAACGCCTGTGGGTAGGGTTAACTTAATTAAGATGTCAATATTGCCCAAATTTACTTATTTGTTTCGCCAAACCCCAATCTCTATTCCGGTTACCTTCTTTAGACATTTGGACACTATAATGACTTCCTTTATTTGGAATGGAAAGGTTCCTAGAATAGCAAAATCCACTCTACAGTTACCGGCTACATTAGGAGGCCTAGCTTTACCCTGTTTTCTGAAGTACTACTGGACAGCGGTCCTGGTAACTGTTAAGTGGTGGCTTTCGGAGAACCCGGTCAACCCTACATCCACCCTGGAGGCAGCACTCCTTGGCTCATATGCAGAGCTGAGGAATCTGGTTCACAGGGGCCCTATGTCTAATTCACAGGTCACCACCCCTATGGGTGCAACCCTTAAAGTATGGTATACGGTTAATAAGAAGCTAATGGGAACCAATGTTTGGTCCCCAGCAACTCCTCTTTGGGGCAATCCACGTCTGCCCCATTTCCGATCCATCCCCGATCCAGTCCTTTGGGCTAGGCACGGTATCACGACCCTGGGGGATATAATGTCTCAAGGACAATTAATTTCCTTTGACGCTTTAAAAAGAGATAGAGATCTGCCGAACCACATGTTCTTTAGGTTCCTTCAGCTGCCAGTTCTCTGGTCCGCTGGTTCTGGAAATGTCCTCTGTGGAGAGTGAGCTTAGATCTCCTGATGGTGGAAAAACACTATCGACAGTGTATAATATATTGATATCTATTGAAACCTCTAAAGTCTCCCTGCTGTATGAGCTCTGGAGGGGGGACGTTCCGGAATTGGCGGCTGATGATTGGGAGGAAGATATACAGCAATATTTACCCCTGGTGATTTCAGCGAGAGATAAATTCATGCAGTTGAAGTTTCTTCACCATGCATACTACTCCCCACTGTGCTTATCAAAAATATACCCTGATAGAACAGCAAACTGCCATAGATGTACCCTGAGTGGAGCTGATTTCTTTCATGTGGTCTGGACCTGTCCTTATGTGGTGGAGTTCTGGAAAAGTATTCTAATCGAGATTAACTCAGTGGGGAATCTGATGGTCCCATACAGTCCAATCCTGCTTCTCTTGGGTATTTGCGACTTCCTAGAAGTCTCCTGGGGGAAAAAATTGTTTATCTTCTACACTACATTGTTTGCGAGAAAGACAGTACTGATGCAATGGACTCAGCCCCAACTGCCCACTAAACAACTCTGGCAATCTTTAGTAAACGCAGCATTGCCGCTATATATTAGGTATGAGCCGAACACCCCCCTGTTCGGTTCGCACCAGAACATGCGAACAGGAAAAAAGTTTGTTCGAACACGCGAACACCGTTAAAGTCTATGGGACACGAACATGAATAATCAAAAGTGCTAATTTTAAAGGCTAATATGCAAGTTATTGTCATAAAAAGTGTTTGGGGACCTGGGTCCTGGCCCAGGGGACATGGATCAATGCAAAAAAATTTTTTAAAAACGGCCGTTTTTTCAGGAGCAGTGATTTTAATAATGCTTAAAGTCAAACAATAAAAGTGTAATATCCCTTTAAATTTCGTACCTGGGGGGTGTCTATAGTATGCTTGTAAAGGGGCGCATGTTTCCTGTGTTTAGAACAGTCTGACAGCAAAATGACATTTTGAAGGAAAAAACTCATTTAAAACTACCGCGGCTATTGCATTGCCGACAATACACATAGAAGTTCATTGATAAAAACGGCATGGGAATTCCCCAAAGGGGAACCCCGAACCAAAATTTAAAAAAAAAAAAGAAGACGTAGGAGTCCCCCTAAATTCCATACCAGGCCCTTCAGGTCTGATATGGATTTTAAGGGGAACCCCGCGCCAAAAAAAAAAAAAAAAAACGGCGTGGGGTCCCCCCAAAAATCCATACCAGACCCTTATCCGAGCACGCAACCTGGCAGGCCGCAGGAAAACCATACCAGGCCACATGCCCTCAACATTGGGAGGGTGCTTTGGGGTAGCCCCCCAAAACACCTTGTCCCCATGTTGATAAGGACAAGGGCCTCATCCCCACAACCCTGGCCGGTGGTTGTGGGGGTCTGCGGGCGGGGGGCTTATCGGAATCTGGAAGCCCCCTTTAACAAGGGGACCCCCAGATCCCGGCCCCCCCCCTGTGTGAAATGGTAAGGGGGTACCCCTACCATTTCACTAAAAAACTGTCAAAAATGTTAAAAATGACAAGAGACAGTTTTTGACAATTCCTTTATTTAAATACATATTCTTTCTTCCTTCATCTTCTGGTTCTTCTGGTTCTTCTGGCTCTTCTGGTTCTTCCTCCGGCGTTCTCGTCCAGCATCTCCTCCGCGGCGTCTTCTATCTTCTTCTCCTCGGGCCGCTCCGCACCCATGGCATGGGGGGAGGCTCCCGCTCTTCTCTTCATCTTCTTCATCTTCTTCTCTTCTTCTCTTCTTCTCTTCTTCATTTTCTTCTCCGGGCCGCTCCGCACCCATGCTGGCATGGAGGGAGGCTCCCGCTGTGTGACGGCGCTCCTCGTCTGACAGTTCTTAAATAACGGGGGTGGGGCCACCCGGTGACCCCGCCCCCCTCTGACGCACGGGACATGACGGGACTTCCCTGTGGCATTCCCCGTGACGTCACAGGTAAGTCCCGTCAAGTCACCGTGCGTCAGAGGGGGGCGGGGTCACCAGGTGGCCCCGCCCCCCGTTATTTAAGAACTGTCAGACGAGGAGCGCCGTCACACAGCAGGAGCCTCCCTCCATGCCAGCATGGGTGCGGAGCGGCCCAGAGAAGAAAATGAAGAAGAGAAGAAGAGAAGAAGAGAAGAAAAGAAGAAGAGAAGAAGATGAAGAAGTTGTAGAGAAGAGCGGGAGCCTCCCCCCATGCCATGGGTGCGGAGCGGCCCGAGGAGAAGAAGATAGAAGACGCCGCGGAGGAGATGCTGGACGAGAACGCCGGAGGAAGAACCAGAAGAGCCAGAAGAACCAGAAGAACCAGTAGATGAAGGAAGATAGAAGAAAGAAGAAGTATTTAAATAAAAGAATTGTCAAAAACTGTCTCTTGTCATTTTTAACATTTTTGACAGTTTTTTAGTGAAATGGTAGGGGTACAAAAAGTACCCCCTTACCATTTCACACAGGGGGGGGGGCAGGATCTGGGGGTCCCCTTGTTAAAGGGGGCTTCCAGATTCCGATAAGCCCCCTGCCCGCAGACCCCCACAACCACCGGCCAGGGTTGTGGGGATGAGGCCCTTGTCCTCATCAACATGGGGACAAGGTGTTTTGGGGGGCTACCCCAAAGCACCCTCCCAATGTTGAGGGCATGTGGCCTGGTACGGTTCAGGAGGGGGGGCGCACTCTCGTCCCCCCCTCTTTTCCTGCGGCTTGCCAGGTTGCGTGCTCGGATAAGGGTCTGGTATGGATTTTTAGGGGGACCCCACGCCGTTTTTTTTTTTTTTTTTGGCGCGGGGTTCCCCTTAAAATCCATACCAGACCTGAAGGGTCTGGTATGGAATTTAGGGGGAACCCCACATCATTTTTTTTTTTCATTTTGGCCGGGGTTCCCCTTAATATCCATATCAGACCTGAAGGGCCTGGTATGGAATTTAGGGGGACTCCTACGTCTTTTTTTTTTTAAATTTTGGTTCGGGGTTCCCCTTTGGGGAATTCCCATGCTGTTTTTATCAATGAACTTCTATGTGTATTGTCGGCAATGCAATAGCCGCGGTAGTTTTAAATGAGTTTTTTCCTTCAAAATGTCATTTTGCTGTCAGACTGTTCTAAACACAGGAAACATGCGCCCCTTTACAGGCATACTATAGACACCCCCCAGGTACGAAATTTAAAGGGATATTACACTTTTATTGTTTGACTTTAAGCATTATTAAAATCACTGCTCCTGAAAAAACGGCCGTTTTTAAAAAAAATTTTTGCATTGATCCATGTCCCCTGGGGCAGGACCCAGGTCCCCAAACACTTTTTATGACAATAACTTGCATATTAGCCTTTAAATTTAGCACTTTTGATTTATCCCATAGACTTTTAAAGGGTGTTGCGCCGGCATTTGAATTTGCCGCGAACACCCCAAATTGTTCGCTGTTCGGCGAACTTGCGAACAGCCAATGTTCGAGTCGAACATGAGTTCGACTCGAACTCGAAGCTCATCCCTACTATATATCTTAAGATACTTGGGATGGAATTGTCCCAAGAAGTTTGATAAGATTTGGGCAGCATGGGTGAAGGCGAAAAATCTAACGATTGAATAAGATCAGTGGACCATTACTCACACTAACTATCCTGAGTCCCTCCCATCACTTAGCCCCTGACCTTACTTTCTTGGCTATGAGGTGGTTAGGGTAGTAAGGAAGGTACTCATCGAGACCCCCCCCCCCCCTCCTCCTGAGGATAATATTTCAGAACTATGTTTGTGGCTCCTTCTTTCTCCCCCCTTTTGATTTTATTTTATTTCCCCTTTTTTCTTTTTTAATTCAGAGTTATCTGATACAAGGAACCTGTTAACTGATGGATACTTGTACTGCTATGGTTTTTATTTGTTCTGCTATGTAAGAAAAACTGTGATTACTGTCTGTAAGTTTTTTGTAACTCGACATTAATGTTTGTTTTGAGAAAATTTAAATAAACTATATGTTAAAAAAACCCAGGACCCTGCATTCACTATATCTGGTCTCCTACAGTACACAGAACATGTAAATGCAATAGTTTTAGTAACTATAAACTGCTAAATACCTTTTCTCATCAGCAGTTAGAGCCGTCTTGTGACTTCTATCAGTGTGTGGTTAAAGCTTGTAGGAGGAGTTTTCATTCTGCTCTCACTATCCTATAAGACACCAGGATCACTGACCCTCTGTCTGGACAGTACTGATTGGCCATATGCAGATCACATGCACCCTCCCAAGAAAAAAAATTCTCTAGCAATACACACCAAACTGAGCATGTGCAACTTGTCCCCTTCCCTCTATAATATTTGGAGATGAGTTGGAGACAATGGAAAAATGTGAAGATCAGGGGAGACATGATCAAACAGCCTTTTTACATAATGCAGAGGATTGACCCCTTAGGATCCACAGTGAGTATAATGCCGCATACACACGACCGGACTTTACGGCATACTTTGTCCTGCAGACTTTTCAACGGACTTTCCGAATGAACGGACTTGCCTAAACACGATCAACCAAAGTCCGACGGATTCATACGTGATGACGTACGACCGGACTAAAACAAGGAAGTTCATAGCCAGTAGCCAATAGCTGCCCTAGCGTCGTTTTTTGTCTGTCGGACTAACATACAGACGAGCGGACTTTTTGACCAGACTCGAGTCCGTCAAAAAGAATAGAAACATTATTTATTTCTAGGTCCGTCAAACTTTTGGGGAAAGAAAGTCTGCTGGAGCCCACACACGATCGAATTGTCCGACGGACTCCGGTTCACCGGGCCAAGTATGCCGTAAAGTCCGGTCGTGTGTACGCGGCATAACTAGCATGCTTTATGACATGAGCTCGACTCGAACATCGGCTGTTTGCCCGTTCGCCGAATAGCGAACAATTTGGGGTGTTCGCGGCAAATTCGAAAGCTGCGGAGCACCCTTTAAAAGTCTATGGGAGAAATCAAAAGTGCTAATTTTAAAGGCTAATATGCAAGTTATTGTCATAAAAAGTGTTTGGGGACCTGGGTCCTGCCCCAGGGGACATGTATCAATGCAAAAAAGTTTTTTAAAAACTGTTGTTTTTTCGGAAGCAGTGATTTTAATAATGCTTAAAGTGAAACAATAAAAGTGAAATATTCCTTTAAATTTTGTGCCTGGGGGGTGTCTATAGTATGCCTGTAAAGTAGTGCATGTTTCCCGTGTTTAGAAAAGTCCTTGCACAAACTGTCATTTCTAAAGAAAAAAAGTAATTTAAAACTGCTATGGGTCTTGCAATACAGATGAAAGTCATTGAAAAAAATGGCATGGGATTCCTCCCAGTCCATTACCAGGCCCTTTGGGTCTGGTATGAGTATTAAGGGGAACCCCAAACCAAAAAAAAAAAATTGCATTGGGGTCCCTCCAAATTCCATTATCAGGCCCTTCAGGTCTGGTATGGATATTAAGGGGAACCCTGCGCCAATTTTTTTTAAAAAAATGGCGTGGGGTCCCCCTCAAAATCCATACTAGACCCTTCAGGTCTGGTATGGATTTTAAGGGGAACCCCGCGCCAAAATTAAAAAAAAATGTCATGGGGTTCCCCCAAAAAATCCATACCAGACCCTTATCTGAGCACGCAACCTGGCAGGCCACAGGAAAAAAGGGGGGACGAGAGAGCGCCCACCCTCCTGAACTGTACCAGGCCACATGCCCTCAACATTGGGAGGGTGCTTTGGGGTAGCCCCCCCAAAGCACCTTGTTCCCATGTTGATAGGGAGAAGGGCCTCATCCCCACAACCCTTGCCCGGTGGTTGTGGGGGTCTGCGGGTGGAGAGTTTATCGGAATCTGGAAGCCCCCTTTAACAAAGGGAACTCCCAGATCCCGTCCCCCCGTGTGAAATGGTAATGGGGTACATTGTACTCATACCATTTCACCCAAAAAGTGACAAAAAAGGTAAAAAAAAAAAAACACACACACAGCTTGGCACAAGTCCTTTAATAATAAAAAAAAAAATTCCAGCGATGTAATCCTTCTACGATCCACGAATGATACAGCCTCGTCCATAGGATGCGCCCGACACAATGACATGCGACTCGGATGACAGTTCTTAAATAACCAAGGGTGTTCCCGCCCCCCTCTGATGCAAGGGGAAATGCCGGGGTTACCCAGTGACATGTACGGGTGACCCTGCCCCCTCTGACACGTCACGAGAAACTTCTGTTGCATCAGAGGGGCGGGGGTCACCCGTACATGTCACTGGGTAACCCCGGCATTTCCCCTTGCGTCAGAGGGGGGTGGGGTCACCCGTACATGTCACTGGGTAACCCTGGCATTTCCCCTTGCGTCAGAGGGGGCGGGTCACCCGTCCATGTCACGGGTGGCCCCGCCCTCGGTTATTTAAGAACTGTAACCCGAGTCGCGCATCATTCTGCCGGGCGCCTCCTATGGAGGAGGCTGTATTGTTCGTGGATCGTAGAAGGATTACATCGCTAGAATTTTGTGTGTGTGTGGTTTTTTTACCTTTTTTTGTCACTTTTTGGGTGAAATGGTATGAGTACAATGTACCTCATTACCATTTCACATGGGGGGACAGGATCTGGAAGTTCCCTTTGTTAAAGGAGGCTTCCAGATTCTGATAAGCTCTCCGCCCACAGACCCCCACAACCACCGGGCAAGGGTTGTGGGGATGAGGCCCTTCTCACCATCAACATGGGGACAAGGTGCTTTGGGGGCTACCCCAAAGCACCCTCCCAATGTTGAGGTCATGTGGCCTGGTATGGTTCAGGAGGGGGGTGCTGCTCTCCCATCCCCCCTCTTTTCCTGCAGCCTTCCAGGTTGCGTGCTCGGATAAGGGTCTGGTGTGGATTTTTGAGGGAACCCCACGCCATTTAAAAAAAAAAAATTGGTGTGGAGTTCCCCTTGATATCCATACCAGACCTGAAGGGCCTGGTAATGGAATTTTGGGGGACCCCCATGCATTTTTTAAAAATTTTTTTAATGACTTTCAATGACTTTTATGTGTATTGACGGGACCGACAATTCATTAATAGCCGGCACTAGCGCTAGCACTTTAAAAAAAATTTTCCTTTAGAAATGTCATTTTGCTCTCTGACTGTTATAAACACAGGAAACATGCGCTACTTTACAGGCATACTATAGACACCCCCCAGGTATGAAATTTAAAGGAATATTTCACTTTATTGTTTCACTTTAAGTATTATTAAAATTATTGCTCCCGAAAAAACGGCCGTTTTTAAAACTTTTTTTTGCATTGATACATGTCCCCTAGGGCAGGACCCAGGTCCCAAACACTTTTTATGACAATAACTTGCATACTGTATTAGCCTTTAAAATTAGCACTTTTGATTTTTCATGTTCGAATCCCATAGACTTTAACGGTGTTCGTGTGTTCAAATGAATTTTTTGCCTGTTCACTGCGAACTGTTGTTGTTCTGGATGCGAACAGAACTGGGGGGCGTTCGGCCCATCCCTATGGAGTTTAATAATTCTTACTGTGCTCATATGGACTCAGGTGATAGATAGCAGATGCCAAATAAAACAGCACTTTGATTTACTGTTTGGAAAGTTTCAGGAGGGCAGGTTTAGCCAGTGTTAGTGAATGCAGAATAAGTCCTTTGCTGTATTAGCTAACACTGGCATAACCTGCCCTCCAGAACCTTTCCAAGCAGTAAATCACAGCACATTTTTTTTTTTGTATTTGCTCACCTGAGTACTTACACCACACTAATAGCCCGTACACACGGTCGGATTTTCCGACAGAAAATGTTGAATGGGACCTTGTTGTCAGAAATTACGACGATGTGTAGGCTCCATCGGACATTTTCCATCGGAATTTCCGTCACACAAAATTTGAGATCTGGATCTCAAATTTTCCGCCAACAAAATCCGTTGTCGTAAATTTCCGATCGTGTGTACACAATTCTGACGCACAAAGTTTCACGCATGCTCGGAATCAAGCAGAAGAGCCACACTGGCTATTGAACTTCATTTTTCTCAGCTCATTGTATGTGTTTCCCAGACAAACACATTTTTTTCAGGATTTACTTTCTTACCCATGGTCTCTATGTCTGCTCCATTATTGGATCAGGTTAGTCCACATATGTTTCTATACAAATAATTGTACAACTTTTGTCTACTCTGCTTTTTTTTAGTAAAGCTTGACACATATACTTATGCTAGAGTATACATGCTCTCATACAAAAATATTATTACATTATATAACTTGAGGTTCCTCTTACTAAATTTGGCAAATCATTGAGACATATATATCTATGTTTACAGCTGATATCTATCAAGCTATATACTGAGACAATTAGGACCATTCAGCTTCACCTATGCCATGTCTGCTACCTGGCATCCCCCCTGGGGTACCAGTGTCTGTCTTCTCCCCCTCAGCTCTCATGCCATACTCTGGCTGCTGCCGTCCATTTGGGGGTTCATCGATGGAAACTCTAGTTTTGTTCATTGGTAAGTATTGGGCCGTTTTGCTCTGGCCCATTCTGCCATTGTTCACCCAGTGGCGATGCAGTTTGTCATCTTGGATGGACGGGAGTCCACTGCGCATCCATACTCCCATTGGTAGCTGACGCCCCGGGCGTCGGTGCACCAATTCATCCGTGCATGGCGTTGGGGGCGGAGCAGACCGGACCCCTTTGGAGATATAAGTCAGGGGTGAGACATGACTGAGATTACTTCCTTCACTCACCACTATGTACATCACAGAGATTTCCATTGCTGTTCAGCTGTCTGCATATCAAGGTAAATACACTCTCCCCACCCTAGCACTCACCTGGTGCTTCATCTGCATTCTCTGCACTTTTTTGTTTTATTTATAACACTGCTTTTCACACAACCTTTCCTTTCTTCTTTCTCAGACAAACACATTTTTTCAGGATTTACTTTCTTACCCATGGTCTCTGTCTGCTCCATTATTGGATCAGGTTAGTCCACATATGTTTCTATACAAATAATTTTACAACTTTTGTCTACTCTGCTTTTTTAGTACAGCTTGACATATATACTCATGCTAGAGTATACATGCTCTCATACAAAAATATTATTACATTATATGACTTGGCTTTCATCTTACTAAATTTGGCAAATCATTGAGACATATATATCTATGTTTACAGCTGATATCTATCAAGCTATAAACTGAGACAATTAGGACTGTTCACCTATGCCATGCCTGCCGCCTGGCATCCCCTCTGGGAGTACCTGTGTCCGTCTTCTCCCCCTCAGCTCCTGTGCCATACTCTGGCTGCTGCCGTACATTTGAGGGTTCAGTATGGTTGCCACCTCATCCCTTTAAACCCGAACACACATGAATTACACAGGTTCTGTGGTTGATTAAGATGGTAATTAAACTCACTTGGTGCCTTATCTGCATTTAATTAGCCTCAGAACCTGTGTAATTCAAAGGTGTTCGGGTTTAAAGGGATGAGGTGGCAACTCTAGGGTTCAGCCATGGAAACTCTGGTTTCGTTCATTGGTAAGTATTGGGCCGTTTTGTTCTGGCCCATTCTGCCATTGCTCTTACATTTACCACTGTCTATTTAGATACAGTACATCTCATCCACATCCACCCCTGATGAGCGAGAAATGATCTTGCGAAACACGCCTCGGGTTTTCTGATGCGTGCACTTGTATATATTGCATTGTATAACATTTGTATCAACTTTATTTATTCTCTTTATTATGTGCAAATCCATTGGCTGAGCTAATATGCTATATTATCCATGTATGCACATTCATTTTAATAAACATTTATACTGATATTACTCTTGTTACTCAGTGGCTAACTGTGAACACCTCATTTAAAGTCCCAGGGCGACCCTCTCTTTTTTTGCATAAGAGTCTATCTATAGAAATGTTTGACTATTTTTCCAGAAGTGCATTTATGAGGTCAGGCACTGATGTTGGATGAGAACGGCTGGCTTGCAGTCTCTGCTCTAATTGATCCCAAAGGTGTTCTATTGGGTTGAGGTCAGGACTCTGTGCAGGTCAGTCAAATTTCTCCACCCCAAACTTGCTCATTCATGTCTTTATGGACCTTGCTTTGTGCACTGGTCCAAATCATTTGGTGGAGAGTGGATTATGGTGTGGGGTTGTTTTTCAGGTTGGGCTTGGCCCCTTAGTTCCAGTGAAAGGAACTCTTAAATCGTCAGCATACCAAGACATTTTGGACAATTTCATGCTCCTAACTTTGTGAGAACAGTTTGGGGATGGCCCCTTCCTGACATGTGCACCAGTGCACAAAGCAAGGTCCATAAAGACATGGATGAGCAAGTTTGAGGTGGAGGAACTTGACTGACCTGAGTCCTGACCACAACCCAATAGAACACCTTTGGGATAATTTAGAGCGGAGACTGCGAGCCAGGTCTTCTTGTCCAACATCTTAAACCTTGTGGACAGCCTTCCCAGAAGAGTTGAAGCTGTTATAGCTGCAAAGGGTGGGCCAACTCAATATTGAACCCTACGGACTAAGACTGGGATGCCATTAAAGTTTATATGACCACATAGACGAGTTCTTGTTGGGAATTTTTTTTTTTTCAATGTTTTTATTAAAGTTTGTACAGACAAAGAGAGAAATAAAAATAAATATGAAGTTGTACTGTAGTTTGTTATACATTTTAACCTGGATGTTACATTGGTAAACAAACATAGTCAGATAACTTTGTGAGCGTCAGTTTAGGCCTTATACTTGAAGCTATGGCATGAATATTTTCCCCTCTCCCATATACCCCAACTGGGAACAAACTGTGCTGTGGGGTGGGGGGCAATGATGCCTGCCTTAATCAGATTGTAAGAGGTTTCTTTTTAACAATCTTTAAAACACCAGAGTACAGTAACTGAGGTAACTCAAAAGGGCATTGGAGAGAATGATTACCACTTATAGTAAACTAATCAGAAAAAGATGTCTTAAAATATATTAGCAGGTGTCGTAGGTTAAATGGGTCACTCATAAAAGAGAATTGAGTAACATTGGATCATCTGGAAATGTTGTCCATATAAAGGCGCTAATAGGGTTGAGCTTAAGTTAGTATTATGGTTGATACCACTCAAGCCACTGGGACCACAATTTATGGTCGACACTCGCCAGTCTATTTTCTGATCCTGAAAACATGCGTTCATATGTTCCATGTGTGTGTACTGAGGAAATCCCCTAATTTATAGAGATCGTGTCAGCAGTTTTCCAGTGTTTGGTGATAGTGAGCCTTGCAGCTAGTAAGATGTGGTTGGTTATACAGCGGAGTTAGGGAATGATCTGTTCTATTTCTAAATTCTGGCGGGGAAGCAGTTGAGGTTTTAGTAACCTTGCGTATAAGCGCAAATACATTATTCCAAAATTTCTAAATAAGTGGACATCCCCACATGATGTGTAGCAGGTTGTCTATTTCCCCACAATTTCTCCAGCAGGTGAAGGCAGGGGCAGGTCCAGGGGGGGCAACGGGGCAATTGCACCCCCCCGAGAACATACGAGCAGGTGAGCCGGCGGGTGAGCGGGTAATCATGCCGCCGGCCCAGGGCGGGCGGCTGGCGTGTGACTGAGGCTGAGCGAGGCAGCGAGCAGGCAGGTGTTGAAGCCGCTCCCCTTCTGAATATGTGACTGAAGGGACGTTGCGTCGCGGCCATCTTGGTACTTCCACACTCGTCCACAGTAAGCCTAGTGTTTGTAAGTCGGCAAGCGGACATCTTTATACACCCACCAGAGTCTTGCTTATCACAGTTATTTTTAACAGCAAACTCAACTTATATTTCACAAAATAAGCTGAGTTTACTGTTAAAAATAACTGTGAAAAGCAAGACTCCGGTGGGTGTATAAAGATGTCTGCTTGCCGACTTCTAACTCTAGTTTTACTGCTGACAAGTGAGGGTGTACCAAGATGGCTGCAATGCAACATGCTTTTGCATGCATATTCTGATGAGTTACATGTGGTAATGAGTTACAGTATCTCTCACTGCCCACCCTCACTCTGGGACACATCCACTGGCAAATGACAATCCGCATGTTGTGGCAGGCGACATTGGCAAGTGACAATCCGCATCTTGTGGCAGGCGACATTGGCAAGTGACAATCCGCATCTTGTGGCAGGCGACATTGGCAAGTGACAATCCGCATCTTGTGGCAGGCGACATTGGCAAGTGACAGTCCGCATCTTGTGGCAGGCGACATTGGCAAGTGACAATCCGCATATTGTGGCAGGCGACATTGGCAAGTGACAATCCGCATCTGGTGGCAGCCAACAGTGGCAAGTGACACGCTGCATCTGGTGGCAGGCGATGGTAGCAAGTGACACGCTCAGGGCTCCCAATGATTCTGCATTATGGTGAGTTGAACGATTTCATTTTACATTACAATGTAATAATATAAATAATGCGCTTCAATCATCCTGACACCACATCAACCATGGTGCTGTGATGATTGAAGCGCCAACACCAGCCATTGCCCCGACAAATTGCCCGCAAAATTTTATGGCAGTGCCCCTCCCGAGACCAGGCTCTGGATCCGCCCCTGGGTGAAGGCAGCAGATGGGGCAAACATATATACTTGAGTTGGGGTAATATACCATCTAATGCAAATTTTGTGGGTTAGGTCCCATAGATTGGCAGCACATGTGGCTTTATAGTTTGCTGCTAATGCTGTAGATCATTGATAGGGGGTGAAAGATCAGCCTATATCCCTTTCCCATTTTAACATTGGGGGTAGTTTGGTGAAGTTAGTTTTAGCATCTAAGAGGCTGTAGAATAATGTTATACCTTTTGTGTTTTTGGTATTACTGAAAAAGTACTTCCAGATTTTATCGTGAACATAGATCTGCAGAAGGGGATTGGAATTAGGCAATACAATGTTTTTAAAGTAGTCTGAAGTAGGGAGGAAGAATTCCTTCCTGAGCTCGGTGAAGGATTTGAGTACGTTACCTGAGTATAATTTTGATATGTGGGTTATGCCCTGACACTGCCAGTTCTGAGTTTTGAAGTCTGGGATTAATCTAGACATGACAGATATTGGGACTGGTATTTGGCATGGTGTGTCACCTTTGTAAACTTTGGGGGGAAAAAAATATTTTAAGCACAGACAGCATGGGTTGATGAAAGACAGAAGTTGTCAAACAAACCTGATTTCTTTTTATGAGGAGGTAAGGTAAACCTTGGACAGAGGGGTGGCTGTGGACATGGTATACCTGGACTTTGCAAAAGCGTTTGACACAGTTCCCCACACATGGCTCATGTGTAAGGTAAAGTCTACAGGCTTAGAAAGATAAATTTGTAAATGGATAGAAAACTGGCTAAAAGACAGAATTCAGAAAGTAGTGGTTAATGACTCGTACTCAGAATGGTCTAAAGTTATCTCTCCTAGATTGTAAGCTCTAACAAGCAGGGCCCTCTGATTCCTCCTGTATTGAATTGTATTGTAATTGTACTGTCTGCCCTCATGTTGTAAAGTGCTGCGTAAACTGTCGGCACTATATAAATCCTGTATAATAATAATAATAATAAAGTTAGCAGTGGTGTACCCCAAGGTTCAGTGCTGGGACCCTTACTTTTTAATATCTTTAATATCTTTATAAATGATATAGGGTCTGGGATTAAAAGTAAAATTTCTGTCTGCAGATGACAAGCTCTGCAGTGGAATAACGTCCTTACAGGATGTCTCCAATTTACAAGCCGACCTCAGTGCACTGTCTAATTGGGCAACTAAGTGGCAAATGAGGTTTAATGTTTATAAATGTAAAGTTATGCACTTGGGGGCTAAGAATATGCATGCATCATACATTCTAGGGGGAGTACAACTGGGGGAATCAATAGTGGAGAAGGATCTGGGGATTTTGGTGGATCATAAGCTCAATAATAGCATGCAATGCCAAGCTGTGGAGAGGTATGGACTCTGGAGAGAGAGATATCATTTTGAATCTCTACACAAATCATTAATAAGATCTCATCTGGAATATGCAGTTCAGTTTTGGGCACCAGTTCTCAAAAAGGATATCGGGGAACTGGAGAAAGTGCAGAGAAGGGCAACCAAACTGATAAGAAGCATGGAGGAGCTCAGCTATGAGGAAAGATTAGAGGAACTGAATCTTTTGCCTCTTGAGCCGAGGAGATTAAGGGGGGGATACGATCAACATGTACAAATACATAAGTGGTCCATATCGTGAACTTGGTGATGAATTATTCACTTTAAGGTCATTACAGAGGACTAGGGGGCACTTTCTACGTCTAGAAGAAAAATGATTTCATCTCCAAGAATGGAAAGGTTTCTTCACAGTAAGAGCTGTGAATATGTGGAATAGACTCCCTCCAGAGGCGGTTCTGGCAAGCTCTGTCGATTGCTTTATAAAAGGCCTGGATTCTTTCCTAAATGTGCACAATATAACTGGGCACTAACATTTTTAAGTAAAGTTGATCCAACGAAAATCTGATTGCCTCTCAGGGGATCAGGAAGGATTTTTTCCCCTGCTGTAGCAAATTGGAGCATGCTTTGCTGGAGTTTTTTGGTTTCCTCTGGATCAATTGTGGGTGTGTTTTTTTTTTTTTTTTTTTTTTTGTGTGTATATAGAATTGTATTTTTTTTTTTTTTTTTATTTAGTTGGACTTGTGTCTTTTTTTTTTTTTCTTTAACCTTATCCGTTTCACACTCTCCTTGTCTATTACCTCCCATGCTGCCAACCCACAAACCACTACCCGCAGAAACCTTCTCAACTTCAACCCTTCCCTTCTTCATTCTGCTACTGATGGACTTTATGACAAAACCGCACCCTTGTCCTGCCCAGACCTAACCACTTCCATCTACAACAACACACCGTCATCCTCCCTAGACGTACTTGCTCCTCTTTCTACACGCAGAACCAGGCCCCATCTGCCACAACCCTGGCAAACAGACGACACCCAAAGTCTCAGGAGATGCAGCTGTGCTCTTGAGCGAGCATGGCGTAAATCTAAATCCCTGCAAGACTTTACCCTCTACAAATCTGCTCTTCTCAAAAACAACTCCTGTCTCCACACTGCTAAACAAACCTACTACAACACTCTCATCAAAACCCTCTCATCCAAACCTTGTCAACTCTTTTCTTCCCCTAATTCCTTACTTCACCCCCCACTGTCCCCAACCCCCAACTTGCTTACCGCTCAACAGATTGCCAACCATTACAAAAGCAAAATCGACACAATTCTCAAGGAGATATCCAGCATTCAACTTCCTCCCCTACCCAACACATCAGGTCCAACACCACACTCAATACTCTCCTCCTTCTGTCCAGTTACCACTGATGAAGTTGATAAACTCCTCTCCATGGCCCACCTGTCCCCTGTCCCCTCACAATTACTGCGACCACCTTCCCACTCTATCCTAAACTCCCTAACCCAAATTTTCAAACTCTCCCTCTCCTTTGGCATCTTTCCTTCCCCGCTCAAACATGCACTGGTTACCCCCATACTTAAAAAAACCCTCACTAGACCCCACCTGTTTGAATAACTTTAGACCCATCTCCCTGCTCCCATTTGCCTCCAAGCTCATTGAATGCCTTGTCCATGACCGAATAATTTACTACTTCACGGACAACAACCTTCTAGACCCCCTACAGTCTGGCTTCCGTCCACAACATTCCACTGAAACTGCCCTACTAAAACTCACAATGACCTACTAACTGCTAAAACCAATGGCCATTACTCCATACTCACACTCTTAGACCTCTCTGCTGCCCCTGATACAGTTGACCACCTGCTCCTCCTCAGGAAACAACACTCCCTTGGCCTCCGTGATTCTGCTTTATCCTGGTTCTCCTCCTACCTATCTCAGTGCACTTTCAGTGTCACTTACAATTCCATCTCCTCCGCTCTTCTTCCTCTTTCTGTTGGGGTACCCCAAGGCTCCATCCTTGGGCCCCTCCTATTCTCACTCTATACCTCTTCCCTGGGCCAGTTGATAACCTCCCATGGCTTTCAATACCACCTCTATGCCGATGACACCCAGATCGATCTCTGCACTCTTGTCAGGGCTGGGCTCAGCCCTTCCTTCTCTGAGCTGGCTGCTCAGCTTTTGGCCAATTGCCAGTTCCTATCTCTCCACAGCTACTCACCTGTTGATGATATGCTGCATGTCAGACCTGCCTACTTAAGCCGTCCAGCACGGAGGATCTCTGCCTTAGTCTCTGTAATGTTGACCAAGACTATCTCCTGCATTCCTTGCTTGGCTGACACCCCTTCTGGCTCCAGATCCTGCTTGCTGTTCCACTACACTGATCCCTGACTTTCTGGCTTGGCTGACTATCCGTTCCGGTTACCGAACTTTGGCTTTCACAACATTGTTCTATTTACTTTCATTATTAAACAAGTGTGATTTAACTGTACTTCTGTCTCAGTCTGATTTCATGGTTTGTGACAGTAGGCGAAGGCCAAAAAATTCAGGCGATACAGTCAATCCACTTGTTGGTAATATTTTTTCCAGATTGGATGAGCAGGATCACCGCATGGATCAGTTTCCCATAGCGTTACAAATGCTCCTGAGTCGCATGGTTCACCTGGAATCTTCCACTGCGGCTGCTCCAGTACAATCTGTGTTGCAGGCCATCCCTGCTGCTGCTCTAGTCTCTGTGCAGGCACCCACCTCGAGTATTACCTCTATAAGAGGTATGTCTGGCTTTGCTCCGCTTTCCCAGAGATTTCGGGATCGATCCAGTCCAATGCAGAGGGGTTCTCAACCAGGTTGAGATATACTTTGAGATGCTGCCCCAGGCATTTCCTACGGACAGAAGCAAAAATAGGTTTCGTGATATCTTTGCTTTCTGAGAGAGCCTTTACTGGGCAAACCCTCTATGGGAGATGCAAAAACCTGTTGTCTTGAGTTACCCTTAGTTTGTGGCCTCGTTTAAAAGGGTATTTGACATTCCCGCTGTCTTGAGTTACCCTTAGTTTGTGGCCTCGTTTAAAAGGGTATTTGACATTCCCACACGCTCCGCTTCTGCTGCCAAGTGCCTCGTGTCCAGGCTGCTTTTTCTCATGGTCTCTCGGATATCATCAAGGATGAGATAGCAGCCCGGGATATACCCACTGAGCTGGAGAAGTTGATCACGTTTGCCATCCTCATTGCCTCCAGACTCAGGGAAAGACTCTCTTTTAAGGAGCGCTTGGGGAAGCTTCCTGTACGTTTGTCGCCAAGCTTTGCAGTCCCACCCGTACCTCCCATGCCTCCTGGTACCGAGTTGGTCAGTGAAGGTGAACCCATGGACTTGGGTTTCACGCGTCTCTCTGCAGATGAAAGAACGTTTAGGAGGAGGGAGAGATTGTGCCTTTTATTGTGGCCAGGCAGGTCACTTTTTGAAGTCTTGACCTAACCGTCCAGGGAACGCCCGAACCTTGAGGTCCTGTCATGGACAGACCTTGGGTGGCGTTGTTTTGTCCCCAGTTATTCAGAAGGATAAGCCCCTGGTTTCGGTCACTCTTTCTTGGGCTGAGTCGTCCGTCGAGATACAGGCTCTAATCAACTCTGGGGCTGTAGGCCTGTTCATTGATGCTGCCTTTGTATCAAAACACTCGATTCCGCTGCAGCTGCGTGACACTCCACTTGCCATTGAGGCTCTTGATGGGAGACCTCTACAGCCTGCCCATGTGACTCATGAGACTGTTCCGTTGTCCATAGCCATAGGGGCTCTTCACCATGAGATAATCCAATTCCAAGTTATTTCCTCACTTAAGTTTCCGCTGGTTATTGGTTATCCTTGGTTACAGAGGCACAACCCCTCTTTTGATTGGCTCCATGCGAGGTTCTCTCCTGGTCGCCACAATGCAGTAAGACATGCTTCCAGAAGGTAGCCAAGGTCCTGTGCACCACTTAACTCTCCTCCCTGCTGGAGGAGTACCACGATTTTAGCGATGTCTTTGACAAAGGTCAAGCCAGTGCCTCCACACCGGTCCTGCTGGTGCTGGTTTCTTCTTTGTGTAGAAGAAGAGTGGTGAACTGAGAGCTTGTATTGATTATAGGAGTCTCAATTGTTTCACGATTGAGGCTGGGTTCACACTATACTACATGACAGTAGTCCTACTTTGCTCTGCGACATCAGTCCTACATTGGTCCTACATCCATCCGACTTTCATGAACAGGATACTACTTTGATCCGATTTTTCAGATAGTACACTTGTCTTTTGACCAATCAAAACTAACACACAATGAGAGGGGCTACAGCAGGGGGCAGGAAATAACACAATGTCGGATGCCAAAGTCGGATGGTTAGGACAAGGATCCGACTTTGATCCTACTTCAATGATAGTCAATGGGCTGAAGTAGGAACAAAGTCGGACCAAAGTAGTACAAGGAGCATTTTCAAAGTTGGACCGACTTGTGTCGGACCAGTTAGGATGGCTCCCATAGGGAAACATTGAATTTCACACGTCATGCGACATGAGCTCCCAATGTCAGAGCGTTTTTCGGACCAGTGTGAACCCAGCCTCAGAATGCCTATCCGATTCCGTTGATTATGGAGTTATTTGACAGTCTCCAAGGGAGCAACGGTTTTCACGAAGCTTGATTTGAGAGGGGCATACAATCTCGTGAGGATTAAGGAGGGTGACGAGTGGAAAACTGCGTTTAATACCAGGACAGGGCATTATGAGTACCTTGTAATGCCTTTTGGCTTTTGTAACTCCCTGGCAGTTTTGCAGAAATGTATTAATGATGTCCTCCTAGATTTGTTGCAGTTATGTGTGGTGGTTTATCTCAATGATATCCTCATATTTTCCAAGTCCCCGGCACCACACAGATGTCTTTTTATGTGCTTCAGAAACTAAGAGAGCGCAATCTCTATTGTAAATTGGAGAAGTGTGAATTCCATCATGAACAGGTTAAATTCCTGGGCTATGTCATTTCCACTGCTGGTTTTTTGATGGACCCAGAGAAACTTTCAGCAGTCCTACAGTGGCCCTGACCTGTGGGTTTACGTCCTCTGCAACGTTTTCTGGGCTTTGCCAACTATTATCGGAAGTTTATTCATAACTTCTCGTCTCTGGTCAAGCCCCTGACTGATATGACCAGAAAGGATGGTAACTCACAGAGTGGTCTCTAGAGTCCGTTAAGGCCTTTGAGAGTCTCAAGGCTGCCTTTGTTTCTGCTCCTGTGTTGGCACATCCTGATCCTAGTGCAATTACGAGATTGGTAACAGAGAGCTGTTAGCGATCATTTTAGCCCTGAAAGAATGGAGACATCTCCTCGAAGGTACCTCTGTGCACAGTTGGGAATTCAGCTTGCCTTTTCCTCTGCGTATCCCCCGCAGTCTAATGAGGCTGCAGAACGAGTCAATTAGTCCTTGGAGTAATTCCTACATTGCTATAATTCTGATCATCATAACAACTGGTCATACCTAATACCGTGGGCAAAGTTTGCTCACAATAGTGCCTTAAATTCTGCTTCCCGATTGTCTCCGTTTATGGCAAATTATAGCTTCCAACCTTCCATGTTGCCTGACTCATTTGTTCCTCAGAGTATTCCTGCGTTAGAGGAGCATCTCTGTGGTCTTCGTTCCACTTGGGCACAAGTCCAGGAGGCTTTGCAACATGCTAATGATAGGTACAGACTCCATGCTGACCACAGACACCTGCCTGCGCCTTCCTACCAGGTTGGAGACAGGGTTTGGCTGTCATCTCTCAACCTCCAACTTCGTATTCCCTCTCTGAAGTTCGCACCTCAATTTATTGGGCCTTTCCGTATTCTTCGCAGGATTAACCCAGTGGCTTACGCATTATACCTTCCTTCTAATATGCATATCTCAAATGTATTTCATGTCTCCTTATTAAAACCTTTGGTCTGCAACTGCATTACCACCTCGGAGCCACATCCTCACCCTGTACAGGTTAAGAACCATGAGGAGTATGAAGTACATCCTTTGTTGACTCCCGTAGGTTCCGTGGGCGCATACAGTACCTGGTGCATTGGAAGGTACGGTCCGCAGGAACGCTCTTGGGTCTCATCCTCGGACGTACATGCCGCTGTCCTCCTCCGTGATTTCCATAGACATTTTCCCCTCAAGACTGGAGGTCCTCCAATGGGGAGGGGTCATTGAGGAGGGGGTACTGTCAGGGCTGGGCTCAGCCCTTCCTTCTCTGAGCTGACCGCTCAGCTGTTGGCTAATTGCCAGCTCCTTTCTCTCCACAGCTACTCACCTGTTGATGATATCTTGCTCGTCAGACCTGCCTACTTAAGCCGTTCAGCCCAGAGGATCCCTTCCTTCGCCTTGGTCAACATCACAGAGACTGTTTCCTGGGTTACTGTTTAAAGACTTGCTTGGCTGACACCCCTTCTGGTTCCAGATCCTGCTTGCTGTTCCACTACACTGATCCCTGACTTTCTAGTGTGGCTTACTATCCATTCCGGTTACTGAACTTTGGCTATGTTTTGACTACGTTTGTTTTATTTACTTTTATTATTAAACAAGTGTGATTTAACTGTACTTCTGTATCGGTCTGATTTCATGGTTTATGACAACTCCTCAACTCACCCCTTCGATCTCCTTGCAGATTTCAAACTTACTGAATGATATATCGGTATGGATGTCACACCACTTTCTCAAACTCAATCTTTCTAAAACTGAGCTTATTATATTTCCTCCTTCCTGGTCCCCCCATGACTTTACCATTAAGATCAACAGCACAACCATTGGTCCCTCCACACATGCCAAGGTACTGGGTGTAATCCTTGACTCTGACCTCTGCTCCGGCCCCCACATCCAATCACTGCCTAAATCCTGCCGCCTCCGAAACATCTCCAGAATTCGACCCTTCATGACTAATGACACCACAAAGCAACTTATTCACTCCTTGATTATTTCCAGCCTTGACTACTGCAACTCTCTCCTTAATGGCCTACCCTTATGCAGGCTATCCCCCCTTCAGTTTATTATGAATGCTGCTGCTAGACTAATACACCTCATTAACCTATCCGTGACTGCTGCCCCTCTCTGCCAATCCCTTCACTGGCTTCCCCTACCCCACCGTATAAAATTTTAAATGCTAACCACAACATACAAGGCCATCCACAGCATCAACCCAGCTATATCACCAATCTGCAGATATCACCCAAATTGTCCCCTCTGCTTCTCCCAGGACGTCCTGCTCTCTAGCTCCCTTGTTACCTCCTCCGATGCTCGCCTTCAGGACTTCTTTAGAACCTCTCCCATCCTCTGGAACTCCCTTCCCTGGTATGTCTGATCAGCCCCTAACCTGTCCACCTTTTAGGAGATCCCTGAAAACTCACTTATTCAGGGAAGCCTATCCCACACCCACCTAGCAACTGTCCCCGAGCCACCCCCATCAAAGCATTCCGCGCATCTATTACCTTTAATACCACCATCCCCTCCTTTTTGTAAGCTTTACGAGCAGGGTCCGCCTGTCCCATCTGTATTGAACTTACTGTAATTGTGCTGTTCTCGGCTCTACATTGTAAAGCGCTGCGTAAAATGTTGGCACTATATAAATCATGTATAATAATAATAATAATAATAATAATAACCTGACTAACTATGTAACTTTTCACAATATAGTGTAAGTCATTCACCCCGCTTCCATCAACCTCTGTTCCATTACTTTTGGAACTATTAAAACATGACATTCCCAACCTGAAATTGCAATGTTGGCTGCCCTTGGGTATCCGTCACCCGAGTAATCTGCACTCAAACCATGTCTTGAACTTATTTGATCTTATAAAGGGACAGAGATCTTCACCTATTATCAAATCTGCCACTTCCTCCATTCCTCCACCTTACCTCTGTTGGTACCTTTCCCTCAACCTATGCACCAATTTTAGACCATCTCTAAACATCCCAAGAAAGGCATATCTCTCTTCTATTTTCTATTAAATTACAACACCTCTATTTTTCTCAAGTCATCTTCCAGGACGGCACACCTGAGAGATGAGAGGCTCCTCCCCACAGGAAACACAATCATTCAACAGCTGTTTTAAGTCCCCACCATTCTCCTTGATCCTCAGTTTTTGATTGTGTTTCTCCCTACACAGCGAAACTGTTTGTTTTTTTTCCAAATGACCCGAAGCCTGGGGCTGGTGGTCTCCCCCTGGTAGCTGGACCAAATGCCTGGAAAGCCTCTGGGTCTGGCCAGATATATTTATCCTTCCTGGGGGGTTCCCCTATCCTTTCCTCAGGGGGGCAGCAGAAACTGGGAACTGAAGGCCCCTGGGTACAGTGGTGTCCCCAGAACTTCAGGGGCCATTATCCTGTCTCCCCCCTTACCTGTCCTGGCGTCCGTTCAGACGGGGGTGTTGGCCGTCAGTTCTTTCCAGGGGGGGGGCGTTTACCCGACTCCTGGGCCCCTGGTAGCGTGCGTGGACTGCTAGGGAGGGTGCCGCCCGAATGACAAGCCCCGTGTTCTTACCCAGGAGGGAAGGCTGAGAGTCAGCAGAAGCAGGCGCCCACATCCTCCTTTCACTAGGTGAGGAGGCACCAGTTCACTACGGTGGATGTCTGCCTAAACCACCTCAGATGGGAATGAGGAATGTACGGCATTTCCCCCCCCATGTGTATATACTGACTGGTACAGTGCAGGACACAGCCTAACCTTGCAGCTCCCTACGGGGACAGCAGTTGGGGGGGTCACTTTGGCGGCTATCCTCCTTGCGTGTGGACAATAAGGATGGAAAAGCAAGCCCGATTGCTGTGGCAAAAGGGGAAGATGACAACGGTGAGTACTTTCCTTTACCTTGGGAATTTAGCTGCAAAATCCCCAATCCCAGCCAGATGGTTTCTGGGCATTTGAGATAATCCCCTGGGGTCTGGATTCAAATAGCCCAGAAGCTTTTGCTAAAAACACCAGCCACAGCTCACTCTTACATCAGAGATGCTGTATGGTGGACAAGTGGTGCAGAGGAGCGAGTGTGCCTAAAACCACCTCAGATGGGAAAGAGGTTGGGCATTTCTTCCCCTTCCCCCTGTATATACTCAGTGGTGCAGTTCAGGACCTGGGGTCTGCATAACAAAATAGCCCAGAAGCTACTGCTAAAACCACCAGCCACAGCTCCCTCTTATAGCAGAGACACTGTGGTTATCACAACAGTAGGTTGCCAGCCTCTCCCTACATGCCCGGTTGTGGTACATTAGTAAGGGTGAATATAGCAAAGGGGGTGACCTGGTAGAACAAAGAGTTCCTTACTGGCCAGGTATACCACTGAACAAGTTATTAATGGTGCAATGGTTGAAGGATTCAGGAGTAAACTCCCCTGCTCAGCAGGTGCACTAGGTTATCTGGCCCTATTAGCCCAGCTGCTATGAATCTGAAGTTGCTCCAAGATGCTTAAAAGCTGACCTAACTTTCAACGATGTGGCAGGGACCAAGCTTCTGTGTGGCACAGTAGGGGTTCCCTTGTGACAGATCCTCCTTTTGGGGGTTGCTTGCTATGGGTAACTTTTCATAAGCTCCAACCTCCCACTCCACCTTTACACTGTGGTTATATTATAGTGCAGGAGGTAAGAAAAACCTTTTTGTTGGTTTGGGCTACAGTCCACTCAGTGACAGATCTAAAGGCGATATACCATAAATCGCTTCCTATATCGTTTGATTAAGGATTTTCTGTGCAAATATATGCAAGAGCTAGATACATGATTGCTTGTTTAAGGCCTGCAGGTGGCCATTTCCCTCCAGGCTAAATTGGTAACCACCCTTTCTAGAGGTCTTAAATTGGTCTCTAGGGCTGGGCTCATTGAGACTTTAGTTACTGATCAGCCTCAGTGGCCCAGGAGGTGCGTCTTCTGCCTCAGCAGCGGCCCCAGTACAAGCTGCTGTACCTCCCTCTGTGGTTATGCTTCCACCCGAACCAAGGGTCCCCATTCCTGAGAGGTTTTCTGGTGACTGAACTAAGTTCCTGGCCTTCTGCAGTGCCTGTCAGTTATACTTCGCCCTACAGCCACAGACTTTTTCTTTAGTGGCTACTAAAGTGGGATTTGTCATATCCCTCCTACAAGGGGAACCTCAAACCTGGGCCCACCGCCTGCTTGAAACTAACTCTGTGCAGATCCAGTCCCTGCCCTCTTTCTTCGAGGCCATGGCTCAGTTGTATGAGGATCCCCAGCGAACTGCCACTGCTGAGTCAGCTTTGTTTGTGCTCCAGCAAGGCCGCAGACCAGCCGAGGACTATGTCACGAACTTTCAACGCTGGAGCGCGGACACACAATGGAACAATGCAGCTTTACGCCATCAATTTTGCATGGGGTTATCAGAAGGTCTCAAGGATGAGCTCGCCCGGGTAGGAATGCCTGATACCCTTGAAGAACTTATTGCTTCAACAATCCAGATCGACTGACGCCTTCGTGAACGCCGGTCTGAACGTTCCTCCCAGCAAACGCGCCCCATGTGGATGACTGCAAGAGTTCCGGCGCCCACCTCCTGATACCTACCTTCTACCTTCTACCTGCTCCAACCCAGCCATTCCAACACCTGATGTTCCTGAACCGATGCAGCTGGGATTACTGCGTTCTACTCTACCCCCGGAAGAGCGGGCACACAGACGCTAGCTAAACCTCTGCCTCTACTGTGGTGGGGCAGGCCACTATGTGAACAGCTGTCCAGCCAAGACCCGTAAGTGTGTTTCTTCTACTCCAGCCAGTCTTTCTGCATTAACCGCCAATGCAACTCAACTTGCTCTCCCTCTCTCGTTACAGCTCCAGGGAAGAACAATCCAGGTCAACGCCATTATTGACTCTGGGGCTTGCAGCTGCTTTATTGACTCTGCCTTTGCTGCAAAACAAGATCTTCCCCTGAAAGACAAGACACACAAACTCTCAGTTTTCCTGGCCGATGGGTCCCACATAAAGTCGGGACAAGTCTCTCAAGAAACCCTTCCTCTGTCTGCCACCTGTTTATCTCAGCATAAAGAGATCCTAACTCTGGACGTCATCTCCTCTCCACTGTTCCCGATCATCTTGGGCATGCCCTGGCTTCAGGCCCATAACCCCCATGTTAATTGGACTACCGGTGAAGTCAAGTTTCTATCACCCTACTGCCAGAGACATAGTTTACCTGAACCCTCCAAACCGGCTGCCACTTTACTTTGCATGGATGTGGATCAAGATCTGCTCCAAACCATACCAGAGGCTTATCGGGAATTTGCAGATGTATTCAGCAAGAAGGGAGCGGACTCCCTGCCACCCCATTGCCCCTATGATTGCCCAATCAAGCTGCTCCCTGGGGCCGAGATCCCCTTCGGGCGCATCTTTCCGCTATCTGAAAAGGAACAAGAGGCACTTAAACTATACGTTAACGAAAACCTCAAAAAGGGCTTTATTCGACCTTCTACCTCCCCAGCGGGGGCCGGAATATTTTTTGTTTCCAAGAAAGATCAGACTCTTCGTCCATGTGTGGACTATCAGGAGTTAAACAAGGTCACGGTTAAAAAACGCTATCCGTTTCCCCTGATACCTGAATTATTTCAGAAGCTGAGGTCTGCCATCATCTTCACTAAGTTGGATCTAAGAGGGGCCTACAACCTGGTCCGCATTCGGGCCAGGGATGAATGGAAGATGGCTTTCCGGACCCGTTTCTGACACTATGAGTACTTAGTCATGCCCTTCGGCCTATGCAATGCCCCTGCCACATTTCAGCATCTGGTCAACGATATGTTCAGAGATTTCTTTGTGATTGTTTACTTGGACGATATTTTAATTTTCTCTAGTTCACCTAACCAACATCGGGAACATGTTCGCAAAGTCTTGGGCCATCTTCGTTTGCACGGACTGTATGCTAAAGCAGAGAAGTGCGAATTCGAACAAGAAGACATTCAGTTCTTGGGGCTAGTGATCTCCCCCACCGGCATTAAAATGGATCCTCAAGAAGTGTCCGCTGTGCTAGATTGGCCAGCTCCTCTGGACAAGAAGGGCGTGCAGTGCTTCATCGGATTCGCAAATTTCTATAGAAAGTTTATTAAGGGATTCTCTGCCATCATTTCACCCATCACACAGCTAACCAAGCAGAACTGTTGTTTTCACTGGAGCTCGGAATCTCTGGAGGCCTTTGAAGAATTGAAAAGGCGTTTTACTTCAGCTCCGATCCTCAACCAACCTAACCCATCCCTACCTTTTTATTCTGGAGGTTGATGCTTCCGAAGTGGTGAAATTACGATGTGGGTGATTACTGGCCATCAAGGCAGCACTAGAATAGTGGAGGTATCTGTTAGAGGGCGCAGTTCATCCGGTTCTAATATATACTGATCACAAGAACCTCAAATATTTAAGATCTGCTAAGAGACTGAAACCCGGACAAGCCCGGTGGGCCCTGTTTTTTACACGTTTCTGTTTCCATATCACCTACCGGCCAGGAACTAAGAACGTAAAACCAGACGCGCTATCGCGCATGTTTGATCATCCTAAAGAACCTTCTGTACCCGACACCATTCTGCCAGCAAATAGTTTCTTACTCCTTCAGATGGACCTCCTGTCCTTGATCAGAGAAGCATCGCCAGAACCTTCAAGTCTTCAGGGACTTACCTTAACACCTCGAGACGGGTTATTATGGAAAGGAAGTCAAATATTCGTACCGGAAGACGTCCGAGTCAAGGTGCTGACTTTATTGCATGATCATCCACTTGCAGGACATTTTGGGGTTTGTAAGACCCTTGAACTCGTGCAACGCACGTTCTGGTGGCCTAACCTGAAGGAATTTTGCAGGAAGTACGTCAGCTCTTGTTCTGTTTGCATCCAAAATAAAACTTCCAGGAACCAAGCTTGGGGATTGTTGAGGCCATTGCCTATACCAGATAGGCCCTGGAGAATGATAGCAATGGACTTTATAGTTGAATTACCATGCTCGGAAGGATGTTCGGTGATCTTTGTGGTCGTCGATCGTCTGTCTAAAATGGCCCACTTCCTGCCCTTAAAGGGGACACCTTCTGCTGTGGAGACGGCCCGTGTGTTCATCAAAGAGATCGTCAGGCTGCACGGAGTTCCCGCAAATATAGTGTCCGATAGGGGGGTGCAGTTTACTTCACGCATCTGGAAAGCCCTGTGTGAGATCTTGAAAATTGAACTAGCCCTGTCCTCAGCATACCACCCCCAAACTAATGGGCAAACCGAAAGGACAAATCAGATGCTAGAGCAATACATTAGGCGTTTTACCTCATTTGTACAAGACGATTGGGTGTCCCTACTGCCTCTAGCGGAATTCCCTTATAATAATGCTAGCCACTCTGCCACTGGTCAGTCCCTGTTCTTTGCCAATTATGGTTTTCATGTATCTTTCTTAACAGATTTTCTTCCAGAATCACGAGTTCCAGCGGTCCAGGACACAGTACAGTTCCTCAGTCACAACAACCAGATGTTACAGGAAGCGATATCCAAGGCACAAGCAGACAGTAAGAGGATCTTCAATCAAAAGAGAAGAGGAGATCTAAATCTGCAGATTGGGGATAAGGTATGGCTGTCTACCAATAATATTAAACTAGCTGTAAAGAACATAGCACATATCATAAGGGACTCCATTTTAGTTCTAAGACACCATCTCATGTTTTACAGGAAAATTGAGAAAACTCATATTTGAGTTTTAACTGAAACCCACATTATCTTTAAGCTGTTATCTATAGAAAACCTTCTCAAGGTTGCCTATACATTTTAGCTAGAATATGGAGTTTGGCCTAGCTCATGTTTGTTCTTGATAAGATAAAGTGCGTCCTTCACCTGTTAAAGAATATTCTAATAGTAGAAATGATGCAAGATTTTGTCTTATAACACCAGCTAATAGTTAAATATTAACTGAACCTATTTTCATTTCAATGACATGTATAAGGTTAGTAAAACTCCTCCCATCCCTCAAAAGACATAAATGCTGTATTTCTGAAACTCAAATTAGATGTCATTAAGTGGCTAAGCAAACCTGTCTCCTGTGTCACTTTATTGATATCTCCAGGCCTGGGGGTCAACGGAGGTCTTCCTGCATTACCTGAACCTATCTGGGTGGTCTTAGAAGCTGAAATTGCCTACAATCTGGGGGCTCGCCGGGAAAAAAAAGCCAAATAAAATCATCTGAAGGTAAGTCTTTATTTTGTCTTTATTGACGAAATATTTCTTGCCTCAGCTCTGATTAAAGCTTTTTAGACCCGTAAATTAGTAGGGGATAAGAACCACGCCAGAGGTTAATATTGGAGGGTTTTTGGGAAACCCACAAAGATAAGCAGTACTGCATACACATATATAGAGACATTCCTTTTGGGAAGGGATATGAAGTGGTTAATGAGGAAATAGACTCCGGTGACCCCAAAATCATTTGCTTTTTCTTATCTATCGCATTAGAAGTTATAAGATAATCTGTTGTGTGTGTGTGGGTCAGAAGACTGGGTGGTAAGAACAGTCGGCTCCCACTGTCAATATGGGTCAGAAACAAGGTAAAGAAGATCCTCCCCCTCTTCCCAATCCAGGAGAAACGTGTAAGGATTTTGTAGCCAGAATTTGTGGTACTAATTATGAATTCATAGTCCCATGGGTTTCAAATTTAGCGGGATGGACCGAAGCCATACACAGTGTAGACCCTTTTCCCCGGGATGGCGCTAATGATGAATTTCACATAGATATGATAAAAGGATTGTGTTTAGGAGATAAGAGAGCTTTCCCTTGGTACCCCGGGGATCCTCAATGGGATATGGATTATATGGAAAAGGGAGGAGAGAACTGGTTAAAATACGCCCCATATTGGTTTCAGAGGGATAATAAGAAACAGAAAAAGCCCACCAAATGTTTAAGTAAGGAAGATTATGACCAGAAACATAGAGAAGAAGCCGATAAAAAGAGATTTGTCCCTGACCCAATAGCCCCAACCCTGCCAATAGTCAGTCATCCTCCACCCGCATATGTACATGTCTATCCAAGTTTAAGAAAGGAAGATATTGATCTTCTGGCTGGACATTATGCAACCAGACAACGGCAGGTCCCCCCCGCTCCACAACCACAACAGCAGATGCCTCCCGCTCCACAACAAGATAGACAGCACCCACAGAGGGCCCGAGTCGAGGTAGGTGAACCAGAAGATGATCAGGGAGCTATAGGAGGGGTAGTTTCACCACCTGGCCAAGAGCAGGAGGAAGAAGACGTTAAAGGGGATAAAATACTTAGTCCCCCTAAAACAAAGAGTGGAACTGTATATAGTAACACTAACCTTCAAGCACCTTTCATGACCATTGGAAATGAATTATTAAAAAAGGTAATAGACATTGAGGACATTGACAGGATAGTAAAACATTGCCCCAAACCCACCGCCTCTGCAGGAGGCACTTTAATTTACTTAAAAAAGGCCTGTAAGGGTAGAAATTACACACAGGAAGACATGCGTCTTATCATTGATGGTATCATAGGACACACCAGTTCCTGGAGCTGGGCAAATGTTCCAAGTATAAACACTATTGACACTGGAAACGCGGGAGCATATGGGTTAAACACAGTACCAGGTAGGAACACCATGTGGACAGAATTAGAGACTGAAATGATGAGAGTATTTAAAAATAAAAGTTCCCTCCCTACTGCCATAGCATGCAAACAAAAGTCAGGAGAAACTGTAGTTGAATTCTGGAAAAGGTTTCATGAAAATTGGACAACAGAAGCTGGATTAGCTACAACTACTGATGTGGGAGCTTTGTTTATTCAAACTTTTATGAATAATCTAAAACCCCAGTTCGCCTTGGTGGTAAAACAGATGATATCTGAATGGACCACACAGACGATTGACCAATTTCAGGAAACTTTAATACAGAAAGAAGCAGCAGGGTGTTTTGATGTAATAAAAGAGAAAGCAGTGAGTACCCTTTATCAGGGTGGAGTGCAAACTCAGCCTCCCCAAGATAATGGTAGACAATGGGGCAGTGGAAACAGAGGCAGAGGAAGAGGAAGAACAAAAGGGAGAGGGCATGGTTTTTCCAGACCACCCCAGCAGTCCCGCACATGTTGTTTTAACTGTGGACAACAGGGTCACTGGAGAAATCAATGTCCTTATGAATGGAATAACCCAAATACTCAAGATCAAGATCAAATGCATACACAGGGACCCCAATCTAGCCAACCGAATCAAGTTGCCCCAAAGCAACAGGGTCCCCGATTCCCTATACAGTGGAATCAACAGCAACTAAAATGAAGCTGCCCGGAAGGTAGTATCCCAGCATTTCCTTTGATCTCACACTCTTACAATGAACAACCAATTGTGACCCTATATGTCAAAAATAGGCCTGTTCCGTTTTTAACCGATTCAGGGGCAACTCGGAGCACCCTCAGTGAGGACTACTACAGAGGTGAGACTAAAATTGCTGAACCTTCTATGGGAATTAATGGGATACTTACCAAAACATACAAAACACCACCTTTACCAGTAAGTGATGTTGAAAGGGGAGGTGCAACAGTCTTGCATCATTGTTTCAGGATTATACCAAATTGTCCTGTGAATCTCTTGGGTAGAGATCTGATGGGAAGATTGGGTATAACACTGAAAATGACTACTGAAGGAGGGGTCTTCGTACACTCCAAGGTAATACCAATATATTACACTGAGGATAGTGATCTCCCTCCACCAGATGATCCGGTATGGTCAAAAAGCTCCTTGGATGTAGGTCTTATTTCTTGTACCCCATACAAGGCAGCTTTAAAATCATGGGCACAGCCGGTTTATCACAAACAATACCCCATTTCAAAAGAAAAAGAGGAAGGAGTAGCCCCAATGGTGGAAAGGTTCCTGCAGCAAGGAATTCTTAAAGAGACACTGTCACCCTACAACACCCCCATTAACCCAGTAATGAAGCCAGACGGCTCTTACAGGTTTGTACAAGACCTCAGAGCTATAAACAACCTAGTGATACCCATCGCTCCCATAGTGCCTGACGTGCCATCACTCTTAACCTCCATACCATGCGATGCAGAGTATTTTTCGGTCATTGACCTTTGTAATGCATTTTTTTCAGTTTCTGTTGATGAAGAGACACAGCCTATCTTTGCATTCAATTTCAGAAACCGCCAGATGACGTGGTGTAGATTACCTCAGGGCTATGTAGACTCCCCTGTAGTATACACAGTGGCCCTCCAAGCAACCCTGCGGTCTTGGACACCCCGCCATGGTTCCGTCCTACTTCAATATGTTGATGATTTGTTGTTGTGTAGTCCAAGCCAGAAAGCATGTAAAAATGATGGTTTAGATCTGTTACATTGGTTAGCAGACAATGGTCACAAGGTTTCTAAGAAAAAGCTACAATGGTGTCAGGAAACTGTTGAATACCTGGGTTTTGTACTCTCCAAAGGAGAAAGGAAAATCAGTCACAAGAGAGCTGCGGCTCTCGTGGGTCTGCCCCGCCCACTTACTAAGAAGGACATGCTATCCTTTCTTGGAATGATTGGTTACTGCCGCCAATGGATACCTGATTGTTCCTACTATGATAATCTCCTGAGGCAAGCCACAGGTACTGACATGCCAGATTGTGTGAAATGGAATGATGAAATGTACAATGCTTTTGTGTATCTTAAAACTGCAATGGTCACATCTCCTGGACTTGGACTACCGGAATATGGTAAAATGTTTCACTTGTTTGCAAGGGACAACTGTAAAACAATGGCAGGGGTCCTGGCTCAGGAGCATGGGGGGAAACTCCGCCCAATTGCGTTTTTTTCAAAAGTTGTGCCGATGCCAGTACAGGGCATGCCGGCGTGTCTCAGAGCTCTGGCATCCTGTGCGATGGTGGTGGAAATGGCTACATCATTCACTCTAGGGCATGCCACCACACTACACACTACTCACAATGTATCCATTCTACTAAAGAACATCCATACCCAGCACATGTCAGCCCAGAGGCTGAGCGGTTATGAAGTAATTTTACTTTCTAACCCAAAACTTGAGATCAAATATGTCTCTCCCACTTCTGGCCCAGCTCCAATCCTGAATGCCTTGCTAGGCTTGAAAGGTGAAGAAGATGAGGTAGTGCCTCAACATGAATGCATGGACCTCATCCACCAAGACACATCCCCGAGACCAGACATGTCTTCAACTGCTCTCCCTGGAGCACAGAATGTCTTTGTGGATGGGTCTTGTTCAAGACCAAATGATAACACATACCATGCAGGGTATGCTGTTGTTCAGCTGCCTGATAAAATACTGGAAGCAAACCCTGTCCCATTCCAATCAGCACAAGCTGCAGAACTTATAGCCCTTACTCGAGCTTGTCAGCTTTTTGAAGGGCAGGATGTAAACATTTACACAGACTCCAAGTACGCGTACGGTGTTGCGCATGATTTTGGAGTCATATGGAAAAGGCGGGGCTATATAGCAGCAGACGGTAAATCCATCTCACATTCCACGCTTGTCACAAGTCTGTTAGAAGCTATACAATTACCAAGGTCCATAGCTATACTACACTGTAGGGCACATACAGGGCAACAGGATGACATAGCCAAAGGCAACGCCTTAGCTGACAAAGCAGCAAAAGAAGCAGCATCCACACAGCCTGCAAACATACAAATGCCATTACTCTCACCAGAAATTCCTCTTTTGGATCAAACATTGCGTGATCTCCAAGCATATGCCACAGACCAAGACATCCAGCAATGGAACTCCATAGGTGTGCAGACAAACCCAGAAACTGACCTTGTCTGCCAAGAGGGGAGACCATGTATCCCTGTAGCCAGTGCACCCATTTTTATTTCACAATACCATGGGATAGGTTACAGAGGGTGGAAAGTCACATGTGAACTTTTGGATAAGGATTTTTACATTCCAGGTCTTCCCTCTCTCTTTAAGGCATATGTTTCCAGATGCATCACATGCATTCGGAATAACCCTAGCAACCCTCACAAAGCAAAACACGAACATCTGATATATCCATCTACACCATTCACTCATCTGCAGATAGATTTTACACACATGCCCAAACTAGGTAAAAGACAGGAATATTTGCTAATAATAGTGGACATGTTTTCAAGATGGATAGAATTGTTTGTAACTACAAAGGAAGATGCACAAACAGTAGTGAGGATTCTGATACAAGAAATTATCCCAAGGTGGGGTTGCCCACTACAGATCAACTCTGACAATGGTCCTGCATTTGTGGCCAAAGTTTGTCAAGACCTGGTAAAAACACTGAAAATAGAATGGAAGTTTCATATTCCTTACCACCCCCAGAGTTCAGGTATAGTGGAAAGGATGAACAGAACCATCAAAGATAAGATCAGGAAGGCCACTGGAGGTACGTATGCAAATTGGAAGAAGGTCCTACCAGCTGTACTAGCCGAGGTAAGAATGACACCCTCTAAAAAGACATGATACTCTCCTTTTGAAGTCTTAATGGGTAGGCCATTCCCCACCCCATGGGCCAGACAGCCACTTATGTTAGAAAGAGGGGACCTAGATCTTATTCAGGAAGAATATGTAAAAAAACTTATTGAAACTTTGGATAAAGTAGAAAGGAATGTTGCTCGCACCTCTCCTTCTTCTTCACAGGAACCTACACACCCTTTCCAGGTGGGTGACACCGTGGTGGTCCAGAGATTGAACCGCACCAAGAAACAAGAGTTTCCCTTCGGACCCCCAACCACAGTGATCGCAGTCACCCGCACAGCTATTTTGGTAGAAGGACAACAGGCCTGGATTCATGCAAGTCGCGTAAAGAAGGTCAACCAGGACCCTAAGAAGCAAGGCAAAGATAAAGCACAGAGAGGTGAAGCAGGTGATATAAATCCTCGAAAACAGAGTGAAGCAGGTGGTCAAGACTCTGAACAAGATGACGTCGCTTATTTCACCACGGACTTCTGGGAAAGCCTTGTGCCTCCTATGCTGGGCTACCCTGATTGTGTTCCTGCCAACTTGGCTGATAACTAACTGTATTTATTATTCTGAAGATTTGGGACTCATAAAGGGTATTTGTGGGGCCTCTAACACTCTACAACAGAATAATACACATGACAGACACAAGAGAAATGAAAACTCAGAAAGTTTTACAGATAAAATGTTATTGTTGAAGTTTAAATATAGCTACGCCCAGAAATCTGGATTTGAAAAATGTTGGATATGTAGTAAACTCCATCCTAGCACTGCTAGAATCCCCTTAATGGCAGTACCTCTAAACTTCACCCCACTCCTTAATGGCACACCTCCTGTCGTCCTTACAGAAGTCATAAGAACACTTTCAAATAATACCCTTACTTTCCAAATTACTGGTAGAAGTCATTCCCCAGACTGGTGTTTTAGGCTGGGAAACTCCACAAATGGAGCTGAAGTTTGCCAACAAGCTAATATTAACTTTTCAATGACTTCAATTGAAAGCCCTTTCTTTCATACTTCAGAACCTGCCCTAAACACCACTCTAATAAACTTTCTTAACGCCAGTTCCACTTCCACAGTAGGACAATTATTGTCGAGTTTAACTTTTTCCAGTTTTTCTGATGAAATGATGACAATATTCAACAAACGATCCTTAGCTCTAGGAAACAGTATTTATATTTGTTGTGGAAAAATCTGTCACCCTTGGATCCCCACCGAACCCCAAGGATGGTGTTATCTTGCATCCCTAGTCCCCATCATGGGCGTAGTAGGAGATAGCAAGGGAGGACACCTCCTTGAAGCTAGCATGCATCCTAGGTACCCCCTCAAACACCGCAATAAAAGGGAGTTATTTCTTACAAAGGATAAGGCATGGGCTTGGTTTCCCTCATGGACTGGGTGGGGAATAGACTTAATGAAAAGGTTGAATAATTACACTGGAATCATTGATGAAATAATGGAAAAGAATTCTGATGATATTACTGAATTAAATATAGAAACTAGGGCAATTAGAAAACAATTAGAACTACACGAGTTAGCCATAGAAAGCATGAGTGCTGCCTTAACTGGGTTATGTGAAAACACAGAAGATTATGAGTGTTGTACCTGGTTTCATAACACAAGTATGGAGGTACCAGATTATTATGATATAATTGCACAACACCGGAAAGAAGTAAGCAAATTACAAGATGAAGCTAGAAACATTGCTAAGACATGGGATCCTTTTGCAAACCTAAGTTCTGGGATAGGAATTTTGGCATGGATAAAGAGTGCTGCCATAACTATAATTATGATTGCTCTTTTTGTTTTGTTCCTATATGCCTGTTATAAGCTTATAATGTGCATAATTGTTAAGGCATCCCGAACCCCTGATCCTGCTGCTGCGAATAGGATTTATCTGAGTATGTATTATGATAGAAGAAAATTTACATAACTGTGAAAGATAGTGAGCCATATAAATAATGTCTCAAAGAGGGGATTGTAAAGAACATAGCACATATCATAAGGGACTCCATTTTAGTTCTAAGACACCATCTCATGTTTTACAGGAAAATTGAGAAAACTCATATTTGAGTTTTAACTGAAACCCACATTATCTTTAAGCTGTTATCTATAGAAAACCTTCTCAAGGTTGCCTATACATTTTAGCTAGAATATGGAGTTTGGCCTAGCTCATGTTTGTTCTTGATAAGATAAAGTGCGTCCTTCACCTGTTAAAGAATATTCTAATAGTAGAAATGATGCAAGATTTTGTCTTATAACACCAGCTAATAGTTAAATATTAACTGAACCTATTTTCATTTCAATGACATGTATAAGGTTAGTAAAACTCCTCCCATCCCTCAAAAGACATAAATACTGTATTTCTGAAACTCAAATTAGATGTCATTAAGTGGCTAAGCAAACCTGTCTCCTGTGTCACTTTATTGATATCTCCAGGCCTGGGGGTCAACGGAGGTCTTCCTGCATTACCTGAACCTATCTGGGTGGTCTTAGAAGCTGAAATTGCCTACACTAGCTTGTCCTTCCAAAAAGCTTGCTCCTAAGTTTATTGGGCCCTTCCCGGTGAAAAAGAAGATTAACGAAGTGTCTTATGAACTGTGTTTACCTGACTCACTTAAAACCCATCCTGTATTCCATGTGTCGTTGTTGAAGCCTGCTGTAGCCGATCCCTTCCCTAATAGAGGCACCAGGGTCCCTGAACCTGTCTTGGTGGACGGAAATGAGGAATATGAGGTGGAGGCCATCCTCAATTGCAGAAAGAGATTGGGGCAGGTACAGTTTTTGATCAAATGGAAAGGGTATGGTCCGGAGAATAATTCATGGGAACCTAATAGCAATATTCACACTAAACGTTTGATCCATGCCTATTTCTCTGCTCATCCCGAAAAGAGGAGTTATCTGGGCATCCGGAGGCTGCCCATTGGGAGGGGGCAATGTCAGGGACATGTCGGTGGTCGTCGGGCTAACATGCGTGCACGTAGGTGCACGAGAGCCTTTTCCAGAGCAGTTCGGCTGAATTCCCCACCGGGGGGGCGCTGGCGCGCTCCCGCACGCGCCCGTTCGTGCTAGCACTGTTTGGCGACAAACACCCTTTAAAAGGGTGTCAGATACTTCCATCAGGTGCTGTTCGTCTGCAGCTCTGCACCTAAGTTCCTGTATCCTGCCTGTTGTTATTATTTGCTACTGACCCGGCTATGTCTGACCATTCTACTGTCTCCTGTCCTACCCAGCCTGCCTGACCTTGCTGATATCTTGTGACCTGTTGCCGAACACCTGCCTGCCTGACTATTCTGTGATCATCCCTACTGATCTCCTGCCAATACGGACTGTTTGACTCTGCTTTGCTTGTGTCCTGTGACACTGCTCACCACCTGCTCTTCCAGTTCCAGGTTCTGCTGCTGCAATATCCTCCACCTGCCTGCTTACGGATCCGCTTCAGCTTACCTGCATCCACAGTACTGCTACTCCAGAGGAAGTCTCCTCAGCTCCTGTGTTGGCCATCGCAAGGACCTGCATCAGGCACTCCTACCCACTGTGCTCAGGAGACCACTGTTCCCACTCCAGTGGCTCCTGAACCAGCGCTTAAGAGAAGTCTCCTTCTACCAGTCGGGCTCAACTACCAGGTACCTAACACAGCCGATGTTCGAGTCGAACATGAGTTTGACTCGAACTCGAAGCTCATCCCTATCCACAATCTATGGTCTTTTTATTTGTGATATTAATAATACATGTATCACCTTTTGTATTTCAGCCTTTTCTTCTGTGGAAGGGCCAGGAGTTCTGGCTGCAGATGTCACATGTCAGAAAGCCTCGACCCCTTACATTCAGGGATGCCAGAGCCATTTCCAAGGGTTGAAGCCCAGTAGGGTTATGGGTCACTGGAGGAAGGCGATAATGAATCGCCCTGTTTAATAACAACTTAGGAAGTTCTGTTCAGAGGAGTATTATGACCTGAAGATCAAGTATAAAACTGTATACCTGACCAAATAGGTTACAGCTCAGTGCATGGCCTTCATTTTGCCCTTCTAGAAAAACTAGATGTAGCAATATGAGTGTTCTACTCCTGCTATGGATGTTAATCTCCTGAGTAGGCTCTCAGGCATAAGTAAAACTATAGATTGGGCATGCCTTAAACCCAGGGATTAAGCTTCTGTTAATCTATTTGCCTTAAGTAGGTTTCCCTTCAGTCTGCTGACGTAAAGATAAAAATGAACAAAAAATATTGTCTGTCAGGGGCCCCCCTTTTTGGGCAGTTTTATTTCCCAGGACAGGGTTGTGTTAAGACAGGCCCCCTTATTGATCAATGTAGTGTCCTTGTTTTACAACACAGGTCTCTGATTAAATAAAACGAAAGTTGAGATTCTTTCAAAAGACTGGGATTTTTGTAGGGAGATAATACGTCTATTTTACAGTAGGCATAAATGAGTGAAGTAATTAAAATATAATTTTTATTTAAATTGTAATAAAAAAGGAGTATACAAAACAAATATAAATATATATACACAATATGACCATCCAGTATGGTGTTCAAATTTCATTTGTGCCTGTCAGCCAGCATGTTTCGCAAAGAACTAATTGCTTCATCAGGGCATAAATCGGCATCACTGGTTCATTTAAACTATATAAACAACAGATAAACTATAAACTACCTAGTAGGTGAGACTATCAGATTGAATGTTTTGATCACATATTCTCTTACTGTATTTGGTTGCATAAATATGTATGACCGCCATATAACTGTAGTTTATTTATCTGTTGTTTATATAGTTTAAATGAACCAGTGATGCCGATTTATGCCCTGATGAAGCAATTCATTCTTTGTGAAACATGTTGGCTGACAGGCACGAATGAAATTTGAACACAATACTGGATGGTCATACTTGTGTATATATATTTATATTTGTTTTGTATACTCCCTTTTTATTACAATTTAAATAAAAATTATATTTTAAATTACTTCACTCATTTATGCCTACTGTAAAATAGACATATTATCTCCTTACAAAAATCCCAGTCTTTTGAAAGAATCCCAACTTTCGTTTTATTTGGTTATAATTAGGGATTGGGAGATTTGTCCTAACTCCTGTCTGTGTCCACAACCTTCTATCATCTGTTAAAATCACAGGTCTCTGATTAATCTTTTTAGTGGTTCTAAGCAGCACCTATAGGCACAATAGGCCATTGTTGTTAGATGTGTGACAGGCAACATTGATAACTTACACGTTTAACATGTTTTCTGATTCCATCTTTAAGAGCCCACTCCACCTAGATCCTGCATCTGAAGCAGAGAAGGCAGGGACATCGGTGGAGTAGACCGGCAGATCAGCCGCACGATCCAGCTAAGATACCTTCATCAAGCATATGGCGTGAAGGTAAAGCTCACTGCAGAACCGAGGTTTGCCAAGAGGGTCTTGCAGTGGTCCCACCCTAAGGTAGGCCTGAGGTACTTGCTTATCCTCTCCGGTGTGCCGTCCTGGAAGATGACTTGAGAAAAGTTCGAGTTACTTACCGGTAACTGTCTTTCTAGGAAATCTTCCAGGACGGCAGGCCTACTTCCCACCCGTTGGAGGAGGGAAAATTTTAGAACACTAGAAGGTGAGTGCCTATGAGGAATGATTTCCCTTGTGAACCAGGTTCAGGAGTTACTTCTCTACAAACTGAGGATCAAGGGGAAGGGTGGGGACTTAAAACAGCTGTTGATTGATTGTGTTTCCTGTGGGGAGGAGCCTCTCATCTCTCAGGTGTGCCGTCCTGGAAGATTTCCTAGAAAGACAGTTACCGGTAAGTAACTAGTACTTTTCAAACTCCCACACTGCTCCGACCTTGGAGAAACGTTCACTGACACCATGTGGCAGAAAACATCACCAGCTCTGCATCTCACCGCTCCAACCACTAGGAGCCTTACTAAAAAACACCTCGCTGCTCATAAAATCAAAAGTTTACCCTGATCGAGACTTGACGTTGTGGAGAAACAGGCTGTTTTGTTCATATAGTGGGCACTTGTAAGTCCCTCCTTTTCTTATTGGCACCAAGTATTTAACCTTATCTGTACCACTGTAGGGATTTCCACACCCAGGCACAGATCATATCCTTGCACAACTTCATATTGGGGTCAAAACATTTCCTGCAGAATAATTGTGGTCCACCTGTTTTAGGCTGAGAAAGTAAACATAACCACACTGTGAAACTCCCTCACACAACCCTCCCTTAAAAACACTCTTGACGACCTTAACTACCAATGCAAGATGGAGAGGTTGTTTGCCCGTAATCAGCTAAATCTCACCAAATGTTCCTCTCTGTGGGAACTATGGCTTTCACACCCTAATTGCACAGTTGTAATGTAATTTCTTGTTAAAGCTATACAGCTGCCTTATCGTGACTGGTATTATTGTTCCATCTATTGTATGCCCCCCCTTTCTCTCCCACTTTCCCCCCACCCTGGTCCCCTTTCTTTACACCCCCCCCCCACTACCTCTCCAGCTCCCTGCCACTACCAACTACTACCACCTCTCCCCTATTTGGAGGAGCCCCAAATTGGCCTGTGTTGTTAACTTATGTTCAAGTTCTCTGATGTGGCTGACTCCTTTCAATCAATAAATATGGAAAATAAAAAACATGCTAATAAACATGTTTATCTCTATAAAATTTTGTGAATAACTTACTTTTTTTAATCGAGGGCTGGGAAGGAGAGCTCGGGAAGTTTAGGTTGCCTTACAGAGTAAAGGGTAGAGTTAAGGGCATTAACTCTGAAACTGTTCCACCCCTTTGTTATATGATAGTTTGATTATATCTTCTACCATTACCAACTATATTGTTTCCAAAAAAGCATTATTTGTCTGTTCTATTCCCCCACTGATCTACAGTATATTTGTTTTAAAACTTGTCTTTGTGAACTCAGCTATCTGTGGATTTTTTCAGTCTGATTTCTTCTCCATATGAACTGGATGTCGGGGATATGTCACTTGCACAAAGGGACACATAAAACAAAATATATGGCTCTGACATGGAACTCTGACAGTTGACTCTAACACTGGATTCTGATACCTGACTGACACATCAGTCCGATTCCTAACTTTGACACCTCTCTGTGACACCTGACTCTGAAACTTGACACTACCTGTCTCTGGTACCTGTCTCTGATTACGGTCTCTGATACCCATCTCTAATTCCTCACTTGGATGCCTGATTCTGATACCCTTGTAACACATATCCACATCACACTCTCTTTATTTTATTGACTCTAAGCAAAGTAAAGAAGGTGCTGAGGTCAGGAAATGGGTGCCATAGTTAAACTAACAGTAGTTATTCACATTCACCTTGACTTGCTCAGTAATGTTCAACTTTACAGTGCAATTCTACATTACAAAACAAGTCTAGTTAAATGTGACTAACCACTACTTGCTATACTATGATGACCTGGATAAATGAGAACCTTCACAGGCATAGTCCAGCAGTCCACATTACTGTTAACATAAGATCCAACAGATTAAGTAAGCTTTCGGCTGTTATTGGTTTATTGTGCATGATATGGGATGTATACCAAAAATATTTCAAGACCATTGTGGATCCCTTTTATAGGGCTGCACAAAAAACTATGCACTTTGATGAATTCACAGTGGTCCTGAAACTGGATCACTGTGCTTCGAAACATATTTTGTGTACTGATTTGGATTCTCTTCTCTCATGTATAGCTTGATCCTAACTTTTATACCTTACTCTAGCCAAATGCTGGCTTCTGACTTGGATACCTGACTATAATACCTCTCTCTAACATCTTTATTTAATTCCTGCCCCTCATTCCAAAGCCCAAGCCTAATGCCCCATACACACAGTCGGATTTTCCGACGGAAAATGTTCGATGGGAGCTTGTTGTCGGAAATTCCAACTGTGTGTAGGCTCCATCGGACATTTTCCATCGGGATTTCTGACACACAAAATTTGAGAGCTGGATCTCGAATTTTCCGACAACAAAATCCGTTGTCGTAAATTCCGATTGTGTGTACACAATTCCGACGCACAAAATTCCATGCATGCTCAGAATCAAGCAGAAGAGCCACACTGGCTATTGAACTTCATTTTTCTCGGCTCGTCGTACGTGTTGTACGTCACTGCATTCTTGGCGATCAGAATTTCCAAAAAGATTTGTGTGACCATGTGTATGCAAGACAAGTTTGAGCCAACATCCATCGGAAAAAAAACATGGATTTTGTTGTCGAAAAATCCTGTCATGTGTACAGAGGATTAGGCTTATGTCTTGATTCCGACTGACTGAGGATTGACTGAAATGGTTGAGGTTGGGTGAATGAATGAGGATGAGAAGAGATGGCCAAATAAGGTTCATAAAAGACATGATGACAATAACTGGTTGCTGAGGTTTGGATTAATACTAGCAAAGTTTTTGAGGGAAGGTGAATTTATTTTGGAGAGGCAAAAGCATGCTTAGTTATGTCCTAAAATGTATATAAATGTAATTTTTATGCTTTGTATACAATTTTGTCTACAGCTGATCAAGACAGGTTAAGGTGAACTTTACATTTGCTAATCCTAATTCTACCATTGGTCATTGTATCCTTTAAATATTGTTTATATTATTTTTATAATAGCACGGAAATAATCAATTCAACAAATATGTATATACAGACATTTTAAAGCGGTATTAAACCCAAAACCAAAAGTTTGATATATTGCAGCTTACCAATCATTAGATGTGGCGTCTGCATTTTGTTTTCTTTTTTTAGGCTTGTTTTCCCTCTGTTTTCACCTGGTGATCTGGCCAGTAACACACCTCCTGTATCCCCCACTCTGGATGAATGAGCACAGAGGGCACCTTTGGACAGCAGCATTGTCAGTCTAGCAGATTTAAATACACCAACAAACTTAAAGTAATACTAAAGTCTTTTTTTTTTTGTTAAACATGACAAACATTTTACACTTACCTGCTCTGTACAGTTGGTTTTGCACAGAGCAGCCCTAATCCTACTCTTCTCGGGTCCCTCTTCAGCACTCCTGGCCCATCCTTCCTGTTAATTGCCCCCACGGCAAGCAGCTTGTTCTGGGGCACCTGAACCGAGCTGCAGCTTCGTGTGTCCATTCAGACACAGAGCCATGGGCCGGCTTTGCCCTCTCTCTTTCTTCATTGGCTCACTGACTTTGACAGGAGCGGAAGCCAATGGTGCTTCGCTGCTGTCTCAGCCAATGAGGAGGGAGTGTCCCAGACAGCCGAGTCTCTCCTGCAACATTGCTGGATCGAGATGGGCTCAGCTAAGTTTTAGGGGGGCTGAGGGGGGGAGGGGGGCTGCTGCACACACAAAGGTTTTTTATCTTAATGCATAGAATGCATACCGATAAGAAACCTTCTGCCTTTACAACCACTTGAAGCCAAATGCTAGGTAATACTTTATAAGCAGTTTAGACCATTTTTTTTTCCCTCTTGGGTAAAAGTTTTACATAAATACTTAAAATGTGAACTTTATAATCACCCATGGCAGTAGTAAATGTTTTTTCTCATCCTTGTAGCTGCTACACCTGCAAAACAGCTTGCTCTAAAAAAAAAAAATCCCAAAAAAACGACAGACTTACTGGTTGGATCACCAGGTGAAAATAAAAGAAAAAAAAAGCCAAAAAAAGAAAAAGTAATGCAGCTAATCACATTCAAGAATTGTTAAGCTGCAATATGATAAGCCATAAGCAGCCAGTCAACTGTACCACAGCTCAAGGAGCATTCTGATAGAAGGTGAATATAGTAAAGGGATGAGCTCATCAGTCTGCTACTTCTTTTTTCTTTTACTGCCCAGTCAGAGACTGTTATTGAACTGCAGCAGAAAAAGAAGGTCACCAGGCATAGATGTGCTCTGTGGCAGAGTTGTGTAAGGACCCGTTCACAATGGAACGTACACATTACTGTGCAGTCTTGCTGTTTTTGACAGCATATTCATCTCAATGGGCTGCCAAAAGTACTGGATAGCAGAAAGAGTAGTGCAAGCACTACTTTTTCAGATCATGCCGCACCAAACCATATGGTTCTGTGCTGCCATGCAAATTGGTGGCTGCGAATGTGCTGCATTTGAAAGATACATTTGGGGTTCCTTTAACAATAAATTGGAACTGGAGTATGGCTGGCAAGGGCATTCGTGGTCAGTGTGGGAAACGTGCAGGAAATTTCCGCATGGTGTTCCAGAGTAAACGGGTCCTAAATCTAAGAGTAGGATAAACAAGAATCCCTTGCAAGGTAGAACAGCTCCTACAGCATGTGTGGATTTCCTCTTTGAGTTTAGTAATTTGGCTTAAGTTAAAAAAAACACCAAATACCACAATAGGGAAGGGAGGGATATGTACAAGATTGCAATTATACACTGTACTAAATAGCTAATACACACTAATAGGGATGAGCGAACACCCCCTGGTTCGGTTCGCGGCAGAACATGCGAACAGACCAGAAATTTGTGCGAACACCGTTATAGTCTATGGGACTCAAACGTGAAAAATCTAAAGTGTTAATTTTAAAGGCTAATATGCAAGTTATTGTCATAAAAAGTGTTTGGGGACCCAGGTCCTGCCCCAGGGGACATGAATCAATGCAAAAAAAAAGTTTTAAAAACGTCAGTTTTTTCGGGAGCAGTGATTTTAATAATGCTTAAAGTAAAACAATAAAAGTGAAATATTCCTTTAAACATCGTGCCTTGGGGGTGTCTATAGTATGCCTGTAAACTGGCACATTTTTCCCGTGTTTAGAACAGTCCCTTCACAAAATGACATTTCTAAAGGTATAAAAGTCATTTAAAACTGCTTGCGGCTGTAATGTAATGTTGCACCTCTACCCCCCAGCCCATTACCAGGCCCTTTGGGTCTGGTATAGATATTAAGGTGAACCCCGCACACAAATTTAAAAAAAAAAGGCATAGGGCCCCCAGGCCCTATATACTTTGAACAGCAGCAGTATACAGGTGGTCCCTGGGTTACAAACAAGATGGGGACTGTAGGTTTGTTCTTAAGTTGAATCTATTTGTAATTTGGGACAGGTACATTTTGTAAGTGTAGCTCCAGCCAAAAAATCTATTTTCAAGCTTTTTGGATAACATAGGGAAGGGTTATCATCACCCCTGTAACATTTGTTTTGCTGTCTGTGCTCCTGTTCAGAAGATTTCGCCTCACTTTATGTCCCAATGACAATTGGATTTTGAAAATTTTGAGTTATTAGGGAAACAAGGATTGGTGATAAAGCATCAGTGGGGAGGTACCTTTTTCTCATATTAACTCTTCCCTTCCTAGGGGTAGATTTCCTCTCACTTCCTGTTGTCTCCCTCCGTTTGTAAGTAGGAGTCGTTTGTAAGTCAGATGTGTGAAAATAGGGGACCGCCTGTATATACTATACGGCCTGCCCTATACACTCTGTGGAAAATTGGGCCTTAGGTGTTGGTGGTACCAGAACATAGTTACTCTTTGTGGGCGCTAGAATGGCTGTGAAATATTATACCAAGAATTTTAATTACATGCCCCTGTCAAACAGGGGCAGAAAAATTGGGCCTTGGACAGTAGTGTCACAACACTGCAATCCTTCACAGATACTCTTGTTGAGCACAGGAACGAGCCCTGCTGTTAAATATATGATCAAAAATTGTAATTATATGCCCCTGTTAAACAGGGGCAGAAAAATTGGGCCTTAGGCGGTGGTGGTGGTCCCACAACACTGCAACCCCTCACAGATACTCTTGAGCACAGGAACAAGCCCTGCTGTTAAATATTTGATAAAAAATTGCAATTACGCGCCCCTGTTAAAAAGGGGCAAAAAATTGGGCCTTAGGTAGTGGTGGTGGTGCCCTGAATCAAAAATCTTCTTAGAAGCTATCAACCTGAAAATTGAGGAGGAATAGGATAGTCACTCAGCATAATAGGATAGTCACTCATTAATAATGACTTAAAGATTCTGACTAAGATCCTTGCAGACCGCCTGGGCTCCTTCATTAGACTATACATTAACAAAGACCAAGTGGGCTTCATCCCAGGGAGGCAGGGACCTGACCAAACTAGACGAGCGATTGATATAATATCTCTTCTCAATTCTAACTGGGACGGGGGCCCTCCCAGACAGGGATGTTTACTCTCTCTAGACCTCCAAAAAGCTTTTGATACTGTCCAATGGCCATATATCTTCAACACTCTTCAAAGATGGGGATTTGGGAATTCATTTCTTAATGTCATGCATGCCCTTTACTCATCTCCCTCAGCTCAGGTGCGTCTGCAGGGATTTTACTCGGAATCCTTCCCCATAGCTAGAGGCACCAGACAGGGCTGCCCCCTATCCCCATTGATCTTTGCCATAGCAATTGAATCCTTGGCGATAGCCATCAGAAACAACCCGAATATTCAAGGCATTCAAAGTGGCCCCAAGTGTCATAAATGCGCATTATTTGCGGATGACATCTTACTATTCGTTTCCTCCCCAATAACGTCACTCCCCAACGTCTGTCATCTCCTAGATGAATTCGGGGCGGCATCAGGCCTTAGAGTTAATTACGATAAATCACAGGCACTCAATATTAACATCCCAGAACCTCACTTGACTGGGCTCAGGGAGAGCTTCCAGTTCTCCTGGAACGACTCCTCCATCTCATACCTGGGGATCAAACTGACCCCCAGGATAGAACTCCTACACCAAGCCAACTACCCACCTCTCTACAAGAAACTGGAGGAAGACCTCTCCCGGTGGTCCCGGCTATCATTGTCATGGCTGGGTAGAATCAACACAATTAAGATGACGCTACTCCCCCGCATTCTCTACTATTTTAGAGCCCTCCCGATTCCTGTAGACAAAACTCGCCTACAACTACTCCAAGCTAAAATCGTCAAATACATTTGGGGTAGAGGGGGACACAGATTCCCCAAAGCAGTCCTGTTCAGATCTAGAACTGAAGGGGGCATGGGACTCCCAAATCTGCTGTGGTACCTGCAAGCTGCTCATTTAGCTCAGATCTCGGCGGTATACTCACGCTGGGAACAACCTGACTGAATTCACATAGAAAGACAGGCAGTCCCACTCCACACTCTAGACTACCTTCTCTGGAGCCATAGGAAACTCAGACCCTCCATACTTTCCCCAACCCTGTCACACTCCTTCGCACTCTGGGACAGTCTACGTTGCAACCAACATCTGACCTCCCCCACAAAACCATTGCAACACTTATTTCGAAATCCTGATTTCCCTCCGGGCCTTGACATATCAGCATTTAAATGGTGGCTCGACAAAGGGTTATACAGAATAGGGCACTTCCTTAGACCTCTTGGCCCACTCTCCAAAGCATTCTGTGTTAGTAACCTAGACATGCCTGTCTCTGAATCTTTCAGATTCTCTCAAATCTCAAACTTCTTACATAAAAGGTGTAAAACACTCCCGAATGGGCCCCAAATAACTCCCTATGAAGTATGGTGTGGTCAGGCCAGTGAGCAGAGGGGGGGCATCTCGGTGATCTATAGAGCCCTGTCCTCCGCGCAATCCAAGACGTCTTACATGCAGGCTTGGGAATCTGATCTTTCCCAACACTGGACATTGGAAACGTGGCACAGGAACTTTTTCCAATCCTATAAAGGTATCCTTAACTCCAACCTCATGGAAGCTAGCTTAAAAGTGTTGACTAGATGGTATCTGGTCCCTTCAAAACTGGCTCACATGTACCCGTCAGCATCTCCCCTATGTTTCCGGGGATGCGGTCTTAAAGGCGATATGCTCCATATATGGTGGACTTGCCCCAGAATCCGACCATACTGGCACAAGATCTTCTCTTGGATTGGCAAGCTAACCTCCATACCAATCCAAATGTCCCCCCACATAGCACTCCTTAACTTCCCAGTGAAAGAAGCCTCCAGGATTACTCAACGCCTTATATTCTTTATCATTTTAGGTGCCAAACTCACCCTGGCTCATGCATGGAAAAAACCACTGGTTTCATCACTGCTAGCCAAAAGAAAGATCTCTTGGATTATGAACCAAGAGAAGATGGCAAGTGTAATCCTGGATCGCTCAGCCAAATTTGAACAAATTTGGGAACCCTGGGCTACCTTTGTGGGGGTCTCCCTCTAATTATCTCCTCCTGAATGTCTCCTTCCGGCTCTCTTTCTCCCCAGCCGACTCGTAATCACCTCTTCTATCGTTTACCCCTTCTTTCTTTTTCTTACCTTTTCTTTCCTCTCGTACTCTTTTCTATCACCTACCTCTCTAAGTCAGTCTTGGCTCTCAGCCATTGATTGACTGGTTGTGACCGGAGCAGGGGTCAGGATTTACCCTGCTCCCGGTCCCAACTTTGACTACAAACTAGATCCTTACGGACATGTTGCTGTACTTAATCCCTCTTATATTCACCATGTGATCCCATGGGTGTGTCCCTTTTTTGTATTATACTGAGCAGTCTTATGCAGGACTCGAAACTGTTCCCTTGTCCAGAAAACTTTGGACTAGTTTATACATTTACTGTTCTACAACTAGTTTTATTAATCTTCTACATTTTCTTTTTATTTACACATGATAAATCAATAGCTTCCTTGTCCATGATGGGGGGAGACTGAGGGGGTAGGAAGCTTCGCCACAGCTTGTGCCCAGTTGGGGTGGCGGAGCTTTCCCCCCTTCTACACTTCTCAATGGATAAAGCTCCTGGGACTGTATTTGATACCCGGGGATTCCGATCAATCCACTTGACAAGTTCTGTTTGTTTTATGCAGATATGTTTTGTAATTATATCATTGATTACTATGTTTTCCATATGACCGTGTTGGTCACCACAAGACAAATGGCTCACGTTGTATCTATGACATGTGCTGTATTCCTTTCATCCACTTTTGAAAATAAAATATATTGAAACAGGATAGTCACTCAGCATTGGCAGTCTTCAAGGGATCCCACAGCCATAGGAAAATCAATCAGTTACATCAGCATCAGGTGCTTGGTAGCTGGTGATCCAAGACTGATTCATTTTTATGAATGTGAGCCGATCAACAGAGTCTGTGGACAGGTGCACTCTGTGATCGGTTACAAAGCCTCCAGCAGCACTGAATTTGCGTTCAGAAAGAACGCTGGATGCAAGACAGGCCAGTAGCTCAATTGCATATTGAGCAAGCTCTGGCCAGTGGTCCATCCTCAAGTCCCAGTAACCCAGTGGACGTTCTTGTGGAAAGGTCTCTAAGTTTGATCTTGCCCCTAGATATTCCTGCACCATGTAATTCAGACGTTGGTGATGGTTGCTGGATCCAATCAGACCTGGGCGCTGAGGACTGAAGAATTGCCTGAAGGCATCGGTCAGCCGGCCACCTTCTCCATCGCTCTTTCTGTGACTGAACGAAGGCTCAGCAACACATTGTCCAGCACCAGGAAATTGTAACCTCCCAGGCTCTGGAAACGCATTGCACAAACCTTTCTGCAAGGACTCCCAAAGATATTTAATCCTCTGCTCCCTCTGCGAAGGCTGGATAAGTTCTGCAACCTTACCCTTGTAATGTGGATCAAGAAGGGTTACCGGCCAGTAATGATCCCTCTTCTTGATACCACAAATCCTAGGGTCCTTCCGCAGGCTTTGCAGGATCAGGGAGGCCATGCAGCGTAGGTTTGCAGAGGCAATCGATCCTGAGTCCTCTGGGTCACCAAGGATCACATGATCCTCAACCACCTCCTCCCAGCCACGTACAACTCTATGGGTTTCTGGGGACTGCAAACGATCCCTTGAAGACTGCTGCTGATGCTGAGTGTTATCCTCCACCTCCATGCTGACACAATCCTCCTCCTCTTCTTCCTGTGTGATCAACGGGCCTGCAGGAATACTAGTATCTGGATAAAGGGGGCCTTGAGAGGTAAGGAAGTCCTCCTCTTCCTCCCGCTGTTCTGCCTCAAGTGTCCATTATTCCACACAGCGTGTGCTCCAACAGGAAGACAAGAGGGACAGTATCACTGATACATGCACTGTCATTGCTCACCATCCTCGTGGCCTCCTCAAATGGTGACAGGACAGTGCATGCGAAAAAAAGCCAAGCTCCCTGATCCTGTCTTGGTGCCCTACTCACACAGGTACTCATTGATGTCCCTCTGCTGCATGTGCAGCTGCTGCAGCATTGCCAACATTGAGTTCCACCTGGTGGGCATGTCACAAATGAGGCGGTTCTTGGGCAGGTTGCATTCTCTTTGAATGTCAGCCAGCCGAGTACTGGCATTATATGACTGGCGGAAATTACCACAGACTTTCCTGGCCTGCCTGTCATATACCAGATAAGACCAGAACTGTGTGGACTGCAACAGAGTGAACCAGACATAAATAGGTGAAAATAAGTTTATTAAGGTAAATGCATATACATGTGAACACACCACCAATATAGAGTGAACAAACCAAACAACCAAACAGTGATAATACACAACCAGCATATGTAGCAAAAGGGAGTACCATCGTAGTCAAGCCAGGCCAGGGTCATAAACAGGAGATCAGTAGCTGGGAAGGGAAACAAACAGGACAAGAGAGGATGGATGGATCACAGGAGGGACGGGTCAGGTACAAGGCTCAGGGTCCATGGTTCAGGTAACAGACAGGAAACAGGATCAACAGGTTCCAGGAATCAGACTTCAGGTTCAAGAATCTGGTTTCAGGATCAGAGTAACAGGATGCAGGCTGCAGGCTGCAGGTCAGGGCTCAAAGACAATACCAGGGCAACATGAGTGTGCACTTGCCGGGTATTTATACTGCAGCTCTGCTAATTAAGGTCAGGTGACACCTGTCTGCAGAGGGGAATACCTGCTCCATACTGCCAGGATTCCTTCGCTGTTGGATGCCAGTACTGCGGCCCAAAGGTGACAGAATATCAGCAGGAAAAAGCTCTTCTGACAGCTCCAACCTGCCAGGAGACACCTGCTGGTGGACCTCAGTACTGCATGCCAAATGATCGATAATACCTGCGGAGGAGACCTTTCCTGACAGTACCCCCCCTCGAAGGAGCGACCTCCGGACGCTCCCACTAGCCATTGCTGGGGAAAGTCCATGGTGTCCAGCCAGGCAGCGGGCACCTCAAGCTAGGCAGCAAGCAGTGGCACATCAGGCTGGGTAGTGGACAGGAACACACCAGGCTGGGCAGCGGGCAGGAAAACACCAGGCTGGGCAGCAGGCAGGAACACACCAGGCTGGGCAGCGGGCAGGAACACACCAGGCTGGGCAGCGGGCAGGAACACACCAGGCTGGGCAGCGGGCAGGAACACACAAGTCTGGGCAGCGGGCAGGAACACACAAGGCTGGGCAGCGGGCAGGAACACACCAGGCTGGGCAGCGGGCAGGAACACACCAGGCTGGGCAGCGGGCAGGAACACACCAGGCTGGGCAGCGGGCAGGAACACACCAGGCTGGGCAGCGGACAGGAACACACCAGGCTGGGAAGCAGGCATGGGCACTTCAAGCTGGGCAGCGGGCACTTCAAACTGGGCAGCAGGCACGGGCACTTCAAGCTGGGCAGCAGGCACATCAAGCTGGGCAGAAGGCACGGGCACTTCAAGCTGCGCAGCAGGCACAGGTACTTCAAGCTGGGCAGCAGGAATGGGCACTTCAAGCTGGGCAGCAGGCACAGGCACTTCAAGCTGGGCAGCAGGCAGGGGCACTTCAAGCTGGGCAGCAGGCACAGGCACTTCAAGCTGGGCAGCAGGCACGGGCACTTCAATCTGGGCAGCAGGCACATCAAGCGGGGCAGCAGGCACAGGCACTTCAAGCTGGGCAGCAGGCATATCAGGCTGGGCAGCAAGCTCTGGGTCATCAGGCTGGGCAGCAAGCTCTGGGTCATCAGGCTGGGCAGCAAGCTCCGGGTCATCAGGCTGGGCAGCAAGCTCCGGATCAACAGGCTGGGCAGCAGACAGTGGCACATCAGGCTGGAAAGCGGGCACATCAGGCTGGAGAGTGGGCACTGGCACCTCCGGCTGGAACACTGGCACCTCCGGCTGGAACACTGGCACAACCGGCTGAAACACTAGCACCTCCAGCTGAAACACTGGCACCTCCGGCTGAAACACTGGCCCCTCCGGCTGGAACACTGGCCCCTCCGGCTGGAACACTGGCCCCTCCGGCTGGAACACCTCCAGCTGGAACACTGGCACCTCTGGCTGGAAAGCGGACATCAGGAAATTGGATTGGATAACAGGCACTGGGATGTCAGACTGGATAACAGGCACTGGGATGTCAGACTGGATAGGATTAGCTGGTGTGGAGGCAGGTTGGGTTACTGGCAGGATCGTCTTGGTTGGAAAAAACTTTCATTTTTTCTTTGGCTTAGCCACTGAAGCTCTGTAGGTGAGGGGTACAGCAGACTGGAAAGGAGGGTTGGGATATGGCAGAGAAGAGGCAACAGTAGCTGGGGGAAGTTCCTGTGGGTTTGTAGGCAGCTGAGAAGAGGCAGGTGGTTTGAATGCAGGATAGGTACAGGGAGCAGAGACTGGATATGAGTATTTGGTTGGGAGCTGCGTATACTGAGCTGCAACTGAGGTTGACATGGGTGATGGGGAAACATACATTTGGGTAGGCTGGTGTTTGGTGGCAGAGGTGGTTTGTTTGGCTGGAGCTGATTGCATCATGTCAGACCATGCTGAAAGTATAGGTTGTACAAACTGTGCTTTTAAATCTCCTTGTCTAACAAAAGACTGAGCAGACACAATGCACTCAGCAATCACCTGTGGGGAACAGGCTGAGTAGTGCTCACAAAAATCGGCAGGATCATCTTCAAAAAGCCACACTAGGGATACAACCTGATTCATATAAAAAGGAGGAGTGAAATAATCACGGCCCTCTGGAATACAAGGCAGGGCCAGCTCAGTACAGATCTTGATCAAAGGCTGCACCTCCCCAAACAATATATAACCCTGATCCACCAGGGAGTGAGCCAAATGTATAGTTGCAAACTGGTCACTAGACCATCCTTTCAGAGCCTGGTGGCAATAATCACCACTTTCAGATGCCAGCAGAGAAAAATAAATAACCTTATGGGCATTCATGTTGCAACCAAACTGAATCAAAATGGTTCCCCTGTGCAGCCACTGTATTCTGTCATATACCAGATAAGACAAGAATTGTGTGGACTGCAACAGAGAGAACCAGACATAAATAGGTGAAAGTAAGTTTATTAAGGTAAATGCATATATATGGGAACACATCACCAATACAGAGTGAACAAACCAAACAACCAAACAGTGATAATACACAACCAGCATATGTAGCAAAAGGGAGTACCAGAATCGTAGTCAAGCCAGGCCAGGGTCATAAACAGGAGATCAGTAGCTGGGAAGGGAAACAAACAGGACAAGCGAGGATGGATGGATCACAGGAGGGACTGGTCAGGTACAAGGCTCAGGGTCCACGGTTCAGGTAACAGACAGGAAACAGGATCAACAGGTTCCAGGAATCAGGCTTCAGGTTCAGGAATCAGGAGTGTGCACTTGCCGGGTATTTATACTGCAGCTCTGCTAATTAAGGTCAGGTGACACCTGTCTGCAGAGGGGAATACCTGCTCCATACTGCCAGGATTCCTCCGCTATTGGACACCAGTACTGCGGCCCAAAGGTGACAGAATATCAGCAGGAAAAAGCTCTTCTGACAGCTCCAACCTGTCAGGAGACACCTGCTGGTGGACCTCAGTACTGCACGCCAAATGATCGATATTACCAGTGGAGGAGACCTTTCCTGACACTGCTTCAGGAGATCCTGTAAGCCCGGGTACCTGCTCAAGAACTGCTGCATTAAATTCAGCAAGTGAGCCAAACAGGGAACATGGGTCAAGTGTCCCTGTCGGAGGGCAGAAAGGAGGTTGGTGCCATTGTCGCATACAACCATTCCTGGCTGAAGCTGGCGTGGTGTCAACCACCTCTGAGCCTGCCCCTGCAGAGCTGACAGAATCTCTGCCCCAGTGTGGCTCCTGTCCCCTAAGCAGACCGACTCAAGCATGACATCTTTTTGCCTGAGTGCTTGCGTAACCCCTACAGAGCACCGCTGGTTCAGAGGAGAAATCTGCAGAGGAAGAGGCCATAGAGGAAGAAGAAGAGGAGGGGGCGGAGGAGAGAGCTGTGGCAGAATCACCACTAGCATTTTGGAGGTGTGGTGGAACAAGCTCCAACAATACTGAACCCTGTCCTGCATCCTTCCTAGCTGCCAGAAGAGTTACCCGGAAAGAAAGGTAACATCCCTGTCCATGCCTACTGGACCATGAGTCAGCAGTAATATGCATCTTACTGCTGACCGCCCTGTCCAACAAGGCCAAGACATTGCCTTCCACATGCTGGTAGAGAGTCAGAATGGCCTTCAGTGAAAAGAAATGGCGTTTGGGAACCTGCCACTGAGGGACCGCACATTCACAAATTCACAAAAGGGGGCAGAGTCTACCAGCTGAAAATGCAGCAGTTGCAGTGCTAGCAATTTGGCCAAGCTAGCATTCAGACGTTGAGCATGTGGATGGCTGGGACCGAATTTCTTTTGACAGTTTAGCAACTGGGCTAGGAAAATTTGCCTGCTAAAATCTGATGTTGGTGTACCGCTAGCAGATTGGCCGCAAGTACTTGGGACACCTATTTCTATAACTTCTTTCCTCTCAGTGTAGGTTTCTGAGAGGACTGGAGGTATAGTGGGGTTGGAGATCCCAGCTGATGAGGAGCAAGGAGAGGTCCGCCTTGTTCTTTGATAAGGGTCTTTTAAGTGCTGTTGCCAACGAATTGCATGGGAGGTTGTCATATGTCTGGTCAAGCATGTAGTGCCCAAGCGGCTGCTGTTCTAGCCATGCTTGATACGCTTCAGACATATGTTGCAAACCGCAACGGTGCGTTCTGCTGCACACATGTCAAAAAAGGCCCACACCAAAGAACTTTTCAAAATATGTGGGGAGTCAGCAGTGCCCTGCACCTGCTTAGCTCTGCGGTGTGATGCAATAGGGTGGCTACTCTTAAGCTGCCCCCTGGAGGGCATCCTACCTCGTTGGAGATGTGCCTCCTCCTCCTCCTCTCTTCTATCAGGCACCTAGGTTGAGTCAGTGACCTCCTCATCCCCTCCCTCCTCATCACTGGAGCAAACTTGGCAGTATGCTGTAGCTGGGGGAACATGACTGCCAGTTTCTTGACCTTCTTGGGCACCCCCTCTCTCTAGGCTCACGTTACTCCCTTCTTCAACCTGGGTACCATCATCGGGGGCCTTCAAATCGCTACGCATCCTCCTGCATCCTGTACCTGACACTGTGGTCGAATAGTTCCGGGGACTCCTCCATGCATGATGGTGGGGCTAGGGAAGCAGTGACTATTGACATGGAGCCGATGGAATAGGCTACTTTGGCAGCTGCATTGGCAGGCAAACTACTCTGAGCCTGGGTGACAGAGGATGAGGACGGCTTTATTATCCATTCCACCAACTCTTCTACATGTTGTGGCTCAATAACACGGCCAGCTGCAGGAAAAAAGGACAAGTTTGCCCCACAGCCATGTGCTGAGAATGCACCGTGTCCATGACCAGCACTGTCGACTGTAGACACAGAGCCTGCTTGCCCTCTTTTAGTGGCCTGTGAGCGTCTGATTCTTCTTGGTGGCCTTCCGGACATGCTGTAAATTTTGTTGAGCAAAAAAACACTACACTGTATTGTGTACTGTGTACACCACCAGGAAAGTAGTAGCAACTGCACTAGGGGCGCACGGCACTGTGTAAATCAACAGACGTTTCATAACAACTATGGGTGCACTGTATGTATTGTGTACACCACCAGTAAAGTAGTAGCAACTGCACTATGGGTGCACGGTACTGTGTACACCAACAGAAGTATAATAACAACTATGAGTACACTGTATGTATTGTGTACACCACCAGGAAAGTAGTAGCAACTGCACTAGGAGTGCACAGTACTGTGTACACCAACAGAAGTTTAATAACAAATATGGGTGTACTGTATTGACCACCAGAAAAGTATGAGCAACTCTACTATGGGTGCACAGCAATGTTTACTATGTACACCGCCTGAAGTATATTAGAAACAGTACACCTAGAGCTGGCCATCCGGCCAAACTGAGCTATCAGGGGGAGAAGAGCCTTGGTGAGAGTGGTAAAGAAGAACCCAAAGATCACTGTGGCTGAGCTCCAGAGTTGCAGTCGGGAGATGGGAGAAAGTTGTAGAAAGTCAACCATCACTGTAGCCCTCCACCAGTCAGGGCTTTATGGCAGAGTGGCCCGACCAAAGCCTCTCCTCAGTGCAAGACACATGAAAACCCGCATGGTGTTTGCTAAAAAACACCTGAAGGACTCCAAGATGGTGAGGAATAAGATTCTTTGGTCTGATGAGACCAAGATAGAACCTTTTTGGCCTTAATTCTAAGCAGTATGTGTGGAGAAAACCAGGCACTGCTCATCACCTGTCCAATACTGTCCCAACAGTAAGCATGGTGGTGGCAGCATCATGCTGTGGGGTGTTTTTCAGCTGCAGGGACAGGACGACTGGTTGCAATTGAGGGAAAGATGAATGCGGCCAAGTACAGGGATATCCTGGACGAAAACCTTCTCCAGAGTGCTCAGGACCTCAGATTGGGCCGAAGGTTTACCTTCCAACAAGACAATGACAATGTCAACAATTCTGTGTTTTTATCTGTCTATATGGGGTGCTGTGTGTACATTAATGAGAAAAAAAAATGAACTTAAATGATTTTACCCCACTGTGTATAATTATATATATATATATATATATATATATATATATATATATATATATATATATATATATATAAGGCCGCCTGCATGTTGGCCTCGTGTAGTTTGTCGTTGGCGTGGGTGGAGAGAGAATGTCGTCTAGATTGAGCAGGCAGGCAGGCAGATTATTCAGTTAGCTGCAGTGTATTTAATATATATATATATATATATATATATATATATATATATATATATATATATATATATATATATATATATATATATTAAATACACTGCAGCTAACTGAATAATCTGCCTGCCTGCCTGCTCAATCTAGACGACATTCTCTCTCCGCCCACGCCAACGACAAACTACACGAGGCCAACATGCAGGCCGCCTTATATAGTGTGGGGCGTGGACTTAGTCCCCCTGAGCCATGATTGACAAAAGGCACCCTGCATTTGGCCAATTATGGCTCTCTTAGCTGAGGGCGCTGTGATTGGCCAAAGCATGCAGGTCATGGTGCATGCTCTGCCCAATCATCATACAGCAATGCACTGCGCTCCCGAAGTGCATTATGGGCCGTTACACGCCGCTCAAATTTGGCGCAAACAGCCCATAAAGTTTGGTTTTCGACAAACGGGCGAACAGCCAACTCTTGTTTGACCCGAACAGAAAGCTCATCCCTACACACTATGATATTTCATGTAGCGCAGCTCCATTCCCTCAATTACACATAATCATTTGTGTAGCTATTTGTACCCTTCATTTCAATTATGGTTGCTTACAATCAAAATTACACCCTATAATATTATTTAGTTTGCTGTAGAATTGTGCCTTGAATTAAGTGTTTTTGAAAGTAAAAGAAATAATTATATCAAATTAAAGTTACTAAGATAAATAGGAACAGAGAATAAAGTTGAATATGCAAAAAAAAAAAAAAAAAAGAAAAAATTGTTGTTGCCAACTACTGTATATCCAAGAGTCTGTAAGTGTCTACAGGTCATCAGAACAGAATGGGCTTGATTAAATAACCTGCTCATTATAAACCATTACAAACCAGAAAGATAATTGTAAATGCAGAACTCCTGTGATTTCAGGGTCACATGCTGCTTACTATAGCTTATAAATACATACTTTTATTAGGCATTCAAGGAGTTTAACTATACAAAAATATAGTATATTCTAGAAAATATGTCCTAGCTTGCTTTATGATGTTTTAATTCTCCATGGAAAGACCATTAAACAAATTATAGTAGCTGAGTGTAAGGATGACTATTTACTAAAAATGTAGAGGATAATAATTTAGCAAAGGGTATGTTATTTTTTTTAAATGAATATAGGTGAATAAGGTAAAGCTGGGTTCACTTTGAATACCTGCTCATGTACTAGCAAAAATCTTTTTTTTTTTAATTACAAATGATTTGTGAACAGGTCCACTTGATTCACAAACGTTCACTTTGCAATGTGAACAGCCATTTATACTTTAGTAAATCAACCCCAATGACTAAAACAATGATGTTGATTAATTTAATTAAGGCTGTTCACTTTGCAAAGTGAATATTTGGTAAATATGATGTTCACTTCAATTAATCAGTCACATGCAAAAAGTCCTCTTTTAATATCCCTACACAGGTTCACCCTTCTGTACTATCATTCCTTTTGCAAAGTGAACATAACACGTTTTAGAGTAAACATTTCCTTTGCTTAGTGAGCAGCCATTATGCCTTTAGTAAATCAACCTCAATGCTTTGACAGACATTGGTAGCCTCTATGTAATAATAATTCACAGAGGCTACCAATAGCAATACCAATAGAGGCTACCAATTTTTTTAAAGGACAAATACTTTTTAAAGTCATACAGTAAAAAAGCATTTTGTCATCATCCTTAAAATTCATCAAGTTTTAAAAAGAAGACCTCCAGAGCATCCAGAAATTTAGATATGGAATGAAATGTCAATGAAGGATCTTCTTCTGCCTGGAAAGCTGTCACAAAACCTGCATTTCCTCATAAATATTACAGATAAACAAATCCGTCTATGGAATTTATAGCCCAATTCCAGGTTACGCAATCCCTAGTTCTCAGTATAATCTATGCCCCCCTAAGAAAAAAAAAACAATCTCTGGTTCTCTTCCTTCTTCTCTGTTCTCTTGCCATGGGATGTCAAGAAAACTTTGTGCTGTTAGCCCAGGAGGCGAGGGTGTGTTCATGGCTTTCTGGACCCACACGAAGTGGGCTAAATGATGCTGAGTTGAGTTCCTTTGATGGACAGTAGGTGGGTATTGCAGTGAAGGCTTTTTTTTTTAAACTTAAAGTTTATTGAGTTACAAAAAAAACATACAACTGAATGTTCATAGTAGTTTTTCCACAAACAGTTGCGACATTGCTTAGGTCTAATTTGCATAATATGTTAGTAAGTTGTTGACTAGAACAATACATAGTAGTGACAAAGTATCCTAGTGTCCATTCCCCACCCACCCCCGTGGGCTCTAACTGTGAGTGGGAAGTGGGCACCAGGCTGGAGTGTGTAGAAAAGAGAAAAAAAAAAAGAAAATTATAAACATAACCGTAATTAACATTAGTATTTAGTATACCATTAAGTGTCAACATAAATGTCCATGATCTGAGTAAGTTGGATAATGATTCATCCTTCAATTATGCGTTAGCTTGGCTGAACTCGAGGATTTCAGTTGGGGGTATTAATGACTGTTACTGGGTCTTGTATTTGTTAAGTAGACCTGACTGGAAATGTGGAGAACTGGGAAAATGGAGGAGGGGGTAGATTTTCAGTCAAGGGGTTCTTCTTCTGGTCAGCAATCCATGAAGCCCAATTTTTGAAAAGCTTTGGTGGTCAGTTCGGATTTAGCAAATGCGTACTCCAGTTTTAAGTGTTCATTAAGTATGCGGATAGTATCCACTAACGTGGGTGAGTTTACAGACTTCCACCTCCTCGCTAGTGCTAGACGGGCAGCTATCAGAATATGAGTTGCCAATGTTTTGGTTTGTGTATGCCATGTGGGGATCGATAACCCCAGCAGGAGGCCCAGGGGTGTCATGGGGGAGATGCAGGACATGTGGAGAAGATGAGGGTAGATAACTCCTGCCCGAACTTTTGGATGTTGGGGCAATCCCATCAGATATGGCGTAAAGTTCCTTTTTTCTCGCAGCCTCTCCAGCACTTTGTCGATGTTGTAGGGTAGATGGCCGCAAGCCTGGCTGGGGTGAGGTACCAATTGTGATATAGCTTTTGTGCGGATTCCCAATAGGAGATACAGTGGGATAGGCGACGGGGAAGGGTTATGGCTTGGTGTCACAGTTCACTCGGTGGTGGGTTATCTGTGAGTGAGGACCAATAGTTGGTTGAGGGGGAAGATAATTCATCTGAAGGTGTTTTGAGCAGCCTGTATGTAAATGAGATACCCTTGAGTGTCGGTTTAGGAGTGTCATAGAATTTCAAAAGGACATTTGGGAGAGAATCTTCCTGTGTCCATTGTATTTTAGATAGGGTTGATCGAATCCTGAGATATAGGAAGGATTGTTTGACTATTCCATATGTCTTCTGTAGGTATGAAAATAGGTGTAGGCCCGAGGAGGAGTATAATAGTCCCACATTAGTTATTCCTTTACATATCCACTGTTCCGTGTTAAGATCCGGCGACAAAAGCTCTATAGCCTTCAAGGGTAACTTAGACAGGATTGAGAGAGGTATTCCTTTGTTGATTTGAGTAATGGCTGTCCATGTTCGTATTGCTGCCATTGCTGAGCCTAGAAACTGATAATTTGGTTTATAGTTGAATAGTATGGCTGCAAGCAAATTATTCGTGTCCGTCTTGAGGGCTATAGCTTCAATCTGTTTCCAGGATTTTTGGGAGTTAGGTAACCGCCACTCTCTCAATTGGTCCAGGAGTACAGCTCTGTAATATGCTTGAATATCGGGAGCTCCCATACCCCTGTGTTGAACAGAGTTTAGGAGAATATATCTTTTCAATCTAGGTTTTTTTGTGTTGCCATATAAATGTATTCATTATACCTTGTAGTTTTCTTATTTGGGCTGTAAGAAAGGGTAGGGAAATAGTGCGGAATACATAAAGTATGAGTGGAAGTAAGAACATTTTTGACTGAGCAATTCTACCGACCCATGAGACGGAGAAACTGATCAGTTCCTTGGATAAGTGCAAAAGCTTCTCCACGAGGTCACCGTAATTCGTTTTGGTTAGGTTTTGGCTTGGGTAGGTTAAGCGGATTCCAAGATAGGGAAGAGAGGAGTTGGTGGACCATGTGAAAGGAGTTGTCTCTGTTATTTCTCGCTTGGTTTGTGGGTCAATGCCCAGGTTTAGCATGGTGGATTTGCTATGATTGATTTTATATAGGGAGATCTAACTAAATTTGTCAAGTATGTTTTGGACGGCCGGGAGGGAGGATTTGGGATTGGTCAAAGTGATAATGACATCATCGGCGTATAGTCCGATTTTGTGTTTTGTATCCCCTATTCTGATTCCCGTTACTGATGTTGCCGAGCGGATGCCAACGGTTCCATGATTATGGCAAAGATCAAGGGGGAAAGTGGGCACCCTTGTCTTGTCTTAGTGATTATGAATGGGTCTGAAACTATTCCCAATGTCCAGACTCGCGCAGTTGGGGAGGAGTATAGGCCCAATAGGACAGTTAAAAATGAGTCGGCGAAGCCAAATTTATGAAGCACCTCCTCCATGTAAGTCCAGTGGACCCTGTCAAATGCCTTCTCTGCATCCAAAGAAAGAAGCAGAGAAGGCGTTTGACTATGCTCCACCCACTGCACGAGGTTGATGAGCCGCCGGGTGCCATCTGAAGCTTGTCGCCCTGGTACAAAGCCCACTTGGTCTTGCTGGATTAATTGGGGAATTAACGAGGATAGACGTTGTGCCAAGATAAATCTTGGTATCTGAATTTAAGAGTGAAATTGGTCGATAATTGGCGGGATTGTCAGGAAGTTTGCCAGGTTTGGGTAAAGTGACCACGAGGACTTCTATTGATTCTTTGGGGATATTGCCTGAGTTAGCAAAATGGTTAAAAGCGTTACAGAGATGTGGGGTGAGGAGATCAGAAAAATGTTTATAATATTCATTGGAAAATCTGTCTGGGCCTGGAGCTTTATGCAATGGGAGCTTTTTTATGACTTTAGTTATTTTCTCTACGGTGAAGGGGCTTGACAGGGATTCCAATTGATTAGGATTTATTTTTGGTAGGTGTATTGTATTGAGGAAGGCTTTAATATGCTCTCTGCTGGGTGTGGTTGAAGGGTCAGAGTATTTTAGGTTGTAAAGGTTAGCGTAAAAAGGAGCTAAATTCATTTGCTATGTCTAAAGGATTTTGAAGACGTTTGCCCAGGGAGATTGTGATAAATTGGATTTTTTTTTTGCGGACTTATGTTTTGATTGCTTAGCTAAGAAGGCTCCTGATTTATTAGTGGAAGTGTAAAACCAGAGTTTGAGTTGTTTAATATAAGAATCAAATTTCTTATGTAAATGTTCACTAAGTTGGTGTCTTAGGTTTTTTAACTCTGTAGTGATAGTAGGGCTCTGGGATTGCTTGTTAGACTGTTCAAGGTCGCATATCTTTTTGAGTAGGGTGCTGGAATGCATTTTTTTTTGTCTGAGTGCCTACTTTTATAAACAGACCGCGTAGAGAAGCCTTATGCGCATTCCAAATTATGGAATAGTCTTCAATTGATTGTGGTGTGGTGCTGAAAATAGTTCTCGATCTCGGACCGAACCTGCCCCTCAAATAAGGGATTGGTAAGCAGGGATGAATTTAGTCGCCAAACAGTATGCCTCGGGGATTTCCTATTGGTAAAGAGTTTGATTGTGACTGGCGCATGATCAGACCAGGTGATCGTACAAATTTGTGACTCTGTGACTGATTGCAGTAGCTATTTGCCAGTAAGGAACAGGTCGATCTGGAAGTAAGAACTTTGGGAATGAGAATAATAAGTGTAGTCCTGTTCCTCAATGTGCAAATACCTCCAGGGGTCATATAGGTCTTCTTTCTTAATCAGAGAAGTTAAAGCAGAAGGTCTGCATTTGTGTGGTTGGATGTAGCAAGGGCCGTATCAATTATGTCATTGAAGTTCCCGCATATAATTACCGGGTTTGATCTGTATTTTTATTTTTTCACAAGAAAGGGTTCGATCTGTATGGTGCTATTCTGGAAAGAAGCTTTGTGTAGAAGTGTTTTTGACCTGTATTTGATGAATATAGATTAATTACAGTGAGACGGCGATTTTCTATTGTTGCTGATAAAATCAGATACCTACCCTCCTCATCTACTTCACAATGATGAAGAGTAAATGAGACAGATGAACTTAACGCGATCATAACGCCTTTTTTTTTGTTGGGTGCATTGGCAAAGAAGTAATGTGGGAATAGCTTGTGTGAACAGGAGGGAGGTTTAGTTTTAGAAAAATGTGTTTCTTGAACACAGAGTATGTCCGCATGTTGGGTCAGTGCTTCTTTCCATAATAGATTTCGTTTGAATGGGGAGTTTAGGCCTTTAGCATTGATTGTCGTGAGGGATATGGTCATGATGCTTCAAATTACCCCGAAGGGTTAAGTGAGAGGAACGAGAGTACATTTGAAACTATTAACAGTCAAGTAAAATAAAGATGGTAGATCAGCTATAAAATTATGGAATGATGATCAGCATGCAATATGACACTTATATAATGAATAAAAGGAGATATTACTTATCTATTTAGGTAATATAAGGTATTTCTGATCAGTATTATCAACAAATTTGAACAACAAATTTGAACACAATAGCGTGCTTAGCACACTGTAACCTGAGGGTGTGGAACAAGGTAGCAATGTCGCCCACGTTAGATCCTATTCACGCTGGAACACGTGGCAACAATAGCTTTAAGCCTTAGTCTTTGTCAGGCACAGGCGGACCGTATTCAGTGTTGGTTGGTCGGGCTCCCCCATTTCCTGGATTAGTAGCATGGAGAGGAAGTAACCCCCAGTTGGTTAGTTTTTTGTACTCATCCTTAGGGTTCAGGATAGGGATCAGTTGTTGTTTGTAGGTAACCAATAATTTAGCAGGAAAACCCCATCTGTATATGATTTTATGCTCCTGGAGTATTGATGTAACTGGGGAGAAAGCTCTACGCATCTCCATTGTTGCAGGGGAGAGATCAGTAAACATTAATATGTTGGAGTAAGGCGATGGTAGTGATTTAGTATTTTTGATGGCAGAGAGGATTTGTTCTTTTACGTGATAGTAGTGTATCTGTGCCAGAACGTCCCTCGGTACCTTAGCGGGTAGGTGAGCGGGCTTAGAAATCCTATGAGCCCAATCAATAATTAGGTCTTGTGCGTTTAAGCGTGGGAGCAATTTTGAAAAGAGTTGCTGCAGGTATTAAGTGAGCTCGTTTGGTTTGATCGATTCTGGTACGCCTCTAAACTTAATATTGTTTCGTCTAGAGTGGTCCTCTAAGTCCGCTGGATTTCTGCTCCATGATGGTCGTGGGCGTCCAGGAGCTCATTATGAGCCTTGGAGTATTCCTGCATGGTCTTCTCTAATGTATCAGCCCTTTCTTTTAGGCAGTCTACCCTGTCATGCATTTGAGAGATAAACAGCTGCAACTCTCTGTGTAAATCCCTTTGCAGGGTTAACAGCATTGTTTTATGCATAGCCTCTGTGACAGTATTATCTGAAACTGGCTGCTAGGGATGTATTAACTCCTGTGTTGTTATCCCCTTCTGCTGCATTAGCCCATAATTGTTTTTTAGCTAGGGGCTCTTTACATGTTGAGGGAGCAGGGGAGGGCGCCAGTCTCTTACCTCTGTCTGCTATCTGCAAGCTGGAGGGAGGCTCTGGTGGAGGTACAGTGTCCATGTCCTCTCTGGGAAGATTAGTGGCCATGTTCTCATTGGATTGGGGATTGCTTGTAGTGAAGCCCCGCTGAGCGACAGCGTGCGGGTTTCTCTCTCTGGAGCTGGCGCCATCTTTGTCCGACTGCATGGCTGCACTGTAGTAGTCAGTGAGGGCCTGCATAATTTTAGTTTTAGCTATTTATTTATGCTGGAGTTGAATCTTAAAACTGCAGACCCAAGTCTTGTGAGGATCAATATTCACAAATGCCTTTGCCAGTAGGTATCAGTATTTATCAAATTTCAAGGTATTCTATTGAATTGACAGGTTAGCAAAAGTGGTAAGATTAAATTATTTGCCATAGCAAAGAGAAAACTGCTAACTTAGGTTCAGAGAGCAAGATATTTACCTTGCATTGAGATGTCACTTTTACATTTCACAGTCTGCTTAAACCTTGTCATTATTACTTAACGAAGAAGTCTCATTAGAAATACAATTTTACCACATGGTATATCGATTCATGCTTAAAGTGTCACTAAACCCACAACAGTAAAATCTGTCTGTATCTGCAGAATAGCATGCTTGTTATACTCACTGTGGAACTTAAGGGGTTAATCCTCTGTATTGTGTAAAAAGGCTCTTTGATCAGGTTTTTTCTGATCCTCCCCTCCTGCAGGGTCACTCTGGGCAAGGCCATATATGACACAGAGTGGTCCCCCTGCACATGCTCATTTGGTCTCTATTGCTGTAGTACTGTAGAAAATATTTCCTTGTTGAGCTGAGCTAGTCAGGTCACATGATATTGACATCACACATATGGGCTTATATACAGATCCTAAATGACAGCCCCGCCCCGCCCCTCCCTCCTCCTCCATGCCCAGTAACTAAAAAAGAACACAGTGGGTGGGATGTCACATCTTGATTCATGGATAATCCACTTCCCATAATAGCATGAGGACAGGTTGTAGTGGAAATCTCCTCCTCTGAACTCTCCTCTGAACTCCCCGTGATGGAAATCTGAACACTCAACACTCGGGCACACCCTGTAGTTTATCACATGACCGTGGTATATAGATCAGCCAAAAAGGTATATAGTGGCAGTATTTTAATGAAAAAGAAGATTTATAAGCTGTGGGCACTGCGGAGGGGGGAAATTAACTATTTTCATATTAGTAACAGTTTAAATAGTTCTCCTTGAAAATAGCACGTTTATGTGTGCTATATTTGCATTTGAACCCTTCCCATGCAACCAGCCTTATTTGTGGGCATTACCATCGTGAAGCTCAGGCTGGGTTCACACTGCAGTACGGAGTGGCTCACAGCAGGGGTCAGGTATGTCTCTGTTCACCATTTACAGGTCCGATTTCGGTCCAAATTTTGGGCTGAATCGAACCTGAAATGGACCAGAAGATGCACATGACTCCTGTGCAATTCGCTCCAGAGCCGCTCCGGAGATGTGAGAACTGGCTACATTGAGAGCCAGTAGCAATCTCCTGATATGTGAATTGGATGCAGTGAAAGCCACATCCAATTCGCAATAGTGTGAACCCAGCCTCAAACAGAGCTCTGTTGCTACCTTCTATTCTGCTGTGTCCATGCCTGAGACCAGTGGTCACAATAGTTCCAATAATCTCTGCAGATACACACACACACACGCATACAGACTTTGCCCCAAGGACTGGCTTCCAATTGGCTCATTATTTACCTCAAAATCAGTCATAGTAAAAAAAAATTGTAGTCAGACACCAGGAGTAAAAACCTGCAATCTTTGTTTATAGATGTCATCCAATGTACAATAGATTACCTGTGGGCTTTGAGCTTGATTGACCCCTGTAGTGTTTTTCGAAAAGTCTGACTGACATGCTCCCTCCCTTTTGTAATTGTTGTAATAGTGCTGATCCCAGGCAAGTAAGTGCCTAGTACTGGGACAAGTGTTGGTAATCAGTGCTGTTTTTTTTTTGTTTACTAAAAAGCACCATAGTCAAACATCAGTAGGAGGAAAGGGGTAAGCTGTTGACTAGGCTAGCTCTGAATCCACAGCAGGTATAAAAATGGGACAAAGACTACATGCATTATGTACCCTGGGGGACAGTATGCAGAACATATATTTATGGTGAAACTTCTATAAGTTGGTAAATATAGAGCATATACTGTATTTTTATGCTAGGATCAGGGTGTCTTTTCTTAGTTTTGGGTTAATGCAAAGTATAATGGGGCGTACACACGGTTGGACTTTTCGTCTACAAAAGTCCAACGGACGCCGACGGACTAAAGCTGGCTGGTAATCCGATCGTGTGTGGGCTTCCCCGGACTTTCAGCTGACTTTTTCAGCCTCAAATCCGACGGACTTTAGATTTGAAACATGCTTCAAATCTTTACGTCGTAACTACGACGGACCCCGAAATCCGCTCGTCTGTGTGCTAGTCCGATGGACAAAAACCCACGCTAGGGCAGCTATTGGCTACTGGCTATCAACTTCCTTATTTTAGTCCGGTGTACGTCATCACGTACGAATCCGTCGGACTTTTGTGTGGTCGTGTGTAGGCAAGTCTGTTCGTTAGAAAGTCTGCCGCAAGTCCGCCGCAAGTCCGCCGAAAGTCCGCCGGAAGTCTGTCGGACAGGCTGTCGGACTTTTGTAGATGAAAAGTCCGACCGTGTGTACGGGGCATAAGACCTTTTCTGTGTTGAGCTGAACAATCTGTTTCTCAGGAACAGATTTTTCAAATCACAGAAGAAGATAATCAGAGACAGGAGACTGCAAGCAGTACTTTTGCCAAAGAAATAATTATTTTTAGTAAAGGTAACCCATCATATTGGTATTTCTTTAGAGATTGCTAGAAAAAAGTGAAGTTATATTTTAAATAGGACTCTTCCAAAAAAACATACCTATCATTAAGGATGAGCTCAGGCGTGTTCGCAACTCCATGTGCCAGCTCCCGCCAGGAAGATGACACTCTGCAGTGCTAATCACAGGCAGTGAGACATTTCCCAATCCGTGGCTGCACAGATCGGGAAATGTCTCCCTACCAGCGATTAGCACTGCAGAGTGTCAGCTTCCTGGTGGGCGCGGGCACATGGAGTTGAGAACCTGCCTGAGCTCATCCTTACCTATCATTTATTGGTTAGCCTTCCCCCAACCCCTATACAAAATGTCTAGTTGAAAACATTAAAAAAAAATTCTGGTTCTTTAGCCTAATTCCTGGTGATATCACCCAGGCTTCCCACAGCTTCTTGAAAAACTTGAGGATTCTCATGAGAATACACTACTGCAGAATAAGGATGAGCTCAGGTGTGTTCGCACACCCCACGTTCAGAGCCCGCCAGAAAGTCGGCATGGCGCTGCGCTAATCACAGGCAGTGAGACATTGTCCCGATGCGTGGCTACAGAGATTGGGAAATGTCTCACTGCCTGTGATTAGTGCAGTGCTGACTTCCTGGTGGGCTCTGAACGTGGGCTATGCGAACACGCCGGAGCTCATCCTTACTGCAGAAGCATGTTTTCTTGAGATTTGGAATCCTCTGGTTCCCCCATATGACACATGTAATCAGGGGCAGACTGACAACACTCAGGGCCCCGGACCAAATAAAGCAAGGGTCTCCTGTCAGGCCCTGCCCATGACCCCCCGGCCCCACCCCTACATTTTGCACAAAGTACAACTTCTGCCTTTTTTTTAAACATTGTTTAATAGCCTAATCTCTTCACAGTCAACAATAAAAAAAAATACAGGAAGTGAAGCAGGTAACTCTAATGGGACCTGGAGGGGGTCTCTCTCTAAAAGAGGCCCTCTCAGTGACCATTAGAGAGTCTCTGTTAGAGAGAGACCCCCCTCCAGGTCCCATTAGAGACTACAAAGGAGTATAATGGGACCAGAAGGGTGGTCTCTCGCTAACAGAGGCCCTCTCTGTGTCTATTAGAGAGTAGGGATGAGCTGAACACCCCCCTGTTCGGTTCCCACCAGAACATGCGAACAGGCAAAAAATTTGTTCGAACACGCGAACACCGTTAAAGTCTATGGGACACGAACATGAATAATCAAAAGTGCTAATTTTAAAGGCTTATATGCAAGTTATTGTCATAAAAAGTGTTTGGGACCTGGGTCCTGCCCTAGGGGACATGGATCAATGCAAAAAAAAAGTTTTAAAAACGGCCGTTTTTTCGGGAGCAATGATTTTAATAATGCTTAAAGTGAAACAATAAAAGTGTAATATTCCTTTAAATTTTGTACCTGGGGGGTGTCTATAGTATGCCTGTGAAGGGGCGCATGTTTCCCGTGTTTAGAACAGTCTGACAGCAAAATGACATTTCAAAGGAAAAAAAGTCATTTAAAACTACTCGCGGCTATTAATGAATTGCCGGTCCGACAATACACATCAAGTTCATTTAAAAAAACGGCATGGGAATTCCCCACAGGGGAACCCCGAACCAAAATTTAAAAAAAAAATGACGTGGGGGTCCCCCTAAATTCCATACCTTGCTGCCCTTCAGGTCTGGTATGGATATTAAGGGGAACCCCGGCCAAAATTTTTTTAAAAAGTGGCGTGGGTCCCCTCAAAAATCCATACCAGACCCTTATCTGAGCACGTAACCTGGCAGGGCACAGGAAAAGAGGGGGGAGGAGAGAGCACCCCCCCCTCCTGAACCGTACCAGGCCACATGTCCTCAACATTGGGAGGGTGCTTTGTGGTAGCCCCCAAAACACCTTGTCCCCATGTTGATGGGGACAAGGGCCTCATCCCCACAACCCTTGCCCGGTGGTTGTGGGGGCCTGTGGGCGGGGGGGCTTATCGGAATCTCGAAGCCCTCTTTAACAAGGGGACCACCAGATCCCGGCCCTCCCCCCTATGTGAAATGGTAAGTGGGTACAAAAGTACCCCTACCATTTCACAAAAAAAGTGTCAAAAATGTTAAAAATGACAAGAGACAGTTTTTGACAATTCCTTTATTTAAATGCTTCTTCTTTCTTCTATCTTCTATCTTCTTTCTTCTATCTCCCTTCGGTTTCTTCCTCCATCTTCTTCTTCTTCTGGTTCTTCTGGTTCTTCCTCCGGTGTTCTCGTCCGGAATCTGTGTCCGCGGCGCCATCGTCTTCTTGCCTTCGTCTTCTGGGCCGCTCCGCATCCGACCATGATGGGAGGCTCCCGCTGCGTGACGCTTCTCCTCTTCTGACGGTTCCTAAATAACAGAGGGTGGGGCCACCCGGTGACCCCGCCCCCTCTGACGCACAGGGACTTCCCTGCGGCATTCACCGTGACGTCAGAGGGGGGCGGACAGGGAAGTCACCGTGCGTCAGAGGGGGCGGGGTCACTGGGTGGCCCCGCCCTCCGTTATTTAAGAACCGTCAGGAGAGAAGTGTCAAAACAACGGGAGCCTCCCATCATGGTCGGATGTCGAGCGGCCCAGAAGACAAAGGGAAGAAGACGCCAGCACCGCAGAGGAAGATGCTGGACGAGAACACCAGAGGAAGAACCAGAAGAACCAGAAGAAGATGGAGGAAGAAACCAAAGGAAGACAGAAGATAAAAGAAAGAAGAAGCATTTAAATAAAGGAATTGTCAAAAACTGTCTCTTGTCATTTTTAATATTCTTGACACTTTTTTTGTGAAATGGTAGGGGTAGTTTTGTACCCCCTTACCATTTCACACAGGGGGGAGGGCCGGGATCTGGGGGTCCTCTTGTTAAAGGGGGCTTCCAGATTCCAATAAGCCCTCCGCCCACAGACCCCCACAACCACTGGGCAAGGGTTGTGGGAATGAGGCCCTTGTCCCCATCAACATGGGGACAAGGTGTTTTGGGGGGCTACCCCAAAGCACCCTCCCAATGTTGAGGGCATGTGGCCTGGTACGGTTCAGGAGGGGGGTGCTCTCTCGTCCCCCCCTCTTTTCCTGTGGCCTGCCAGGTTGCGTGCTCAGATAAGGGTCTGGAATGGATTTTTGGGGAGACCCCATGCCATTTTTTTTTTTAATTTTGGCATGGGGTTCCCCTTAAAATCCATACCAGACCTGAAGGGTCTGGTATAGATTTTGAGGGGGACCCCACACCATTTAAAAAAAAAAAATTTGTCCAGTGTTCCCCTTAATATCCATACCAGACCTGAAGGGCCTGGTATGGAATTTAGGGGGACCCCCCACGTCATTTTTTTTTAAATTTTGGTTCAGGGTTCCCCTGTGGGGAATTCCCATGCTGTTTTTATCAATGAACTTTTATGTGTATTGTCGGACCGGCAATTCATTAATAGCCACGAGTAGTTTTAAATGACTTTTTTTCCTTTGAAATGTCATTTTGCTGTCAGACTGTTCTAAACACGGGAAACGTGTGCCCCTTAACAGGCATACTATAGACACCCCCCAGGTACGAAATTTAAAGGGATATTACACTTTAATTGTTTCACTTTAAGCATTATTAAAATCACTGCTCTTGAAAAAACGGCCATTTTTAAAACTTTTTTTTGCATTGATCCATGTCCCCTGGGGCAGGACCCAGGTCCCCAAACACTTTTTATGACAATAACTTGCATATAAGCCTTTAAAATTAGCACTTTTGATTTCTCCCATAGACTTTTAAAGGGTGTTCCATGGCTTTCAAATTTGCTACGAACACCCCAAATTGGGCGAACAGCAAACTGGGGAACAGCCGATGTTCAAATCGAACATGAGTTCGACTCGAACTCGAAGCTCATCCCTATTAGAGAGTCTGTTAGAAAGCATCCCCTCCAGGTCCCATTAGACTCTGTAGTCTCCAATGGGGTCTCTCTCTAACAGAGGCCCTCTCTGTGTCCATCAGGGAGTCTGTTAGAAATCGTCCCCCCAGGCCCCATGAGAGACTACAACAGAGAATAAGGGGACCTGGAGGGGGCCTCTTTCTAACAGAGTGTACAGTGAACACCTTAATTCACTCTGGTCCTCACAGGACGCCCTCCTTGTGCCATGAATCTCACCCCTGCCCCAACCTCTCAGTAGAAATAAAATTGGCACTGTGTAGCACTCCTCTTACCTTAAATATGGGTACTGTAGCTGTGGCTGGCTCCTGCATCCTCTGTGGCTGGCTGGCTCCTGCGTCCTCTGTGGCTGGCTCCTGTGGATGGCTGGCTGGCTCCTGTGGGTGGATGGCTGGCTGGTTCCCTGCTGTGAGTGGCTGCATCCTTGCTATGGGTGGGTGGCTGGCATGGTGCACCCTGCTGTGGGTGGGTGGCTGGCTGGCACAATACACCCTGTTGTGGGTGTGGGTTGCTGGCTGGCACCCTGCTTTGGGTGGGTGGCTGGCTAGCATGGATGGTGAACCTTGCTGTGGGTGGGTGGCTGGCTGGTATGGATGGTGCACCCTGCTGTGGGTGGTGTAGACGGTGCACCCTGCTGTGGGTGGGTGGCTGGCGCCCTGCTGTGGCTGGCTCTCTAGTGTGGGTGGCTGGCACCATGTCCCTGCTGTGGGTGGGTCAACATGGGTGGCTGGCTGACACCCTGGCCCTGCTGTAAGTGGGTCACCGTGGGTGGCTGGCTGGCACCCTGCTGTGGCTTGCTGGCTCCCTGCTGTTGGTGGGTCACTGTGGGTGGCTGGCTGGCACCCTGGCCCTGCTGTGGGTGGGTTACAGTTAGTGGCTGGGAGAGTGGCTGGGTGGCTGGCTGGCACCCTACTGTGGCTGGCTGGCTCCCTGCTGTTGGTGGGTCACTGTGGGTGGGTGGCTAGCACCCTGGCCCTGCTGTGGGTGTGTCACCATGGGTGGCTGGTTGACACCCTGGCTCCCTGTTGTGGGTGGGTTACTTTGGATGACTGGCTGGCTTGCGCCCTGGGCCTGCTGTGGGTGGGTCACCATGGCTGGCTAGCTGGCACCCTGGCCCTGCTGTGGGTGGGTTACAGTGGGTGGCTGGCAGGCTGGCACCCTGACCCTGCTGTGGGTGGGTCACTGTGACTGGCTGGAACCCTGGCCCTGGTGTGGGTGGGTCACCAACCATCGGTGGCTGGCTGGCACCCTGGTAATGCTGTAGCTGGCTTGTGTGTCTTTTCCTCTTCGCTGTTATTGGCACTGTTTGCTGAGGCGAGGGAGGGACTCGGAGGGAGGTGGCAGCGGCTTTGCCCTACCTGGGTAGAACTAAGTTTGCAGCCAGCCCAGTGCGTGGAGGTGGCACAACATATAATGACATTGCATGCGTGTGCTGCATGTCTCCTCACATTTGGCCTGCTGCAAACCGCTGATTTATTCTACCCAGGCCGGGCTGGGGCCCCCTTCCTATATATCATCACTAGTGCACGCTGAGCCAGGCCCGAAAAAGATTGTAGCCGTGGGCCCGTGGCCACAAGTTTTTTGTTCCTGGACCCAGAGTTCCAGCAGGCGGCGGGCTCCCTTCCGCAGCCAAAGTCCCCGACCAGTCAATCCACTCCTGCATGTAATATTTACAATACCTTATGGAAAAATCAAATGACACTAAAATGTAAAATGTTCAAAGTGCTTTACCTATGTGAATATTCTAGTGCGTTATCTATGGGAACTGTAGATGCCTGTTGACCAATATAGGCAGACACAAGGAAGACTAATAAAAACCTGCTTCATTATTATTATTGTTGTTGTTATTAATAATTATTGTTGTGTTTATTTTTACTGTACGTTTTATTGAACTGAAATGATGAAAAGGCAGAGAATAACATGAGTTCCAGTTGCAGTGTTGGGGTATCGCCAGAAGGCTCTTTTCAGTACTATCCGGCAGAAGATCCATAAAACTAACATGGTAATAGGATTATGCATTTTGAAAGTATATTTCAACATGCTTGAAATGGATAGCTTTGCTTATTTGGGGAATGGTGAGCTTTTCAGCTATGCTAAAGACTCTGACTGACAGGCCACTTGAGACATAGCAAGAAAACACATGAAGAGTAAACTGGGCTATTACAAGCCATTGTTTTTTTTTAAACATTCAAAAATCCAGTGGCTCATGACTTAACGCTTAAGGACTAGTGAGTACTTAATGTACCCTGTGATTTTATTTTCCATATGTGTATGCTTTTGCCATCCGAGTAGTAAAATATTTGTATCATCAAACAAACTGTAGTTGCTGTGATATTTGTGAGTCAATGCAGCTGAGAGGGTCTCTGTGCTAAAAAGTGTGAATCAAAACTGCCTGGAAGGATAAAAATATAAATAAACGTGCCTGCGCTGAAAAAACAGATATATCCCAATAGTTGGGAGGTGCATATATAGTGTAAAACTATACTACAAAATTTCAATATAAAAAAAAAAAATGCTAGTAATATATAAATTATAGAATGAATACAATCCTTATATAAACGTATCCCATAAAGTGCAACATGCAAAAAAAAAACAATATATATATGTGGTTATAAATATAAGATCAAAGTGCAAAATCCAGTGTACACATTTAAAAAGTTCAATTCATTGATATCAACACATAAAGTGCAAGTAAGTGGTGTCCACAAAAAACAGTGTTCCTCATGCTCCTCCTTGTGCTTGCGCTCACCTCTGAGCGTGTGACACGGTAATTAAACGGTGTCTAAACACGCATTGGAGCCACCCCTTGGGCTCATACAGGGTATGCTGGTATAAACTCGACCACTCTCAGATGTCATCAGATAGTCTCACATACAAGAAAGAAAAAAGCTCCATAGTGTGATACAGTAGGGATTTATTTAAAATATATTAAAACTTCCCTCCAGGAGGGTACTCACAATATGTAGGTGCGTGAGTGCACCAATCTTTCCAGAGAGTGTTTGTATAAAACAAGCGTTTGTATGGCGTGCGGTGTGTCGTTCCTCATCCACCTCTGTTGCTTACAGCTCCGTCCTACCCCTCCCCAACGCGTATTCGGCACAGGGATCACGTGCCTTCCTCTGGGGGATCAAGCACAAGTGGGGGGTCACAGGAGAGCACTGAAGCATGCTGGATTGTGAACACCATTAAGGAGGAGCATGAGGAACACTGTTTTTTGTGGACACCACTTACTTGCACTTTATGTGTTGATATCAATGAATTGAACTTTTTAAATGTGGACACTGGATTTTGCACTTTGATCTTATATTTATAACCACATATATATATTGTTTTTTTTGCATGTTGCACTTTATGGGATACTTTTATATAAGGATTGTATTCATTCTATAATTTATATATTACTAGCATTTTTTTTTTCTATAGAAATTTTGTAGTATAGTTTTACACTATATATGCACCTCCCAACTATTGGGATATATCTGTTTTTTCAGCGCAGGCACGTTTATTTATATTTTTTGGTTTATGCACGCAATGAAACGTGGTTAGTGTTTGCAGCTTATCTATATTTGTTTCACCTCACAGAGGCATCAGTCCATCTTTGGCTCACAAGACCCCCACATAATTTGCCTGGAAGGATAGCTTGGATATAAAAGAAAAATGGATGTGTTGTGTGAAGCAGTCAACCCATGAAAATCTTTAAAGGCTAAGTTCACTTTTTTTTTCTAAATTCCAGCTCCCCTGTGTACCACTATACCATACCACTATAACATTAATGTACTTATTTTGCAGACAAGAAAAAGCTTTCTATTTCTCTGAGCCCAGGCATTTCCTGAGCCTCAGTGTCCTGTTGAAAACATTCCTATTAGCTGTCCTGAATTTGGTATTCAGGATTAGGCATGAGCCGAACACCCCCCGGTTCGGTTCACACCAGAACCTGCGAACGGACCGAAAATTCGCACGAACGTTCGAGTCCCATAGACATCAATGGGTTTCTAACATTCAAAATCAAAAGTTCTCATTTTAAAGGCTAATTTGCATGGTATTGTCCAAAAAATAGTTTGGGGACCCGGGTCCTGCCCCAGGAGACATGTATCAATGCAAAAAATGTTTTTAAAAACTGCCTTTTTTTCGGGAGCAGTGATTTTAATGATGCTTAAAGTTAAACAAAAAGTGAAATATTCCTTTAAATATCGTACCTGGGGGGTGTCTATAGTATGCCTGTAAAGTGGCACGTGTTTCCCGTGCTTAGAACAGTCCCTGCACAAAATTTACATTTCCACCTTTTCCTTCATATACACATTAAGCAAATATGGTTTTATTTATGAGCTTTCCTACATTTTGAATTTTCATTTTAGTTTTAATTTTCACTCTTTGCACGCCCCCTCTTTGCATTTTGAGTGACATTAGGATTATTCGGTCAGGGTGCCCACTTCACTATGCCATCCATCCTTCCTAGCCCACTGACATATTCTTGAATGTTGATTTACCTCAGTGGTCATGGGAGAGACCCATCCTGGATTAGGCGACTGCAGTGCGGGTGTGTCCGCATCACTGCAGACCTTCCCGACATTGTGTCTTCGTTGCCTGGCAACTTGTCTCCAGTGTCCACGTGTGAATGATGTTTGTCATTACATGATGGATAACCCAGGGTCATGTGATGGCCGTGCGGACACACCCCTTGGGACGCCGTTGCCTGGCAACCTATCTCGACTATCCATATGTGAATGACGTCAGTCATCACATGAGGGACAACCCGAGATCACGTGATAGCCGCGCGGACACGTTTCTTGTGTTTGCGGGCTTTTCGGGCAGTAGCGTGCAGGGTTGCTAAGCAACCCTCCTGCACAGCCCGCATGTTTCCGGCTATTCAGCGCCATGTGACGGCCGCGCTGACATGCCTCTCTATTTCGCGGGCTTTTCGGGCAATAGCGTGCATGGTTGCTAGGCAACCCTCCTGCACGTTCCGCACACCTTAGTTACTGACGTCACACGCGCACGTTTAGGGGTATTTCCCGGGTTTCTACACGAGGACGCCCACCATGTAGCCATAGACACAGATATGGACATGGAGAAATTTTACACTTACATTGGCCTAAAAGACATAGTTAACTTTACGCTACAAGTCAACCGATTGGACATATTCAGGGGGTGTGGTACACCCTAACAGGTGATGTTCCCTAGGTCCAATGATATCCATTGTTATTCGTCTGTTCACAGCCTATTGGTCTTGATTATTTTAGATGATATATAGCATTTTATAAATTCGGGTAGTGTTATGAGGGTCCCATATGCCCCTGTTGAAGGTCATTGGACCGAAACGCGTAGGGAGGCTTTTTACAGACCCTATACACTGCTTTTTACTTCATTTTGTGATCACTTTTTATATGTATTTGTGTTTTTTTATGAATAAAATACCCGGAAGTTACACTATGTGGGAGCATTTCTTCTTTTTTCCACATACCCTGGGTAATTGAGAAACCACTTTGTCTTTTGGAACCTACTTTCGGCTCTGCTTCGGTGGATAAAGAGGGGACGTCCCGGCCTTGAAGAGGCTCTACCCTTGTCTCCAACACTTCACCACTTCGCCCTGAGTGGCATTAAGCTCCATTGATTCTATGCTCATGGCAGTAGAATCCAACTTTTCTGGTAAGCGTATTCCATTTATTCGCTTAAGTTGACGATATACAAGCTGAAGGTTGGGAAGCAGACAGGATTGATACACGGATCCTTCATTTTCACTGCGGACTTTTGTTTCTTTGGATTTTATATCCGTTCTTTTTTGGGACATCATGCTTATATGCACTTTGAACTTTACATTTACCACTTATATATGTGTGTTTTTAGCGCTACAATTTATTCTATACCTGCACAAAATGTAATTTTAAAGGAAAAAAAGTAATTTAAAACTGCTTGCGGCTTTAATGTAATGTCGGGTCCTGGCAATATGGATGAAAATCAGTGAGACAAACGACATGGGTACCCCCCAGTCCATTACCAGGCCCTTTGGGTCTTGTATGGATATTAAGGGGAACCCCGCACCTAAATTAAAAAAAGGAAAGGCGTGGGGCCACCAGGCCCTATATACTCTGAACAGCAGTATACAGGCGGTGCAAACAAGACAGGGACTGTAGGTTTGTTGTTAAGTAGAATCTGTTTGTAATTTTGAACTGGTACATTTTTAACGTGCGAGCTCCAGCTAAAAAATCTATTTTAAGCTTTTTGGAAAACATAGGGAAGGGTTATCACCCCTGTGACATTTGTTTTGCTGTCTGTGCTCCTCTTCAGAAGATTTCACCTCATTTTTTGTCCCAATGACAAATGTTTTTTGAAAATTTGGGGTTTTTTGTGAAACAAGGATTGGTGATAAAGCATCAGTGGAAAGGAGAAACGTTTTTCCCATATTAACTCATACAGGAGAGAATTTCCCTTCCTAGGGGTAGATTTCATCTCACTTCCTGTTGTCTCCTTCCGTTTGCAAGTAGGAGTCGTTTGTAAGTTGGATGTTTGAAAGTAGGGTCCTGCCCTATATACTTAGCAGAAATTTGGGCCTTAGGTGTTGTTGTGGCCACAACACTGTAAGCCCTCACAGGGCCCTGCTGTGAAATATTAGATCAAGAATAGTAATTACATGCCCCTGTTGAACAGGGGCTGAAAAATTGGTCCTTAGGCACTGGTGCCGGTGCCACAACACTGCAACCCCTCACAGATACTCAAGTTGGAAAGCAGAAACAAGCCCTGCTGAAAAGTATTGCTCCAAAAATTGTAATTACACTCCCCTGTTAAACAGGGGCTGAAAAATTGGGCCTTAGGCACTGGTGCTGGTGCCACAACACTGCAACCCCTCACAGATACTCTAGTTGGAATGCAGGAACGAGCCCTGCTGCAAGGTATTGCATCAAAAATTGTAATTACACGCCCCTGTTAAACAGGGGCTGAAAAATTGGGTCTTAGGCACTGGTGGTGGCGCCCAGAATCAAAAATGTTCTTACAAGCTATCAGCGTGATCATTGAGATGGAAGAGGATAATTACTCAGGGATAGTCACTCAGCATCAGCATAGGCAGTCTTTGAAGGGATCTGAGATTTCAAAAAAAAAATATTCGGTTGCATCAGCATCAGGTGCTTGGTAGCTGGTGGTGATCCAAGACTGATTCATTTTTATGAAGGTCAGTTGATCGACCGAGTCGGTGGAAAGACGCACCCTGTGATCGGTTACAAAGCCTCCAGGAGCACTGAATGTGCGTTCCGAAAGAACGCTGGATGCAGGACAGGCCAGTAGCTCAATTGCATACTGTGCAAGCTCTGGCCAGTGATCCATCTTTAAGACCCAGTAACCCAGAGGATTGGGAAAGGTGTCCAAGTCAGATCTTGCCCCTAGGTATTCCTGCACCATGTAAAACAGACGCTGGCGATGGTTGCTGGAACCGATCATACCTTGGGGCTGCGGACCAAAAAATTGTCTGAACGCATCGGTCAGACGGCCACCTTCTCCACCGCTCCTTCTTTGACTGACCGAAGCCTCAGCAACACATTGTCCAGAAACAGGAGTTTGTAACCTCCCAGTCCCTGGGAACACGTTGCACAGACCTTTCTGCAAGGCCTCCCGAAGATGTTTCATCCTCTGCTCCCTCTGCGATGGCAAGATAAGGTCTGCAACCTTACCCTTGTAACGTGGATCAAGGAGGGTTGCCAGCCAGTATTGGTCCTTCTCCTTGATACCACGAATACGAGGATCCTTACGCAGGCTTTGCAGGATCAGGGAGGCCATACAGCGTAGGTTTGCTGAGGCATTTGGTCCGGTGTCCTCTGGGTCACTAAGGACGACTTGGTCCGCAGCAACCTCCTCCAAGCCACGTACAAGTCCATGTGTTTCTTGGGACTATTCCCTTAAAGACTGCTGCTGATGCTGAGTGCCAGGCTTCACCTCCATACTGACACAATCCTCCTCCTCCTCCTCCTCTCTCCTATCAGGCACCCACGTTGAGTCAGTGACCTCATCATCCCCTCCCTCCTCATTACTGGAGCAAACTTGGCAGTATGCTGCAGCAGGGGGAGCATGACTGCCAGATTGCTGTCCTTCTTGGGCACCCCCTCTGTCCGTGCTCACGTTACTGCCTTCATCTAGCTCAGTATCATCATCAGAGCCTTCCAAACGCTGGGCATCCTCCTGGAGCATGTACCCAACACTGTGGTCAAACAGTTTGAGGGACTCCTCAGGAGGACATGGTGGGGCTAGGGAAGGAGTCACTGATGACATTGAGCCAAGGGAAGAGGCCGCTGCTTTGCCAGACAAAGTACCCTGAGCATGGGTGAGAGAGGATGAGGAGGATGAGGACGGCTTGGTCATCCACTCGACCAAGTCTTCCGCATGTTGCGGCTCAACACGGCCAGCTGCGGAAAAAAAGGCCAAGCGTGTCCCACGGCCACGTGCTGATGAGGATGCACCGTCTCCACGACCAGCACTGTTGCCTCTAGACACAGAGCCTGCTTGCCCTCTTTTATTGGCTTGTGACTGTCTGCCCCTCCTTGTTGGCCTTCCAGACATACTAGCTGGGACTAAGTAGCTGCACTAAGCTGGGATATATATATATATATATATATATATATATATATATATATATATATATATACATACATACATACATACATACATACATACATACATACATACATACATACATATATATGTATATGTGTGTACTGATACTGCAGCTAGCAAAATCAACTGCCTGCCTGTAGTATGAGAACACCACCAACCTTCTACAGGTAGCTTTAGCTGAACACTGTGCAGAGCTCGCAAAAAACTAACTTGTAGCTTATTTAGCTGCCTGCGGTAGTGATAGGATCAGGAAAACACCACCAACCTTCTAAAGGTAGCTTTAGGTAACACTGTGCAGAGATCGCCAAAAAATAACTTGCAGCTTTTTTAGCTGCCTGCGGTAGTGATAGGATCAGGAAAACACCACCAACCTTCTACAGGTAGCTTTAGGTGAACACTGTGCAGAGCTTGCAAAAAACTAACTTGTAGCTTTTTTAGCTGCCTGCGGTAGTGATAGGATCAGGAAAACACCACCAACCTTCTACAGGTAGCTTTAGCTGAACACTGTGCAGAGCTCGCAAAAAAATAACTTGTAGGTTTAGCTGAACACTGTGCAGAGGTCTCACTACACTAACTTGTAGCTTTAGCTGAACACTGTGAGCAGGACGCACTACACGAACTTGTAGCTTTAGCTGAACACTGTGCAGAGGTCTCACTACGCTAACTTGTAGTTTTAGCTGAACACTGTGAGAAGGACGCACTACACTAACTTGTAGCTTTAGCTGAACACTGTGCACTACACTAACTTGTAGTTTTAGCTGAACACTGTGCAGAGGTCACACTAAACTAACTTGTAGCTTTAACTGAACACTGTGAAGAGGACGCACTACACTAACTGTAAATAGTCTAGCTGCCTGACTGTGCTACTAATAGGATCAAAAGAACACCAGCAATTTTCTTCTGGTAGCTGTAAATACTGTAACAAGACAAGCCTGCCTGTCAGTAGGAAGATAACAGGAACGGATCTAGCTAAACTAAATACAGTGTATATATATATATATATATATATATATATATATATATATATATATATATATATATATATATACAATACACTATAAGTGCAGCTAACTCACTGACTGTCCTGCCTAATCTAGCTAACTCAAATGAAATGACAATGTCTCTCTCTCTATCTCTCAGCACACCGGAACACACTACACAGGGCTGCCGTGTAGGCAGCCTTATATAGTGTGGGGCGTGTTCCAAACCCTCTGAGCCATAATTGGCCAAAGCCACCCTGGTTTTGGCCAATTACAGCTCTCTCTACCGACGGCGCTGTGATTGGCCAAGCATGCGGATCATAGTGCATGCTTGGCCAATAATCAGTCAGCAATGCACTGCGATGCCGCAGTGAATTATGGGCCGTGACGCGCCACACAAAATGGTGCGAATGGCCCATAACGTTCGTAATTCGGCGAACGAGCAAACAGCCGATGTTCGAGTCGAACATGGGTTTGACTCGAACACGAAGCTCATCCCTATTCAGGATGGAAGAACCAGTACAAGGAAGTAGTTCTCCAGCTGACCTCATTAACACACCCTGCACCTGCCTTCCCCCCCAGAGGGGGAACTAGAACCTTCAGGGCCCCGGTGCAAGAAAACCTTAAGGACCTTGCAACCCCCAGCCAGGGCCTTCCTTTAGAGCCTGGTGGCAGAATGCCAGGGCCCAGTTGTAAGAGCGATCTTTGCCAGCCCGGTAGTTCTGCCACTGGTGTCAGTAGTATTTTTTTTATTATTATTTTTTACTTATTATTTAAAAAATTTTTTTTTTTTTTTACAATTTTTTTAGGAGCCCTGTGGTGGACTTTGGTGAAATATCTGAGGCAGAAGAAAGAAGAGGAAGCTAGATAGGAGGGGTGATGAGAGCAGCATATAGAGGAACCAACCTCCTCCATTTCCCTGCTGCAGCCGCTGAATGCCTATGGGAGGGAGAAGAGGAGAAGCGGGCTTTCAATGGTTGCAGGAGAAAAATGGAGGACATCAGTTCCTCTATATGCCACACCCCCCCCCCCCCGCGCCCCTTCTATCCAGATGTACAGAGGAGAAGGGCTGCCAACCTCCCGCAACTTTTTTTATTGACAAAACATGAACATTTTACTGACGGAGCACTTTTTTTACTGACAACCTGAAATATGACAGGAACTCCTGATATAAACTGAGAAGATCAATATTTAAACAGTATGTAAGCATTAACAATGCTCATAACAAATAATCTGTTGGCTTTATAATTAAACACTCAAAACAGGGTGAGAAAATGTAACAGAAAAATACGTTCTGCGGCATTCTACGCATGCCACAATAAATAGTATGCATTGCCAGTAGGGATGAGCTTCGTGTTCGAATCGAACGCATGTTCGACTCGAACATCGGCTGTTCGACCGTCCGTCGAATTGCGAACGTTATGGGCCGTTCGCGCCAAATTCGTGTGGCGCGTCACGGCCCATAATTCACTGCGGCATCGCAGTGCATTGCTGGCTGATGATTGGCCAAGCATGCACTATGACCCGCATGCTTGGCCAATCAAAGCGCCGTCAGTAGAGAGAGCTGTAATTGGCCAAAGCCAGGGTGGCTTTGGCCAATTATGGCTCAGGGGATTTAGTACACGCCCCACACTATATAAGGCCGCCTGCACGGCGGCCCTGTGTAGTGTGTTCCGGTGTGCTGATAGAGAGAGAGACAGACAGTGTCATTTGATTTGAGTTAGCTAGATTAGGTTAGATCTGTTCCTGCTATTTACATTTAATGCAGTGCGTCCTGCTCACAGTGTTCAGCTAGATCCGTTCCTGCTATTTACATTTAGTGCAGTGCGTCCTGCTCACAGTGTTCAGCTAGATCCGTTCCTGCTATTTACATTTAGTGCAGTCAGTGCGTCCTGCTCACAGTGTTCAGCTAGATCTGTTCCTGCTATTTACATTTAGTGCAGTCAGTGCGTCCTGCTCACAGTGTTCAGCTAGATCTGTTCCTGCTATTTACATTTAGTGCAGTCAGTGCGTCCTGCTCACAGTGTTCAGCTAGATCTGTTCCTGCTATTTACATTTAGTGCAGTGCGTCCTGCTCACAGTGTTCAGCTAGATCCGTTCCTGCTATTTACATTTAGTGCAGTGCGTCCTGCTCACAGTGTTCAGCTAGATCTGTTCCTGCTATTTACATTTAGTGCAGTCAGTGCGTCCTGCTCACAGTGTTCAGCTAGATCTGTTCCTGCTATTTACATTTAGTGCAGTGCGTCCTGCTCACAGTGTTCAGCTAGATCTGTTCCTGCTATTTACATTTAGTGCAGTGCGTCCTGCTCACAGTGTTCAGCTAGATTTGTTCCTGCTATTTACATTTAGTGCAGTGCGTCCTGCTCACAGTGTTCAGCTAGATCTGTTCCTGCTATTTACATTTAGTGCAGTGCGTCCTGCTCACAGTGTTCAGCTAGATCTGTTCCTGCTATTTACATTTAGTGCAGTGCGTCCTGCTCACAGTGTTCAGCTAGATCCGTTCCTGCTATTTACATTTAGTGCAGTCAGTGCGTCCTGCTCACAGTGTTCAGCTAGATCCGTTCCTGCTATTTACATTTAGTGCAGTCAGTGCGTCCTGCTCACAGTGTTCAGCTAGATCCGTTCCTGCTATTTACATTTAGTGCAGTCAGTGCGTCCTGCTCACAGTGTTCAGCTAGATCTGTTCCTGCTATTTACATTTAGTGCAGTCAGTGCGTCCTGCTCACAGTGTTCAGCTAGATCCGTTCCTGCTATTTACATTTAGTGCAGTGCGTCCTGCTCACAGTGTTCAGCTAGATCCGTTCCTGCTATTTACATTTAGTGCAGTGCGTCCTGCTCACAGTGTTCAGCTAGATCTGTTCCTGCTATTTACATTTAGTGCAGTGCGTCCTGCTCACAGTGTTCAGCTAGATCTGTTCCTGCTATTTACATTTAGTGCAGTGCGTCCTGCTCACAGTGTTCAGCTAGATCTGTTCCTGCTATTTACATTTAGTGCAGTGCGTCCTGCTCACAGTGTTCAGCTAGATCCGTTCCTGCTATTTACATTTAGTGCAGTCAGTGCGTCCTGCTCACAGTGTTCAGCTAGATCCGTTCCTGCTATTTACATTTAGTGCAGTCAGTGCGTCCTGCTCACAGTGTTCAGCTAGATCCGTTCCTGCTATTTACATTTAGTGCAGTCAGTGCGTCCTGCTCACAGTGTTCAGCTAGATCTGTTCCTGCTATTTACATTTAGTGCAGTCAGTGCGTCCTGCTCACAGTGTTCAGCTAGATCCGTTCCTGCTATTTACATTTAGTGCAGTGCGTCCTGCTCACAGTGTTCAGCTAGATCCGTTCCTGCTATTTACATTTAGTGCAGTGCGTCCTGCTCACAGTGTTCAGCTAGATCTGTTCCTGCTATTTACATTTAGTGCAGTGCGTCCTGCTCACAGTGTTCAGCTAGATCTGTTCCTGCTATTTACATTTAGTGCAGTGCGTCCTGCTCACAGTGTTCAGCTAGATCTGTTCCTGCTATTTACATTTAGTGCAGTGCGTCCTGCTCACAGTGTTCAGCTAGATCCGTTCCTGCTATTTACATTTAGTGCAGTGCGTCCTGCTCACAGTGTTCAGCTAGATCTGTTCCTGCTATTTACATTTAGTGCAGTTCGTCCTGCTCACAGTGTTCAGCTAGATCCGTTCCTGCTATTTACATTGAGTGCAGTGCGTCCTGCTCACAGTGTTCAGCTAGATCCGTTCCTGCTATTTACATTTAGTGCAGTGCGTCCTGCTCACAGTGTTCAGCTAGATCCGTTCCTGCTATTTACATTTAGTGCAGTCAGTGCGTCCTGCTCACAGTGTTCAGCTAGATCTGTTCCTGCTATTTACATTTAGTGCAGTCAGTGCGTCCTGCTCACAGTTTTCAGCTAGATCTGTTCCTGCTATTTACATTTAGTGCAGTGCGTCCTGCTCACAGTGTTCAGCTAGATCCGTTCCTGCTATTTACATTTAGTGCAGTGCGTCCTGCTCACAGTGTTCAGCTAGATCTGTTCCTGCTATTTACATTTAGTGCAGTTCGTCCTGCTCACAGTGTTCAGCTAGATCCGTTCCTGCTATTTACATTGAGTGCAGTGCGTCCTGCTCACAGTGTTCAGCTAGATCTGTTCCTGCTATTTACATTTAGTGCAGTGCGTCCTGCTCACAGTGTTCAGCTAGATCTGTTCCTGCTATTTACATTTAGTGCAGTGCGTCCTGCTCACAGTGTTCAGCTAGATCCGTTCCTGCTATTTACATTTAGTGCAGTGCGTCCTGCTCACAGTGTTCAGCTAGATCCGTTCCTGCTATTTACATTTAGTGCAGTCAGTGCGTCCTGCTCACAGTGTTCAGCTAGATCCGTTCCTGCTATTTACATTTAGTGCAGTCAGTGCGTCCTGCTCACAGTGTTCAGCTAGATCCGTTCCTGCTATTTACATTTAGTGCAGTCAGTGCGTCCTGCTCACAGTGTTCAGCTAGATCCGTTCCTGTTATCTTCCTACTGACAGGCAGGCTTGTCTGGTTACAGTATATAAAGCTACCTGAAGAAAATTACAGGTGTTCTATCCCTGCTTAGTGCAGCTACAGGCCATTAGTATGTCTGGAAGGCCAAGAAGGAGAGGCAGACAGTCACAAGCCAATAAGAGAGGGCAAGCAGGCTCTGTGTCTAGTGCTGGTCGTGGAGACTGTGCATCCTCATCAGCCCGTGGCCATGGGACACGCTTGGCCTTTTTTTCGGCAGCTGGCCGTGTTGAGCCGCAACATGCAGAAAACTTGGTCGAGTGGATGACCAAGCCGTCCTCATCCTCCTCATCCTCTCTCACCCATGCCCAGGGTGCTTTGTCTGGCAAAGCAGCGGCCTCTTCCCTCAGCTCAATGTCATCAGTGACTCCTTCCCTAGCTCCACCATGTCCTCCTGAGGATTCCCTCGAACTGTTTGACCACAGTGTTGGGTACATGCTCCAGGAGGATGCCCAGCGTTTGGAAGGCTCTGATGATGATACTGAGCTCGATGAAGGCAGTAACATGAGCACGGACAGAGGGGGTGCCCAAGAAGGACAGCAATCTGGCAGTCATGCTCCCCCTGCTGCAGCATACTGCCAGGTTTGCTCCAGTGATGAGGAGGGAGGGGATGATGAGGTCACTGACTCAACGTGGGTGCCTGATAGGAGAGAGGAGGAGGAGGAGGAGGAGGAGGCGGCACATCACCAACGAGGCAGGATGCCCTCCAGGGGCCAGCCTAAGGGCAGCACATTGACTGCATCACACCCCAAAGCTCCACATGTGCAGGGCGCTGCAGTCTCTGCGCGTTATTCAAAAAGTTCTTTGGTGTGGGCCTTTTTTGAGACGAGTGCATCAGATCGCACCGTTGCTATTTGCAACATATGTCTCAAGCGTATCTCGCGTGGCCAAAACATCTCCCGCTTGGGTACCACATGCTTGACCAGACATATGTTGACCTGCCATGCAGTTCGTTGGCAAGCATATCTAAAAGACCCACACCAAAGAACAAAGAGGATCTCTCCTTGCTCCTCATCAGCTGAGATTTCCAACCCCACTAGACCTTCAGTCCTCTCTGAGACCTGCAGTGAGAGGAATGAAGGTGTAGAATTAGGTGTGTCACAGCCAAGTACTTGTGGGCAATCTGCTTTTGGTACACCGACGTCAGATTGTACCAGGCAAATTTCCCTGCCCCAGCTGCTGCACCGCCGAAAGAAGTTTGCTCCCAGCCATCCACATGCCCAGCGGTTGAATGCTAGCTTGGCAAAATTGCTAGCACTTCAACTGCTGCCTTTTCAGTTGGTAGACTCTGCCCCCTTCCGTGAGTTTGTGGAATGTGCGGTTCCTCAGTGGCAGGTTCCCAAACGCCACTTTTTCTCACGGAAGGCGTTTCCGGCTCTCTACCGGCATGTGGAAGGCAATGTCCATGCCTCGCTGGACAGGGCGGTCAGCGGTAAGGTGCATATTACCGCTGACTCATGGTCCAGCAGGCATGGACAGGGACGTTACTTAAGTTTCACGGCGCATTGGGTGACTCTGCTGGCAGCTGGGAAGGATGCAGGACAAGGTGCAGTAGTGTTGGAGGTTGTTCCGCCACCACGCCTCCAAAATGCTGATTGTGACACACCTCTCTCCTCCACCCCCTCCTCTTCTTCTTCCTCCATGGCCTCTTCCTCGGAACCAGCGGTGCTCCGTAGGCGTTCAAGGGGCTACGCAAGTACGCAGGCCAAAAGATGCCATGCGGTGCTTGAGCTGGTGTGCTTGGGGGACAGGAGCCACACTGGGGCAGAGGTTCTGTCAGCTCTGCAGGGGCAGGTTCAGAGGTGGTTGACGCCACGCCAACTTAAGGCAGGAATGGTGGTTTGCGACAATGGCACCAACCTCCTCTCTGCCCTCCGACAGGGACAACTGACCCATGTGCCCTGTTTGGCTCACGTCCTTAACTTGGTGGTGCAGCGGTTCTTGGGCAGGTACCCGGGCTTACAGGATGTCCTGAGGCAGGCCAGGAAAGTCTGTGTGCATTTCCGCCGGTCATATAATGCCAGTGCTCGGCTGACGGACCTCCAAAAGGAGTTTAACCTGCCCAAGAACCGCCTAATCTGTGACATGCCCACCAGGTGGAACTCGACATTGGCCATGCTGCAGCGGCTGCACACGCAGCAGAGGGCCATCAATGAGTACCTGTGCGACTATGGCACCAGGACAGGGTCAGAGGACCTTGGTTTTTTTTCCCCACGCCAGTGGGCCATGATCAGGGATGCATGCACTGTCCTGTCACCATTCGAGGAGGCCACGAGGATGGTGAGCACTGACAGTGCATGCATCAGTGACACTGTCCCCCTTGTCCACCTGTTGGAGCACACGCTGCGTGGAATAATGGACAGGGCACTTGAGGCAGAACAGAGGCAGGAAGAGGAGGACTTCCTTAGCTCTCAAGGCCCCCTTTATCCAGACAGTGTTCCTGCGTGCCCGCCGATCACACAGGAAGAGGACGAGGAGGAGGAGGAGGAGGAGGAGGAGGAAGATTGTGTCAGTATGGAGGTGGAGCCTGGCACTCAGCATCAGCAGTCTTTAAGGGATCAGTCCCAAGGAACACATGGACTTGTACGTGGCTGGGAGGAGGTGGCTGCGGACGTTGTTGTCCTTAGTGACCCAGAGGACTCCGGACCGAATGCCTCAGAAAACCTACGCTGCATGGCCTCCCTGATCCTGCAAAGCCTGCGTAAGGATCCTCGTATTCGTGGTATCAAGGAGAAGGACCAATACTGGCTGGCAACCCTCCTTGATCCACGTTACAAGGGTAAGGTTGCGGACCTTATCTTGCCATCGCAGAGGGAGCAGAGGATGAAACATCTTCGGGAGGCCTTGCAGAAAGGTCTGTGCAACGCGTTCCCAGAGACTGGGAGGTTACAAACTCCTGTTTCTGGACAACGTGTTGCTGAGGCTTCGGTCAGTCAAAGAAGGAGCGGTGGAGAAGGTGGCCGTCTGACCGATGCGTTCAGACAATTTTTTGGTCCGCAGCCCCAAGGTATGATCGGTTCCAGCAACCATCGCCAGCGTCTGTTTTACATGGTGCAGGAATACCTAGGGGCAAGATCAGACTTGGACACCTTTCCCACCGAAAATCCTCTGGGTTACTGGGTCTTGAGGATGGATCACTGGCCAGAGCTTGCACAGTATGCAATTGAGCTACTGGCCTGTCCTGCATCCAGCGTTCTTTCGGAACGCACATTCAGTGCTGCTGGAGGCGTGGTAACCGATCACAGGGTGCGTCTGTCCACTGACTCGGTCGATCGGCTGACCTTCATAAAAATGAATCAGTCTTGGATCACCACCAGCTACCAAGCACCTGATGCTGATGTAACTGAATAATTTTTTTCAGATCCCTTCAAAGACTGCCTATGCTGATGCTGAGTGACTATCCCTGAGTAATTATCCTCTTCCTCCTCAATCATCACGCTGATAGCTTGTAAGAACATTTTTGGTTCTGGGCGCCACCACCAGTGCCTAAGGCACAATTTTTCAGCCCCTGTCTAACAGGGGCGTGTAATTACAATTTTTGATGCAATACTTTGCAGCAGGGCTTGTTCCTGCGTTCCAACTAGAGTGTCTGTGAGGGGTTGCAGTGTTGTGGCACCAGCACCAGTGCCTAAGACCCAATTTTTCTGCCCCTGTCTAACAGGGGCGTGTAATTACAATTTTTGATGCAATACTTTGCAGCAGGGCTCGTTCCTGCGTTCCAACTAGAGTGTCTGTGAGGGGTTGCAGTGTTGTGGCACCAGCACCAGTGCCTAAGACCCAAATTTTCTGCCCCTGTCTAACAGGGGCGTGTAATTACAATTTTTGATGCAATACTTTGCAGCAGGGCTCGTTCCTGCGTTCCAACTAGAGTGTCTGTGAGGGGTTGCAGTGTTGTGGCACCAGCACCAGTGCCTAAGGCCCAATTTTTCTGCCCCTGTCTAACAGGGGCGTGTAATTACAATTTTTGATGCTATACTTTGCAGCAGGGCTCGTTCCTGCGTTCCAACTAGAGTGTCTGTGAGGGGTTGCAGTGTTGTGGCACCAGCACCAGTGCCTAAGGCCTAATTTTTCAGCTCCTGTTCAACAGGGGCATGTAATTACAATTCTTGATCTAATATTTCACAGCAGGGCCCTGTGAGGGCTTACAGTGTTTTGGCCACAGCAACACCTAAGGCCCAAATTTCTGCTGAGTATATAGGGCAGGACCCTACTTTCAAACATCTAACTTACAAACGACTCCTACTTGCAAACGGAAGGAGACAACAGGAAGTGAGATGAAATCTACCCCTAAGGAAGGGAAATTCTCTCCTGTAAGAGTTAATATGGGAAAACAATTTCTCCTTTCCACTGATGCTTTCCAATCCTTGTTCCACAAAAAAACCCAAATTTTCAAAAAACATTTTTCATTGGGACAAAAAAGTGAGGTGAAATCTTCTGAAGAGGAGGAAAGACGCAAAACAAATGTCACAGGGGTGATAACCCTTCCCTATGTTTTCCAAAAAGCTTAGAAAAGATTTTTTGGCTGGAGCTAAACACATTAAAAATGTTCAAAATTACAAACAGATTCTACTTAACAACAAACCTACAGTCCCTGTCTTGTTTGCACCGCCTGTATACTGCTGTTCAGAGTATATAGGGACCTTTCCTTATTTTAATTTGGGTGCGGGGTTCCCCTTAATATCCATACAAGACCCAAAGGGCCTGGTAATGGACTGGCGGGTACCCATGCCGTTTGTCTCACTGATTTTCATCCATATTGCCATGACCCGACATGACATTAAACCCGCAAGCAGTTTTAAATGAGATTTTTTCCTTTAAAAATGACATTTGGTGCAGGGACTGTTCTAAACATGGGAAACACGCATCACTTTACAGGCATACTATAGACACCCCCCAGGTACGATATTTAAAGGAATATTTCACTTTTTTTTTTTTACTTTAAGCATCATTAAAATCACTGCTCCCGAAAAAACGGCCGTTTTTAAAAGTTTTTTTTGCATTGATACATGTCCCCTGGGGTAGGACCCGGGTCCCCACACCCTTTTTAGGACAATACCATGCAAATTAGCCTTTAAAATGAGCACTTTTGATTTCGAACGTTCGAGTCCCATAGACGTCAATGGGGTTCTAACGTTCGTGCGAACTTGCGGTCCGTTCGCGGGTTCTGGTGCGAACCGAACCGGGGGGTGTTCGGCTCATCCCTAATTGCCAGATTTTGCCGAACGGTAAAGGGGCTTAAAGGGGTTCAATAAACAGAATATAAGGTTAGTCGCTATATACACTGCACACATATAACAGTCCTTGTACCCACAAAATACTCCTAATCACTGTACCACAACTGACAGCCTTACAGACGCAATTAAAACCTCGGGGCAAAAAGTATATTTTTTTTAAATTAAACATTTCAATTACATATGCTTTGATGTACACAAAAGGACTGACTGAGCTGACCTTAACCACTTCCGGCCCACCATTAAAGCAATTTGATGTGGGCAAAGGAGTTAAGTTATCCTGACTGGACGTCATATGACGTCCAGCAGGATGAGCTACTAGAATGTACCTGCGGGGGAGTCTGAATAGTGAATCTATTTACTATTTTGACTCTGATGAAGAGGGTTCTCCCTTCAAACATGTCAGCCATTACGGACGCTGCCTGGTCATTCTCACACTTTTGGTTGACTACAGCATACCTTAAGGCGATTGTTCTCACTTGCTATACTGTACATGCCATGCGTTTGTGAGTATAACATATGTTGTTTTTATTCTTAAATAAAATGGATGTTGATAATGCGCTAGGTAGTTGCCCTTTCTTGTTGTGGCCTTAAACTACATAGCTGATGGTGGATCTAAAGAAGATTGTATAATCAAGACTGCACAGAACGTGGGTAGAAATAAACACAAGAGGTGGTACAGTAATGATCACGCCCTCTTCTGTGATGCAGCAAGGACGTGCATGCCGGGATACAATCTACAGAAAGTGATGGAATCTAAAAACATTTTTTTTTAATCCAAATAGACAGATGAAAATTTAAAGCTTCTATAGATTAAGTGAGTGAAGGATAAGCACATGGGAATGACTGGGCCAAAAAATGACAATAGAAAGCGCTTCTATTTATTATGAAAAGTGAAATTCTGCCCAAAAAGGTGAACTTAGCCATTAATCCTAAAACTTATACACAATGGAAAACCCAAAAATATTCCTTCACTAAAGTTTTTACCAATTAGAAATGTTGTAACATAACAAGAAAAAAAGATAAATACATTTTTTTTTACTTCACTCAAGTCAGTGATGACAAGCAAAATGCCAATTAAATTCTTGTACAAGGAGAAGTAACACTTTAACTTATAATCCATTATTATTTTTTGTTCCACAAGTACTTTGCTTGAGAAAAAAAGATGTGGATACATGGGCCCAAAGGCCTGAGAATGAATACAAGTGCAGTAACAACAGTCAACTGTATTATCCATTTGTAAGAACAAAGTGCAGAAACATGAAGGCGAATAAACTCCATCGGATTGCAAAGATTGCAAAAAGAAAATGGGTGCTTCATCTCTATTGCCAGGGATTCATAGGTCATCAAGGAAGTCAAAACCAAGTCAAAGCCATATAAAATGTGTGCTGAGCTGAAGTCTTGAAACCGGAGGGATAAGGTGGAAAAAGTGAAGGAATGATTTACAAATGAGAAGAACAAGAATATGTGACTTCATTTATGGATAGAAACATCTAAAAGGCTGACAGCCCTGCTGGCAGCCTTGGGTGGGACTAGTGGATTGACTAGAGGGAGAAGGGAAAGGGGGAAGGGAAGTAGGGAAGTAGAGGAAAGGGAGAGGAAAAAAAAGAGGGAGGGGAGGAAAGAGAAGTTGAAAAAAAAAACAGAGGGAAGAGAGAGCGTAGTGAGGGGAACCTAGTCAAGAGGGAGGTAGGAGACCCACCCCCCAACCAACACCCCCCCTACGGAAGTCAGGAAACCCTCATGACAGATGTGTGAATGTGAGAGTATTGGGGACCATAGTCTACCCAGGTTGACTGGCATTGGTGCTCATGATACGAGTGCAATCTAGAGTAGTTTGGAAATGTGACCAGCAGGACCAGCAAGAGGTGAATTTGGAGAGAGTATCATGTGAGATGGCAATGAGTACCTCCATTTCAGTGATATTATTGATTCTCTGGAACCAGTCCTAAAGAGATGGGGCTCGTGGGCAATGATTTGTATAAAAGATTGTCTAGGCAGAGTGGTATGGAGTAAGAGGAGCAGGGTGGGGGAGAAATCCAGGGCAAGGGTAGAGACCCATGAGATCAAGCTATGAACCTCAGATCAGAACTTTTGGACTATGGGGCATGTCCACCAGATGTGCAAAAGAGAACCTGGCTCTGAACCACATCTCCAGCAAAGGTTTGACAAGGATAGTGGGTATTTGTGGATGGTTGTCAGGACTCTGTACCAGCATGACAGAACTTTATAACCATTTTCTTGGACTGTCACATTTACCGAACCTGTGGATGTTTTCAAATATGTGCTCCCATTGCTCTTCCGTAAGGTTCAGAGAGCGTTTCATCTCCCAGAATTGACAGATCTTATCTTGTTTCACAGAGTGCATGGCGAAAAAGAGTAAGTAAATAGTAGAGACTAAATGCCATTGTGGAGTGTTTCCAGAGCATAGAGACTTGAAGGGAGTAAATGGGCAGGTCCAGTGGGGCTTGCGGTTTGAACCCCCAAAAAATGTTGTAATCAAAGGGCGGTCCATGAAGGGAACTCGTGATCTATCATTTGGGAAGCAAGATCTTTGTGACTCAAGAGTGTGCCTCTTTGGAAGAAGTGTTTGGCCTGGACCTGATTGTGTGGCCAAGAGCCAACTAGGAACTGTCTGGACAACACCGGTGGAGGAAGTCAGGGTTAAGGGAACAGGTGTCAGGGGACCCAACGAGGACGACAGCAGGGTCTTATCGCAAACAATAACATTGTAAGGTGGGTATTATAAGTGGGTGTTCAGTTACGACGGATGGAACATGATTAGGCATCACCCAGGGGATGGAAGCAAGAGGTGTGGGGGAATAAGAGTCTTCCAAATTAACTCACTATTTTGTAAGCACGTTGACATTCCAGTCCATTATTCTAGTGAGAAGACAGGCTCTGTGGTAGTTTACAGAGATCAGGTAGTCCTGTGCCCCCCCCCCAAGTTTAGGCAGGACTAAGTGATCGTATTTCATGTGGGGACGTTTATTATACCAAAGGTACTTCACACACATGTTTTTTTTTTTTTTTTCTTTAGCTACTTCAGTTTTTGTTATTTTGAGGTACTTAAATCAACTTTTCCGGTCATTTACTTCCCTCACAATTACATCATAGTAGCTTTTTTTTTTTTTTTTTTTTTTTTTCTTCTCCTTCCCTTTCCTTTTAACACACATGGTTTTGTAAGAGGAACAAGATGCGGAGGGTAAATTGCGATGGCTTGCATAATGTATAGCAGTTTAGGTAGGATGTTCATTTTTAGTATAGCGGCTCTTCCAAACCAAGGAAAGGAGGGTCTGTCCCACTTCTGTGGTCGTTCTCTTTAGTGGTCAGTACTGGGGTGTACTGACCGCTATATCCATATCCATTGTTTCCAGAGGACAAGAATTCAATGAGCAGAGTATTTTTCCTGCGGGAGAAATGCTCTGGTCCAAAACAGTTTCATGTGTCTACCTGCAGGGACCTGTAGCTAGGGTTGTATAGTGATGATGTACAGTGTATATACGTGACAGAAATTGTACATAATTATTTTTGTACATAATTTATTTGTACCATAGCCCTGTCCAATTTGTTTCCCTTCCCCCATCCAACCTATTACATGGGATGCCCTTGCTCCTGGGCCCAGGAGCCATTTTTCTATTTTTTTTTTTCTAAGCTGGGGACCAGCTGTATTCTGGTGGGGCTGAGTGTAGCACCCTCTACCTTAGGTAGGTAGGTAGGTGCTAGAGTAGTGTTTATGTTTTTACTGCCAGTGTAGGTAAATTTAGGCAGGCCTAGCTGTGAGCTAGGCCTGTTTTGTATGAGCAGCAGGTGACTGACATGTGCCTAAGCTCTTAGGCGCTTCATCTGTTTCCAGGGAGAAGGTTCTGGAAAAGAGGCAGGGCAGAGTGCTGGAGTGATATGGAGTGTATTTGGGAGCCCTGACCAATCCCCAACTGGAATTGGCAGGGGGCAGGCCTCCTAGATACAGTGGGGACGGAAAGTATTCAGACCACCTTAAATTTTTCCCTCTTTTTTATATTGCAGCCATTTGCTAAAATCATTTAAGTTCATTTTTTTCCTCATTAATGTACACACAGTACCCCATATTGACAGAAAAACACAGAATTGTTGACATTTTTGCAGAGTTATTAAAAAAGAAAAACTAAAATATCACATGGTCCTAAGTATTCAGACCCTTTGCTGTGACACTCATATATTTAACTCAGGTGCTGTCCATTTCTTCTGATCATCCTTGAGATGGTTCTACACCTTCATTTAAGTCCAACTGTGTTTGATTATACTGATTGGACTTGATTAGGAAAGCCACACATCTGTCTATATAAGACCTTACAGCTCACAGTGCATATCAGAGCAAATGAGAATCATGAGGTCAAAGGAACTGTCTGAAGAGCTCAGATACAAAATTGTGGCAAGGCACAGATCTGGCCAAGGTTACAAAAAATTTCTGCTGCACTTAAGGTTCCTAAGAGCACAGTGGCCTCCATAATTCTTAAATGGAAGACGTTTGGGACAACCAGAACCCTTCCTAGAGCTGGCTGTCTGACCAAACTGAGCTATCGGGGGAGAAGAGCCTTGGTGAGAGAGGTAAAGAAGAACCCAAAGATCACTGTGGCTGAGCTCCAGAGATGCAGTCGGGTGATGGGAGAAAGTTGTAGAAAGTCAACCATCACTGCAGCCCTCCACCAATCAGGGCTTTATGGCAGAGTGGCCCGACCAAAGCCTCTCCTCAGTGCAAGACACATGAAAGCCCGCATGGAGTTTGCTAAAAAACACCCGAAGGACTCTAAGGTGATGAGAAATAAGATTCTCTGGTCTGATGAGACCAAGATAGAACTTTTTGGCCTTAATTCTAAGCGGTATGTGTGGAGAAAACCAGGCACTGCTCATCACCTGTCCAATACAGTCCCAACAGTGAAGCATGTTGGTGGCAGCATCATGCTGTGGGGGTGTTTTTCAGCTGCAGGGACAGGACGACTGGTTACAATCGAGGGAAAGATGAATGCGGCCAAGTACAGGGATATCCTGGATAAAAACCTTGTCCAGAGTGCTCAGGACCTCAGACTGGGCCGAAGGTTTACCTTCCAACAAGACAATGACCCTAAGCACACAGCTAAAATAACAAAGGAGTGGCTTCACAACAACTCCGTGACTGTTCTTGAATGGCCCAGCCAGAGCCCTGACTTAAACCCAATTGAGCATCTCTGGAGAGACCTAAAAATGGCTGTCCACCAACATTTACCATCCAACCTGACAGAACTGGAGAGGATCTCCAAGGAGGAATGGCAGAAGATCCCCAAATCCAGGTGTGAAAAACTTGTTGCATCTTTCCCAAAAAGACTCATGGCTGTATTAGATCAAAAGGGTGCTTCTATTAAATACTGAGCAAAGGGTCTGAATACTTAGGACCATGTGATATTTGAGTTTTTCTTTTTTAATAAATCTGCAAAAATGTCAACAATTCTGTGTTGTTCTGTCAATATGGGGTGCTGTGTGTACATTAATGAGGAAAAAAAATGAACTTAAATGATTTTAGCAAATGGCTGCAATATAACAAAGAGTGAAAAATTTAAGGGGGTCTGAATACTTTCCCTCCCCACTGTATACATATCGATAATTACATTTGCATAGAACCAGAATATTGTCCATATTAACAGCCAGGGCTTTAACACCAAGCATGTAGAATATTATATTTGTTTCTACTTTTCAGAAGTTCACTTGTAAATCCAGTCCAAAACATTGACTCATCTTTCTTTATACAGGTGATAAAAGACAACAATCCCTGCATAATTCACACCTTCTTCAGCTGGATTATTTCTGCAAAGAACAACATGCCTTTTAATTACCTAAATTGTCCCTTATCTTCCTCAGAATGGTAATGATAAAGCCATCCTCTTTCCCTCTGTCACCACAGAGAACAGCATATGGCTAATGGGGGATATGAAAGCAAATAGTCTGAGAGAAGAAATAATCCCTGTGTGTTGTGATATCCGTCAGACGGAGAACTGCACACTGTCACAGCGAATGTATGTCAGAAACAAAGACACGGTGCACAAAATGCAGCAGATAAATGCAGGCATAATTTGAGTAAGATTAATTGAAAGCAGAATATGGTAAAGCAGTAGCAGAACAAAAAAGACTGGTTGCTTTTTCTGTATTTTTCAGATAGCTGGAGATGTCTAAGTCTTTAACTAATGAAATAAACAATGTGCAGTAACCATTAGCAATTGATCAGAAATAATATTTTATTAGGCCAACTATGCTAAGTCTTAGAAATCAGATTTGTGTTTAATTAGTAGGAGTTAAGAGAGCATCTCTGTTCTGTGTTTTATAGATTTAGCTGTTAAAATAAACAGTACAGTAACGATAATTAAGTGTTATGAAGTTATTTACACCCGGTCCAGAATTCACATATTCATTGTTTTTTACTTTTGAAAATATAAGTAAACCCAATCACAAAAATCTAGTTTGAACTCTGATATGTTAAAATGTCAAAAATAAAGTAGACCCATTCAAGTCTGTGGGGTGGTACTGTGTTAGGCACAGCCAAGTGCTGGAGTTCTAGGTTAGATTAGGTTAGGGGGCCTAGATTTGGCCTAGGTTTGGTGAGATTGTCCTATAACTAAGCAGAAATATATATTTTTTTCAAAAATATTATATTATTTTATATGATTAACTTTTTTGCCCTGTACACACGATCGGATTTTCCAACAACAAATGTTGGATGTGAGCTTGTTGCTGAAAAATCCGACCGTGTGTATGCTCCATCGAGCATTTGTTGTCGAACTTTCCGATCGTGTCTACACAAGTCCGTCGGACAAAAGTCCATGCATGCTTGGAATCAAGTACGAGCCAGAGATATAACTTGTGTTTGTAATAGAGTTATCACGTACGTCTTGTACGTCACTAAGTTCATAATTGTTGGCCAACATTTGTGTGACCGTGTGTATGCAAGACAAGTTGGAGCCAACATCCTTCAAACAAAAATCCATGGTTTTGTTGTCGGAAAGTCTGATTGTGTGTACGGGTCATTTCTGTTACCCTTCCATTCATACATGTTTCTAAAACCTGCATAGAACATATCACATTATTTTTATTTTATTTATTTATTTCAGGTACTTATATAGCGCCATCAATTTACGCAGTGCTTTACATATATATTGTACATTCACATCAGTCCCTACCCTCAAGGAGCTTACAATCTAAGGTCTCCAACTCACATTCATACATACTAGGGACAATTTAGACAGGATCCAATTAAGCTACCAGCATGTCTTTGGAGTGTGGGAGGAAACTGGAGTACTTGGAGGAAACCCACGCAGGCCCAGGGAGAACATGCAAACTCCAGGCAGGTAGTGTTGTGGTTGGGATTCGAACCAGCGAACCTTCTTACTGCTAGGCGAAAGTGCTATCCACTACACCACTACCACTACTACTTGGGGGAAACCCACGCAAGCACAGGGAGAACATGCAAACTCCAGGCAGGTAGTGTTGTGGTTGGGATTCGAACCAGCGAACCTTCTTACTGCTAGGCGAAAGTGCTATCCACTACACCACTACCACTACTACTTGGGGGAAACCCACGCAAGCACAGGGAGAACATGCAAACTCCAGGCAGGTAGTGTTGTGGTTGGGATTCAAACCAGCGACCCTTCTTACTGCTAGGCGAAAGTGCTATCCACTACACCACTACCACTACTACTTGGGGGAAACCCACGCAAGCACAGGGAGAACATGCAAACTCCAGGCAGGTAGTGTTGTGGTTGGGATTCGAACCAGCGACCCTTCTTACTGCTAGGCGAAAGTGCTATCCACTACACCACTGTGCCACCCCATTATAATGCCTGTTTCTTCATAACTTATACAATTTGTTTAATCCGCTTTTCGATCAGAATTAAAATGCAAATGTATGCTGTTTTTTAGGGAAGGTATAGTGATACCAATTTCAGTGCTGGGTTAACTGAGATTGTATGAGACTGTATCCACCAAAAGCAGTCATATACAGATAAAAGAAACAAAAAACACTTATTTGTGTAAACAGTTTCAGTCTTTTTTCATATCAATAAAAGATGATTGTTAAATAAGTAAATAAAAACGACTGCACTGACAGGTACCCTTAAAGACTAAATAATTGGGTAGGTGGATAGTGAAAAGTCACTGAATGTGATGGTTGCTACTCCCCATGAAAAGGTCTTGACTCACCTAATGCACAACGAATAGAGAACAAGAAGGCGCACCATTTAATGCCGCGTACACACGACTGGACTTTCAGTCAGAAAAGGTCAGACGGAATAATTTAATCGGATATTCCGATCATGTGTGGGCTTCATTGGGCTTTGTCTTTCGAAAATTCTGATGGACCTAGAAATAGAACATGTTTTAAATCTTTCCGACGGAATCAATTCCTATCGGGAAAACCGTTCGTCTGTGTGCTATTCTGGCAGACCAAAAACAACGCAAGGCAGCTATTGACTACTGGCTATTTAACTTCCTTTTTCTAGTCCCATCGTACGTGTTGTACGTCATAGCATTATAAAAGATCTGATCGGTGTGATCGTGTGTACGCAAGTCCGATTCAGCGGAACTCTGAGTTTATTCTGATGGAAAAACCGGTCGTGTGTACGTGGCATAAATGTAAGAGTTTATTAGGAATTAAAGGGTTAAAAAAAGTGTGAAATCACTTTGTGTAAAGAAGAATTGGTTTTGCCATCATGCTGAGAGAAGGGTCTCCTGGAAACATGGAGGACTGCAGAGTTTAGCGGGCAAGTGGCTGGACATAGCAGAGTTAGGCAATGAAGCTGCTGGTGAGAGAAGAAACCGCTACACAGCTGTCAGTGGGGACCGCAAGCACCTCAGCGGCTTTTGGGTAGTTATAGATGGCGCCGGCTGGAAGGCAGTTCAAACTCGTGCTCCAATTGTATTCCATCAGCTGCCCATGATGTCAAAACTTAAGGGGGGTGGCTACATGTTTCACGGCAATCGGACTGGCTCTTTTTTTTCAAGCCAAAGCCAAAAGGGGCGGTTTGATTGCTCTGAAAGGTGTAGCCATGTATTAGTCCCTCTCCTAACGCTATTGGCAATGTACCTACTCAATGGGAGTGCCCTCTGATACATTAGCTGTGGTCTATCAAGCAAAACAGCCTGCTCTCATCCTCCTGGGATTGGGGGAGGACTGCCGTTTTGATTTGGAATGTATATATATTTTGGTCCCTTGCTGCTGTACAATGTCCCCTAATGATGCCACATCGAGGAAATGTTTAGAGCGGAGCTACAGTGGTTGGGGAGTGAGAGAGATTGACGCACAGAGCTGGCTGCAGATCTATCCTTGGGTGGTACACAGGTCACAGATCCCAGGATAGAGTAATAGCAGCCTTTAATTGTGTTTAATGCTTCTCATTACCAAATTGTGAGTGTGGTTTTATCTTTGTTGTGGTGAATAAAATTTTATAGTGGTCAAGCACTATGACTCCTCTTTTTGTGCACCTATGATTATTTAATGCTGGACAGTGTCCAAGGTTATGATCAGCTGGTAATCCAATCCAGAGTGGAGCTGGGACAACTTTTACAAACTGTGAGGGAGTACTTTTATGCTTGTTGGGTAATCCATAAGAGATTTCTATCCAAAAACATACCATCTTCTATGCCTCTTTGACCTTTGTTCTGACAGTCATATTATTAGGAGAGACTAGACCCTTAGGGGGTTAGGTGGAGGTGTTCATGTGATTCAGCACCAGAAGACTCACGGTCTACTTTGCACTATTGAGGGTAGGGGGAACGCAATAGCGCCCCCTACCTATGGGAATAGGAACAAATCAATAACGGTTTTGCTAACAAATATTTTAAATTTCAGTTATTTAATTGATCACTTACCTGTCAGCTGACCTTTAAACTTCTAGAAAATTCTTCAGTTGATCCAACGAACCTATAAAAACAAAGAAGAGGTTATACATGCAATTAAACCAACAAATTTATTCAGAACAACGGCTGCAGCAGAAGAAAAAGGCACCCCTGCGTTGTTCTCTTACCTGCCATGAATTCTTTGCTGTGCCAGCTGATAGAGAGGGCCTCCGGACGGCGATGCTTGGATGAGGTTCTGCTTATCTTCTGACCCTTCCACAGCTCCTCTCCCTTCTCCTTTCCAGGCCGCTGTTCCTGGTTTTCCCCCCTTCTTCGTCCCGGTCTGTTCTTTCCTCTTCCGTAATTTACAATGTTACGGCTTCTCCTCCTGTGCAGCCTCCTTTTTCGCTCTCCTCTGTTTCCCTGACAGGCCGATCTTTGGTTCCGCCTGCACAGCTTCTTTCCTCCCCTCCTCCATCATCAGTGACTGGGTTGGAAACCGAATGCGATGCTGGAGCATGCGCAGTTCTGTCGGGACGCCCGCAGAGAGCGAAGCAGAAGACGGTTCGCTGGATCGAATCCAGGGGCCAGCCTACAAAGAAATAAATCGAGGATTATTGGTAAAAATGTGAACTCCATAGGTACTAATTCTGTCACTAATGTGCCTTTATCAAAGCAGCATTTACAGGACAGTGCATCTTCTAACATTGACAATCTTTCTCATTATTCACCGCATTTACACTCCCTTGATCCTTCATCACTAAAAGATGGTTCTTTGATTAATCCTGGTGATTCAGCTGCTGTTAATTCTTCGCCCTGTTCATCTACATCTTATCCATCTGCATCTCTGTCTTTAACAAACATTTTGCCTGCAGCTTCTTTGCCTTTTGTCAATCCTACAGGTGCTGTGTCCAATTCTTCATCAGTTGCTGAAATTTCGCAAGAATCCTCTGGTCGGTCTGCATCTTCGCATTCTCCTGTACAGATTGATACAACTGGTGAGTCTGCACAGTTACGATCGTTGTTGATGTCATTTAATTTCTTTTCTGAGTATTTTCAACATTGTATTAGCGCCTTACCTATTAGTTCAGAAAATTCCTTGTTACAGGCTTGGAATGATGTTAATAGGTCAGCTTCACCTGTTACGGCGCATCATTTTTCGCCTACTTTGCCATCCTTATCTATGAACGATCATGTCTCGGTTCCTTCAGTCCCTGAAAGCTGTTTCAAGGAGGCATTGGTTTGCGAAGTCTCGCCTCTTGGTTTTCACTTGTCTTCCTCTACGAAAGAAAAAATCTGGAGAGGCTATTACATCGACCTTCTTTCTCTCCTTCCTACTTTTAAAGAGAATCGTCTAGATAGAAAGGATCCTGATAAAGTTGATGATGAAAAGCGCAAGTCGGTGCCACGTTCTTTCTGGCTTCAAGCATTCTGCATATATGCTAGCATCACGGGCGAGAAACACCCTGAATTGTGTTGTGGAATGTTTCAGCATGTGGACATCATTCTTGAAGCTTTTAAAAAATTTTCAGGATTAGCTTGGTTCTATTATGATGAGTCATTCCGTCAGAAATTAGTGATTCATAAAAATTTGAAATGGGGTTCTATGGACGTAGGTTTATGGCTGAATCTGCTGTTTCCGAGAAAACAATTACTGCCACTCTTCACAGCCAGCGCCTTTTAAAAAGGACTTGTGTTTTGGTTTTAATGAAGGGCACTGTAAATGGCCTAACTCCTGTCGCTACAAGCATGAACGTGCCACCTGCGCAGGTGCTCATCCCGCTAGTCGTTGCTTCAAGAAATTGTCTCCGGCTGTTACATCTCATTCAAGGGCTAATTTTCATTCTGGCAATTACCCCAGTGAAACTAGTCAAAATGTTGCCATTTCTTCAAATCTGGCCAGATCGTCCGAGGGCGGATCTCATCCTTGATGGCTTTTCTATTGATTTTCGGTTGCCAGTGTTTGATGGCACAGGTTGTGTCTGTCACGAAAATCTCCCTTCTGTTCGTTGATTTCCTGCTGTAGTGTCTGAAAAAATTTCTAAAGAAATTAATGAGGGTACAGTTGCGGGCCCCTTTCTTTCGCCGCCTTTTTTGGATTTTAGAATTTCGCCCCTTGGTTTGATACATAAAAAAGACAAAAATAGTTTTTGTTTAATACACCACCTATCATTTCCTGTCGGTTCTTCTCTTAATGATAGTATTGATCCTGTTGAGAGTTCCATTTCTTATGCGTCGTTCGATGATGTACTTTCAAAAATTCGTTTCAACGGTCAATCTGCTTTACTATCTAAAGCTGACATTAAATGTCAGGGATCTGTCAGCACCAGACCTGGGCGTTTGCATGCGCCTATGCGCCGGCGCGCCCCTGTTCAGACAATACAACAACCTTCAGCTGTTACCATGCATCAGCGCAGCGCTCGGGCGCGCGGCACATACGTGTGCACGCGCGGGCTCATAAGCGCCACTTTGGCGCCAAGGATAAGAATCCTCCTGTTGCAGGGGTGCATTGCTGCTTCGTCTCAGCTCTGTGATTCTGTGAAACCTGCACCTGATTGATCGTTTACCTGATTGACCTGGCTTGTCTGACCATCCATCCCGCTCCAACCCGACCCAGGCCTGCCTTACTCTTCTGCTGCTTTTACTAAATATCGTTGCCGACCTCTGCCTGCCTACCGACTCTGCCTCTGCCTGCCGTTATTGCCTGTCTTGTTTACCTGCTGACCCGGACTGTCTGACCCTGCCTGCTGTTTGCTTCCTTGCTGTTGCACCTTCAGCTCCAGCTTCAGTGATCTTTGCATCTCCAGTGTTACAGCCTGCTGCTCTCGGTTACCACCTTACCTGCAGTCCAGCCATCCCTGGAGGGATCTCCACCCTGCTCCAGCATCAGAGACTCTATTTCAACAGGCACTCCTACCCCACTGTGCTCAGAAGACCACTGTCCCCACTCCAGTGGCTCCTGAACCAGCGTTGTATGAGAGGTCTTCTCCTACAAGTCAGGCTCTACTACCAAGTACCTAACATTAAATCTGCCTTCCGTTTATTGCCTATTTATCTTACGGATTTTAGCTCACTGGGTTTTTATTTTAATGGAGCTTATTATTTTGATAAATGCATTCCTATGGGCTGCTCCTTGTCTTGCAAATATTTTGAGGCTTTTGATTGTTTTCTTGAATGGACGGTTTCATTTCAGGCAGATTCTGCTAACGTGTTACATTACTTAGATGACTTTTTGTTTATGGGTCCAGCCGATTCTTCTCATTGTTTTTATTTGTTTAGCAAACTCCTTGTCCTCTGTAGACGTTTTGGCGTTCTGCTTGCGGAAGAAAAATCTATTTGGTCTACTACCTGAGTTTTTGGGCATAACCATTAACACTGCTTTGATGGAATGTCGTCTCCCTTCAGCGCAGTTCGAAACTTAAAATCGTTGTTGGGCCTGCTTGCGTTTGCTTCTAGAATCATACCTATCGGTCGGGTTTTTTCTAAAAGACTGTATAAGGCTTTAGTAGGTTTTAAATCGCCTTATCATTTTATTCATATTACATCTGACTTATTTTCTGATTTATTGGTTTGGGATGAAATTTTGTCTTCTTATAACAGGTGTTGTATTTGGCAAACTCCTTTTTGTGATTCCTCTGCTCTTACCTTGTTTACTGACGCTGCAGGTTCAGTTGGTTAAGGTGCGTATTGGTGCGGTAAATGGTCTATGGACTTCTGGCTTACTTCATGGGTAGAACAAGGTTTGACTTAGGCCCCGTACATACGGTTGGACATTGATCGGACATTCCGACAACAAAATCCTAGGATTTTTTCCGAAGAATGTTGGCTCAAACTTGTTTTGCGTACACACGGTCGTACAAAGTTGTCGGAATTTCTGATCGCCAAGAACGTGGTGATGTCAAGCACGTACAACGAGACTAGAAAAGGCCAGTTCAGAACCAAGCGCGGCACCCTTTGGGCTCCTTTTGCTAATCTCGTGTTAGTAAAAGTTTGGTGAGAGACGATTCGCGCTTTTTCAGACTCGTGGTTTTCAGATCGTTTTCTGCCGTTCAGTTTGTGCTTGTGGGTTTGTATCTGCTCTTCAGTGAGTGCAAGCAAGTTCCGCGTGACTTAGTCATTGTATTCTTGTTCGTTCGTTACTGTTTTTCAGGTCACTCTTCACAGGCCTTGCTGTTCTTCAGTGCGTTCTGTTACTTCGTTCTGAGCAGCCGACCGTTTTCTAGCCATGTTGCGTATGCGTACTCCTCGTAGAGTTCGTGCTGTACGGGGGCTTGGTGTTGGGGTCCTGACCTTGACACAAGTCCAGTCCATGAACAGGGTGGGGAGGAGTTCATGGACCAAGAATTGGTTGCTTCAGCGTGACCAGTTCTCTCATATGCCTTTGCTCTGTGAGATCCGTGAGAATAATCCTGATGATTTCAGGAACTTTCTCAGGATGACGGACCCGGTGTTTCACCGTTTGTTGGCTTTGCTGACCCCTTATATTAGCAGGCAGGATATCTGCATGAGGCAAGCCATCACTCCGGAGCAGAGGCTCGTCGCTACCCTGCGGTATTTGGCGACAGGGAGAAGTCTGCAGGACTTGAAGTTCTCAACAGGCATCTCCCCCAAGACTCTGGGGATCATTATCCCAGAGACCTGTTCTGCCATCATACAGGTCCTGCAGAAGGAGTATATGAAGGTAAGATTTTTATCCTTTAATATCACATTTCATTGTATTTATTGTGTGCTAATATATTGTATTTCTTTCCTCATTCCCTAATTACCATGATTGGAATATGCTGTGAATGTCCCCTTTGTCCTCATGCATGCTGGATTTTTATGTAATTAATTTTTTAGGTCCTTCATACAGATTGACCTTCACTAACCTCCCCAGCATGTTCTCTCCTGGCCTTATATTTACCGCATGTAGTCACTTAAAACAATGTATTTTATCAGCTCCATAGTAGTGCTTTACCCCAAACACCCCCTAAAATGTTTTGAAATGTTATTTTAGCTTTAAATTCAGGCAGAGTTTCAGAGGCTTATTTTTTGTGGTGTCCCTAAATCATTTTTAGTAACCCTCCCTCCCCCAACTGCTAAGTCAGCTTATCTCAATTCTCTATCTATCCTCAATCATCTATCTGCTGACTTTGCCAAACCTATAGACACTATACTCATCTCTTTTGTGCTCTGATTTATGGATGAATTCCCCAAAGCATGTAGTGCAAGGGCCTGCCTGTATACTTTCAAATGGTACTGTTTGAATTTTTAAGATCCTATTATTATCTTGAGTCAGGTAATAGCAGAATGTTCAAATGTGCTCAAATGTGTACAGTGTGTTTTTTTATCTTTGTATTATGACACTTCTTACCTGTCCAGTGGGCTGCCAATAGTGTAACTAAGGATGGGCTGTTCCAAGTAATACCCTGTATTTAGGCATTCATCTCTCAATGAAGTGAAGAGGGTTACCTGTCTAAGATTTCCACACCCCCCATAATGTTCGAAATGAGCCCATGAGAGGGGGGGAAGGGGGATATGATAGGTGTACCTTATACTTTGGTGTTGTTAAATTCCCCTTAATAAATGCTGTCTGGAGGTTGCCCCAGAATGTTTGTGCCTAATCTGCTTGCCATGTTTCTGAGCAAAAATATTAATTGTTTTTTTTTTCCTCAACAGTTTCCTTCCACGCCACAGGAATGGCAGACTGTGGCCTCCCACTTTGCCCAGCGGTGGGACTTTCCTAACTGCGGAGGGGCAATTGATGGGAAACATGTCCACATCATCCCACCACCCCACTCAAGGTCATACTATTTCTACTATAAGGGGTTCAATAGTATTGTGAGTTTGGCGGTGGTGTCGGCTAATTACGACTTCTTGTATGTGGACGTGGGGAAGAATGGCCGGATGTCCGATGGTGGAGTGATCGCCCAGACGGAGTTCTACAGGCGTCTCCAGAATGGCAGCTTGGACTTGCCAGCTCCAGAGGACAATGTGGAAGGACTCCCATTCGTGTTCGTTGCTGATGAAGCATTTGCGCTGGGGGACCACCTGATGCGGCCATTCCCGATGAGGACCCTCACCCCGGAACAGAGGGTTTTTAATTACCGGCTGGCCAGAGCCTGAAGAGTGGTGGAGAACACATTTGGAATCCTGGACAGCCGGTTCCGCCTATTTCTGACACCTATCCATATGGCGGAGTATAAACTTAATCATATTATACTGGCGTGCTGTATTCTCCATAACTTTTTAAGGAAACATTCGGCCAACTATGCTGGCTCAGTTGGGCCTGAGGCCGGAGTGATACCTGAAACACTGACGGCGCTTGAAAGCGGCCGTCCTGGCTTGCCCTCCCTGAGTGCCCGTGATGTCCGGTTACGATACCTGGAGTTCTTTGCGGGTAGGGGGGCCATCAATATGCCTTCAAATTTGTGAAGCCTTTTTCCAATAAAAAAAAAAAAGAAATTCTTTGTGGACATTTACTGCTTGTGTTTCTTTTAGCTGACCCTGACAGCAATGTGTGGAGTCCTGAAAATGGCGTGATTGTGTAACCTTATACAAAGCACTGTTGGCTGTTATTTACTAAAGGCGTATACACTTTTTATACTACAAGTGCTCTTGAAACTGCAATGAAAATGCTCTTGTAGTGCAAAGAGGATTTGACCTTAGTAAATAACCCCCATTTTCTCAGAAAACAGCAATGACATCACCCCAAAAGTGTTGTAGCGTTGAGACAATAATCCACACATTCTTGATTTAACAAACTTTTTTATACCTGCACAATCACATGTGCATTTACAAAAGGTTTTTCAAACAAACCAACATGTTTGTTGTCTACCAATTTTTGGGGTGGCATTATCAAAAATCGAAATGTCCATTTACGATAAAACAGGCCTGTGTAAAACCAACAAGAAAGAGAAAAAATTTGAACATACAAAGTTCACATATGGTAAAACTTGAAGGCAATATCAGACATGAGTATTTAGGAACTGTGTTTGATATTGTGTTCAGATGGGATCAAATCACCCCTTGAAAAGCCAAATTTGGAAGATGCACAGCAATTTACGAATGTCAACATGTGCTAGCTGCCATCATGGGGGATCAAGGGACGTGTTTTGTGGGAGCAAGCCCTTCCTCTCAGCTACTTTATTATTGAGGAAGGTGTTGCACCCCCAAAACGCGTCCATTGATCTCCCGTGATGGCAGATAGCACATGTTGGCACACTGTGTGCATCCTCCAAATTAGGCTTTTCAAAACATTGCTAAAAGATTTACAACATTTATTTTTTTCTGGATGTTTTCCAATTCTAAATTACACCCCATGATCTCCCCGATCAGGACCTGGGCACTTTCTAATGTGAAAGGATCTCGATCCCTAACATCACGATCACCTAAAAAGAGAGAAAACAAACAAAAACAGGTACCAAAAATCTGCGGACATTCATCTCTTACCTGAGCCTGTGGTCGCAGACACTCACCTGTTGTGGTGCCAATTTCCACCACACCTTCTTCCTCCTCCTGCTCCGCTTGTGTTTGGGGTATTTCACCTTCTTCCATAGGTGGGGGGTCTCTGGTCTCCTCGGATGAGGGGTGTCCTCCGAGTCTTTTCTCCCCTATGTAAAACAAAAATGCTATAATTAGCACACAGATATTTGATGGCAGAACTAGAAATAGGAAACATTGCTTGGAAGTGGGGTACAATTGTCAATTTTAGCAGAGTTCCAAGATGTCGCTTTTTATTAGCCTTTGTCAAGCTGCAATACTTTACCTGTTTAGTACAAGCTTCACAGATGTAGCCCCCCCTATAGTATACACTGGAGCACCTGTGTGGCCCCCCTAATAAAAATGGTGTTCTGGTGTCCCACACTAGTGCTCCAGTGTCCAGATGTGAAAACAGCTGCTCAGTGTCCTCTCCTTACACAGAATCTAGTTTGCATTTCATTCTAGTAACAAACCCATCTACACAACCAAATATTTTGCATCCAAGTAGGCCTTAAAAAATGTAGGAAAATGCATATGGCCTAAACAATGGTGTTTTAGAGGGGAAAAAAAAATGTTTGATACTAACGAATAATGGGCCCATGAACATTAAAATTGACATTTGAAACTGTACAATTAAGAAAAGCATATGGAGCAGCATGAACGTAAGAAAGACAAAAAGAATCGGAACACAGCACAACTACTTACTTTTTTGCAGCACTCTCCGGATCTTTCTGTACTGCTCTGGCTCTCTTAATTTGAGGTCCGACCACCGCTTCCTGAGCTGATCTTTCGATCGTCGTACCCCGAAATTCCTGCGCAGACTTTTGACCACTTTCGCCATGATCTTGGCCTTTCTGATATTGGGGTTGGGGTAAGGCCCATACTTTCCATCATAGTCGGCCTTCTTCAGGATTCCACCATCTCTAACATCTCCCCAAAGGACATAATTGTGGCCTTAAATCTTCTCCTTCTGGATCGGGACGTTTCTGTCTCTAGGCTTTCCTCCGCCTCCTCCTCGTTGCTATAATTAGCACGCACCTGCTGTGACTCCGCCATGTGCTCTTCACCCACTGCGCCGAACGAAAAGGGGCAGGGAATAGACTAGAAAGAATGTCAGGGGCGGGCGGAGTTACACGCATGCGCAGTGTATATAAAGCGTAACACACGTGTGTATTACATACGATCTGTGAGCGGAGGAAGGAGCATTGGATGCGCCGATCATAAGAACGAAGGTAAGAGACAAACTTTGGCCTATACTGCTTCTAGATTGAGGCCTATATTGTAACAAGATTAGGAGAGTTTTGTCTGACATTAGGCTTTGTCTTGTGTTGTGTCTTGCAGTGAACATGGATATCTTAGTTAAAGATAATGACTTCATGTCACTATTCATTGATATGTTAAGGGAGCTGCCATGTCTGTGGGAGATTAACCACCCACATTACAAGAACCAAACAAAGAGGAAGGCAGCACTGGATCAATTGTGTGAAATTGTGAAGCAGGTGATCCCCACGGCAGACATCACATTTTTGAAGATCTTAATTGGTGGCCTGAGGAGCACATATGTAAGGGAGAGCCAGAAAGTCCTGGATTCACAGAGATCCGGAGCAGCAGATGACATCTATGTCCCCAGGATGTGGTACTACGACAGGCTGAATTTTCTGTCAGGCCAGACTGAACCCAGGCCATCCCTCTCCAGTCTTCCTTCCACGCTTCCTTCCCCCCTGGCTGAGGCTTTTGACGCCCAACCTGGGCCTTCCAGGCAACAACATGTGGAGGAGCCCAGATTGAGCCATGTATAGCATTCCTCTAAATATTTCTGATTGTCCAATCAATGATGTTAACTAGATGTTAGTTGGGAGTACTAATTTAGGATTGTGATTGATGAAGCAAAAACTAAAACCATGTCCCTTTTTTATACACAGGGAATTTGCAGCCAGGAGGTGGCCGGGCCGAGCCAGCTGCCTGCTATGCCGGTCCCTCCCCTCCCCCTGGAAAGAGAAAGTGGCAGGAGGAGGAGTGCCCTAGAGGAGGCTGCCAGAGGACTCTTTTGGAGGGCTACAGAGGTCCTGGGAGCACCACACACCGTGGAGGAGGACATTGCTGCCACCATTGCCTATAAAATGCAGAGGATGGAGGAGGGACAACAAGTCATGTGTGAGTCGCTCATATTGGAGGCTCTCAACAAAGGTATGAGGGGCTAAATTACATCTCAGACACACCTTTGCAAACTCACAGATGGTCCTCCTCCTCCTCCTGCAGGTCCTCCTCCTCCTTCTCCTCCAGGTCCTCCCAGTCCTCCTCCTCCTCCAGGTCCTACTCCTCCTCCTGCCACATCTCCAACAGCACAGGCACAGCCCGGAAGGAAGCGTGGAAGGAAGACCAGAAAGTGAGGACCCTGGATCCACGCTGGTCGGCCAAAAGATGCAGCCTCTTGTGGTACCACAGTCTGGGGACACAGATGTCATTTGCTGCTTTCCGGATCTCTGCAAATTCTGGACCAGACTGCCCTCCCTTACATATGGACTCCTCAGGCCACCAATTTTGATGTTCAAGAATTGATGTCTGCCCTGGGGGTCCCAGGCTTCGCTAATTTCTCCTGTTGATCCAGTGTTGCCTCCCTCTTTGTTTGGTTCTGAGCCCTTAATAAAGGATTTTTTTGTTTGAATTATACTTGCCTATGTGTGTTTAACTTCAAAAAGGACAGTTTGTTTGTGAGGATTCAGGTACATTTCAAAAATACAATGTGAAATTAACAAGGGACACCAACAACAAACAATCTCCTTGAGATTAAATAATAAAAGATATCAATGATTTTGTGGTAACTTGACACACAAAACACACACAAAAATAGTCTGGAGTAAGACTAAAAACAACATTAAACAAAGGTCAGCCTTGGAAAAAATACAAACATAAAATCTAAAACAAAAATGGCTTAAAATCAAAAAAAAAAAAAAAAAAAAAACATTCTGTCAAATGTGACAAAAACAATATATTCAGGGAATCCCAATAAAAAAACAAAAAAATAAGTTTGGGAGAAGTGTGTGTGAATATGAGCAGCAAAACTACATAATTCTTCACATTATAAAGAAGAAGAGAGTGCACTGTATTAAACCATTTTTTACATTGCAGCATGATGAAAGTGCTGTATCCATTGCGAACGTAAGTTTACCAGAACGAGCTGTTCCGTGTCAGAATTTCTTCTGAGCATGCGTGGTACTTTGTGCGTCGGAACAGGCCACACACGGTCGGAATTGACGCGATCTGATTTTGTTGTCGGAAAATTTTATCTCCTGCTCTCCAACTTTGTGTCGGAAAATCCGATGGAAAATGTCCGATGGAGCCCACACACGGTCGGAATTTCCGACAACACGCTCCGATCGGACATTTTCTATCGGAAAATTCGACCGTGTGTACGGGGCATTAGAATGTAGTATTACTTGAAATCTTTCCTATTTTAGTTGCCCTTGAAATCTGAGGTGATCGTCTTCGGAATACTAATATTATCTTTTGTTCCGACAACAAGGGTGTTGCATTTGCTATAAATTGTTTAACATCTAAATCTTTACCTGTTTTAGCAGTTTTAAGAAGATTGGTTTTCAAATGCCTTACTTTTAATTTATGGCTTAGGGTTGCATTAACGATATTGCTGATTCTTTATTCCATTTTCAGCTGGATCGATTTCACAGTTTGGCGCCCGATGCAGATCTTTTGGGTTCTCCATGCCCGGAACAGTTGTGGTCGGTAGTTTGTCCTCTGTAAATTCTGCTATTTCAAATGCTTTGGCTCCTTCCATGTGGGCGCAGTACAACGTCGCGTGGTCCCTGTGGAGCTCCTTTCTACAATCCGCCCATGTTCCTGTACACTATTACTCCAAAATGTTGGTTTTGGCTTTTCTTGATGAGTTAAAGTGGAGTTCCACCCAAATTTTGAACACTATCTTTATGTATTCTCTTCCTTGCCTAGTAGCTGACATGCCGTTTAAAAAAATCTAAATCGCCGTAATTACCTTTTATTTTCCTATTCTTCTTTGCACTTCCTGGTTCTCCTCCCGTGGGAGTAGGCGTGTTTCTAGCCTCTCCCAGACTCCTGGGAGCTAGTCTCAGGCTTCCCAGGATGCCACTGAGCATGTGCGGGAACGAGCGGTGAATGCTGGGAGCACAGCATTCACCACATCCAGGAAATAAATGCTTGTGGGCTTCAAATGCCCACAATGAAGATGGAAACCGCCTGCTGTGAATAATATAAGTTATACTTTCCGACGAAATCTGACACAGGCAGACATATTACACACAATATGTGAGTATGTAATGCTGAGAAGAAAAGTTTGAACTAAAAAAAAAAAACGATAGATAGGTGGACCCCCACTTTAATAAAAAAACGCCTATTCTTATTCTCATTTGGTTAAAGTTTTGGCAGGTATTTCCTTTTTTAATAATATGCAGGGCCTTCCTCCGTGCTATTAAGCAAGCAAAGGATACCGTAGGAAACATTTTCGGGTCGACGACAGAGTGCCGATTACTTCTGATGTTTTGAAACGTCTTTTGCTTGCATCGTCCATCATTTGTTATTCTGAGTATGAATCCCTTCTTTTGAAAGTTTCTTTTTGCCTTTGTTTCTTCGGTGCATTTCGCATTTCAGAATTATTACCGAAATCTTCTTCTTCTTTCGGTGGCCTTTTGTTTTCTGACATTTTTATGCATGATGATTGTCAGGATCTTGTTGCGCTTTAGCAAAACTGATCAGTTAGGGAAAGGTCGTTGGATTGTCATTCACAAAATGACTGATTCTCCGCTTTGTATCCTTTCTTTACTATCAAGTAGGGATGAGCTTCGAGTTCGAGTCGAACTCATGTTCGACTCGAACATCGGCTGTTTGCCAGTTAGCCGAACAGTAAACAATTTGGGGTGTTTGCGGCAAATTCGAAAGCCGCGGAACACCCTTTAAAAGTCTATGGGAGAAATCAAAAGTGCTAATTTTAAAGGCTTATATGCATGGTATTGTCATAAAAAGTGTTTGGGGACCTGGGTCCTGCCCCAGGGGACATGGATCAATGCAAAAAAAGTTTTTAAAACGGCCGTTTTTTCGGGAGAAGTGATTTTAATAATGCATAAAGTGAAACAAAAAAAGTGTAATATTCCTTTAAATTTCGTACCTGGGGGGTGTCTATAGTATGCCTGTAAAGGGGCGCATGTTTTCCGTGTTTAGAACAGTCTGAGAGCAAAATTACATTGTGCGGGGGGGTCACCCATTATGTAACGGGTGACCGCGCCCCCCCTGATGTCACGGGGAATGCCACAGGGAAGTCCCCGTCAAGTGCCTGTGCGTCAGAGAAGCATCTGCTCTGCTCTGCTGACAAAATGCGTTGGGTGAAGCTTCTGTGACACATCACTTCTGGTGTGTGGAGCGCAGGTGGAGCACACAGCGGTGGTTTCCATTTACACTCTGCGATATGCGGGACTTTACTTTTTATATTATTGGCGTTTTTATATATTTTTTGGGAAACAACTATACTTCGGAGACTTTCCTGTGGCTGTGACTCCCCTTCGGCCTTCTGGACCGGCAGTCGCGATTTGGACTACAGAGGAAAGATTCCCCTTGAGATCCAGGGTTTCTGGTACCAACCATTTTCCATCTGGAATCTCTGAGCCTGTTTGATTCAATGTCACCGGCATCCGAATCCACCTTCTCTGGTAAGCGTATTTTATCTGTTTCCGGTTCAAGATCGCATAATCAATGACATACAGACGAGAAGATTTCCATACCAGTTCAATATATTTCATATACAGTTCATTTTGGGACTTTTGCTTCATTGCCATTTATCTGGACATTATTGAATTTCATTTTTTATCATGTCACATGTGTTTTTTTCTTTATGTTCCTGTTTCAATGGTTACTATCACTGATGTGTTTACTACCATTGTTTATCATTACTAGCGCTACATTTTATTTTTTATTATATTTTTTATTATGGATTATAGGACATTTGTTCGTCTATTGGGCGAAAAGGAGAGCTTCCTTGAGATGCTACGGTCTCAACATGAGTCTTGACAATTCATCTTACAAAGTTTTTTGGTTCGGTTACAGAGGCATGTCATGGCTCAATCTTCGTCCTGCTCTGGATGATCTATTTGTCCCTTTGCCTACTCCATCTATTATTGTTTTTCATCTATCTGGAAATGATTTGGGTTCTTCCAAGACATTGGATTTACTTGCTCAAATTAAAACAGATCTTTTTCATTTTCATGTCGCTCTGCCTTCAACTATTTTAATCTACTCTAAAATTATTCCAAGGTTAAAGTTGTTGATTAACCCAGAATTTCTATATCTGGAAAGGATCCGTAAGAGGGTTAATAGATTGGTAGCGCAATTTATGCCAGCCATTGATGGTCTGTCCTTCCGTCATGTTGATCTGGAAGGGGGTTTGCCTGCTTTTAATCATTCTGACCAGGTCCATCTATCTGACATTGGCTGTGATATTTTAAATTTGGATTTTAATACGTGGCCCGGGTGGGGTGCCTGGCTCATAATAATGAGCCTGGCGTATGGGATAGTGGTTTTGTCATTGGTTGGTTGGTTCGAGCTTTTAAAGCTGAACCATTGGTATTTATAATCTATGTATGGTATAAATGTTATATCGTCAAGGTAAAATGTATTGATTATTATTATTGGTTATATATATCGTCATGCCAGTAATAAAGGGCCACGGCCATTCATACCACATATTGAGTCTATTGGTTTTATATATTTTAAAGTTTAAGTTGAAATGAATTTGGCTTCTGGTCCCATGAGGGTAGGGGGAACGCAATAGCACCCCCTACCTATGGGAATAGGGACAAATCAATAACAGTTTTGCTAACAAATATTTTAAATTTCAGTTATTTAATTGGTCACTTACCTGTCATCTGACCTTTATACTTCTAGAAAATTCTTCAGTTGATCGGGTGATCCAACGAACCTATAAAAACAAAAGAAGAGGTTATAAAAGCAATTGAACCAACAAATTTATTCAGAACAACAGCTGCAGCAGAAGAAAAAGGCACCCCTCCCTCCCCCCGTTTGTCGCGGTCCTTCCTCCCCTTTTTATTTAAAGATCCCTTCTGTTATAAGGAATAGTGGTTTTGTCATTGTTTGGTTGGTTCGAGCTTTTAAAGCTGAATCATTGGTATTTATAATCTATGTATGGTTATAAATGTTATATCATCAAGGTAAAATGTATTGGTTATTATTATTGGTTATATATATCGTCATACCAGTAATAAAGGGCCACAGCCATTCATACCACATATTGAGTCTATTGGTTTTTATTATATTTTAAAGTTTAAGTTGAAATGAATTTGGCCTCTGGTCCCATGATTGATTTTTTTCAGTACAGACACTGTGTGGACACTTTTATTTTATCTCTGCACTGGGTTGATTTTAAACTGTCGATTTGCCATTCAGCCAGGGCCGGCCCTACCATGGGACCCGATGGAGCAATGGCTCCAGGTGGCACTTTCAGGGGGGTGAAAATTGCCGTCCGCCAGCCAGCTAGGGTAGCCACAATATCACCTGTCCAGTTTTGACCCCATCTAGAGGGGCTGCGCATATGATCCCGTGCCTGCCGCTCTCACTGTCACAAAGTGGTGAGCCAGCGTGTGCCCTGTGATTGGCTGAATGGGCCATGTGTGGGGCGGGTCGGGCAGCAGACATGGGGATCTGTGAATGGTCCTGTGGAGCTGGTGCTGGTCACATGTGGAGGCGGGGGTGGGGCTGGACTGTGGATTCGATAATCGCGCCTGCATGCTCCCAGGGTCCTGCCTCAAGATGTGTGTCTCCTGAGGTCTCATCTGATTTGACAGCTTACCCCCTCTGTCACCCCCTCCTCTGTGTCACCCCCCTCCTCTGTGTCACCCCTCTCCTCTGTGTCACATTCTCCTCTGGGTCACCCTCTCCTCTGTGTCACCCTCTCCTCTGTGTCACCCCCTCCTCTGGGTCACCCTCTCCTCTGTGTCATCCCCTCCTCTGTGGCACCCCCTCCTCTGTGTCACCCTCTCCTCTGTGTCACCCCCCTCCTCTGTGTCCCCCCCTCCTCTGTGTCACCCCCCTCCTCTGTGTCACCCCCCTCCTCTGTGTCACCCCCCTCCTCTGTGTCAGCTCCCCTTCCTCTGTGTCAGCTCCCCTTCCTCTGTGTCAGCTCCCCCTCCTCTGTGTCACCCCTCTCCTCTGTGTCAGCCGTCAGCCCCCTCCTCTGTGTCACCCCCCTCTTTACCCCCCTCTCCTCTGTGTCACCCTCCCTCTCTGTCACTCCCTCCTCTGTCACCCCCCTCTCCTCTGTGTCACCCCCTTCTCTGTGTCACCCCCCCTCCTCTGTGTCAGCTCCCTTCCTCTGTCACCCCCTCCTCTATGTCACCCCCTCCTCTCTGTCAGCTCCCTTCCTCTGTCACCCCCTCCTCTGTGTCACCTCCTCCTCCTGTGTCAGCTCCCCCTCCTCTGTCAGCTCCCCCTCCTCTGTCAGCTCCCCCTCCTCTGTCAGCTCCCCCCTCCTCTCTCAGCTCCCCCCTCCTCTCTAAGCTCCCCCCTCCTCTCTCAGCTCCCCCCTCCTCTGTCAGCTCCCACCTCCTCTGTCAGCTCCCCCCTCCTCTGTGTCACCCCCCCTCCTCTGTGTCATCCCCTCTCCTCTGTGTCAGCCCCCCTCCTCTGTGTCAGCCCCCCTCCTCTGTGTCAGCTCCCCCTCCTCTGTCACCCCCTCTCCTCTGTGTCACCCCCTCTCCTCTGTGTCACCCCCTCTCTCTCTCTCTCTCTCTCTCTCTCTCTCTCTCTCTCTCTCTCTCTCTCTCTCTCTCTCTCTCTCTCTTTCTCTCAGCCTCTCGCTCACTCCCTCTCTCGCACCCAACATTCTATCTCTAATCCCACCCTCTCACCCCCACCCCCCTCTCACTGTCATCCCCACCCCTCTCACCCACTCTCTCTCCTGCCTCCTCCCCCTTTCCCCCCTGCCTCACCTTCTCCTTTCTCATCTCCCTCCCCCCACCTCTTTCCCTCCTCACGGGATGGGGGCCCCATGAGGATGGCTGTATGGGGCCCCAATAATTGCTAACAGCAGCCCTGTGAGTGAGTACACCAGTTCGGATGTCTTGATTCCTGTGTCTTGCCGACACACTTCTCCCCAAGGCTCCCCACACAATGGAAGGAAGGGAGACAGCACTACAGTAGAGGAGATCCACCCCAAACTCCAGCTCCCACACTTCCTGGCTCAAAGCGGCTCTCGGTAAGGCAGTCTAATGGGGGTCTTTCTGTGCAGGGGACACTGATGGGTGGGTTCCCTGATCTAATCAAGGGGGAACCAATAATAGGGAAGGGGAGTCTGTGGGGAGGGAGGTGGATGGTGTCAGTAGAGCAGTGGATGGTAGCAGTAGTTACCAGGTCCTCTTTATACTCCTATATACATATATAAAGCCATGACAGATCCTCTTTATATTCCTTTACATGTATAGAGCCATGACAGGTGCTCTTTATACTTATATATACACATATAGTGTCATGACAGGTCCACTTCATACTTATATATACACGTATAGTGTTCTTTTTATACTCCCATACATGAATAGAGCCATAACAGGTCCTCTTTATACTCCTATATACAGGTATGGAGCCTTGACAGGTCCACTTTAGTTATCATGATATAAAATAATGGATTGGGGGCATTTTGGTGGGCATGATTTTTTTTTTGGGGCGGACGGGCCAGCATTTCATTCTTGGTACCAGGCAGCACAATGTCTTGGGCCGGCACTGCATTCAGCAGACTTCTTGAACTTTTCACAAAGAAAGTTTATATGCGATCTGTATGTGTCTGAATTTTTGTTGGTTCTGCATATGTAGAATTGTTGATATTGCATACATTTTTTGATATTTCAATAGTGCAGCATCATTTTGATTAAATCATTTGTCATTGTTACACCTTGGTGCATGCAGGTTAGTTAGGGGGTAGTGCGCATATTTGTTATAATTTATACTTGTTATATAATATAACTTGATTATAGATTGAATTTTTATTACACAATCCTTATTCTGCATTCATAGGGATGTAAAGCCCCTTAAATTCGTTGTCTTACAGAGTGGCAGTGGGGGGTTTTCAAGCTGAGGTATATCAACAGTGTGTCAGATTGCAATGAAGTGTTACCAGACTGTCAACAGTATTGCAAAGAGTTATTTACTAGACTGGAGACAATGCGGTTGTTTTTAGGTTTTCCAAAGTTTAATAATGAAAAGGAGAAAAATTACTGCGCTACTAGTGAGAATAGTGTGTAAGCTGCCAGCACCAACAATAAAACTAATTGTAAATGAAAATGGGATAAAAAGTGCAGCGCTACAAATGTATGTATACCCAAAGTGTAAACTGAGTAATGAGTGAACATGTACAACAGCAGTTAAACAGTAATGTTTTCAAGAAAAAAACATGCATTAATCTTTAGATTCAGTGCTATTAATGGAAACCTTAATCCAAATTACACCTAAGAGTCAAATGACTTCATAAAATAAAATGGAAAATAAACAGAAATAAAAATAAAAAATAAAGTGAAGAAATATATATGAATGAACAATATACAAAAATAAAGTGTAATGTCACTAGATAATTAAATCAACCTTGATACATATCAACACAATATAAAGTCCATCAATAATGAGTATCATGTTGTACTGGATCTCAAAACACAAAGATGGTAAAGTTCCGCTATTCCTAAAACACCCAGGGCTGTGCTCCACCACAAAAGAAGGGGTAGGTATTCTTACCATAAGACGTGGACACAAATGCCAGGCACGGTGGGTCAAACAGGCATATATGAAAACCTGGATCTCAGGCCACGATCTCCAATAGTTGAAAAGATACTCTCAGCAACGGAATAAGCAGGCAAAACCAGAAGCAGGAAGACGACTACGATTTCCTGATCTGCATGGTATCTTCCGCTCCTGCCACCGCAAACTGCAATAGAAGCCACACCAGGCATCACACACCTCGGAGAGGAGGAGGAGCCGGATGTGGGCGGGGTCGGGTCGGGGCTGAGCCTGGGTTGCCGGGTGTCCCTCACGCCGTGATGTCTGCCAAAACAGGCTCGCGGACCATGCACTAGTCTCCGCCCCCCCCCGACCCGGAACAACGCTGTCGGACCCAGCGATCATTGCTCCTTGTACTTCGTCCCTGGAGGCGGTGGGAACGGTGCCCCGAATCCACAGCTGCAGCGGTCTTCACGGACGGGAGCTTGGACGGGCTCACCGGGCCTCAGCAAAACGTGTGCCGGTGCCTGTGGGGAGGAGAGAGGAGAGGAGAGGAGACAAGCACAGTCCACTACGCAGCAGAGCCTGAGAAGATGGCTCGCTGGGATCGAAAGGCGGAGGAGGGATAGAGAGCGGCAGAGAGTGACAGCCTATGATAGAAGCTGGTAAACGCAATTAAATCTTACGGAACAGGTGCAAGCCCCAGGAGTGAAGAAAGTGGGTAAGACGCTGGTTCATTATTTCACCTGAAGATGGGTAAGTGACGTATTGGATCATCTGTAATACGGCTAAGCTGCAGGGAAACCTTGTTCATATGTGACTGCTATGGTAGCCCACCAATATATGTGATTACACTATAACAAGGTAGCATCAAGTATAATATCACTCTGTAATAATAAACTAGTTTGTTCTGGCACTGAAGATGGGTGAGTGAGGCATTGGATTTCTCCTAATTCTGCTAGTCTGCTAAGCTGCATAGAAACGTTGTACCATATGTGACTCCTATACTGCCTCACCTGTATATATGATTTTACCACAACAAGGTACCTCTACTATATAAAATCATATTATAATAATAAGCTGGTTTATCTTTGTGCCGGGAGGTGGGTAAGCGATGCAAAGGAGTACTCCCAATACTGCTAAGTTGCAGGGAAACTGCTCACCTTATGAGATTGTTACACCGTCCCACCTACATATGTGACTTTACTACAATAAGGGATCACCATTATACAATAGCATACTATAATAACAAGCTGACTTATTTTTGAGAACGTCGCATCATAGGTGACTGTTATTCTGTTCCACATATATATGTGTCTGTATTGTGACAACGTACCGTTACAATATAACTCTACACCAGAGTAATAACCACGGCACAATGAAATAAGTATCTGGGGGGATTAAGGCAACCCTCAGCAGCAGGGGGAAAAGTCAGAAAACAGCAGCACACAAAGTAGATTGGGAGCCTTTAATTCGGTGCAGGTGGAAAATGAGAGGAAAATCAACAAAAGGGCCTGCGAACCCACCCAGAACAAGCGCAAGCCCGGGAACCATCAGAAAATATATGGTGAATGAAAGTAGCAAAGAAAGCAATTCAACAGGCGCAAAAAATAAAACTCCAGACCGACCGGCTAAAATTGTAACAAGAAAACAAATGGCTGATATGGACACAGGACTCTCCAGTAACGAGGTAGAAGTAGAAACGCCAGTAGAGATCCAACAGGCGAATCAGCTTCCTACCAAGGGAGAAATCGCTGAAATGTTGGCGAAACTGGAGGCCTCAATCAAAGGTGAGATCAGTGCTATACACGAGAACATGAGCCACCTACTAACTAGAGTGGAGGAAGTAGAAACAACAGTGGACAAGCAAGGAGAAGAAATAAAAAATTTGAAACATCAGATAGAAGTGCTGCAGAAGGAACGGAGGAATATAAGGTACAAAATGGAAGACCAGGAGAATCGCAGCAGAAGAAAAAACCTCCGGATTAGAGGCCTTCCGGAAGCGCAAGGCGAAAAAGAGAATTTACAGGAAAAAATGGAGGAAATCTTCAAGGATCTGAAGAATCCTAGCAACATCAGCGGTAATTTAAACCTAGATAGAGTCCATCGAATTAGGAAGCCAGTCGAAATCAGGGGAGATGTTCCGCGTGATGTCATAGTGCGGTTTCATAACTTCCGGGACAAAGAGCAGATTAGCATAAATTTAAGGAGAAACCCACAAGTGAAGCACGGTGAAACAAGTTTATACATCTTCCAGGATCTAGCCGCTGAAACCCTAAGCAGAAGAAGAATTTTGAAACCACTACTAGCTGCCTTAAAGGCGAACGAGGTCCAATACTCCTGGGGCTTCCCCGCCAACCGCAAGGACGGCCGCAAGGCGGTGTTGAGATACCCGGAGGAGACCCAGAATTTCTGCGACCAACTTGGAATCCCAGTACTGGAGATCCCGGGGTGGTGGGAGAAAAGCGGAAATCAGGAACACATAGGGGACTCAATCACATGGAAACCAATACTAATGGCAAAAGAACATAGGGACTGAAAGAGACCCCGAACCTAAAATGATTGAAAATGGATTTATCTCTCTGTTCTTTCTCCTCTCTCTCTATGTCTCTTTCTCTATATGAAATAAAATCGGTGGGGGCTGGGGGTGGGGTGGGCGGAGGGTGTATGGGAGGGATGGCTGGGATTACACCCAGAGGGAAGCTTTTGGCCAGACTAGACCCTCCTTCGAGCTCAACCTCTGGGGAGTAAACCGTGTGGCCAGGTGGAGTTGGTAGGCCAAGGTTTTTTGTTTAGGGGGCTCATGTGGCACCCCAATACTCCCCCCAACCCGTTGGGAAAGGGGAAAGGGCGAGGTGGTGGGTGGGGAGGACCCGGGGGGGGTGGAGGTGGGTAGGCGAAAGGAGGGGGGGGTCAGGGGAGGGGAGGGTGCAGGGGTGGGGAGGGAGGGGGGGGTTAAGGGTAGGACGAGACCGGTCCATTCCTCAGTGGACCCGACCATATAATACTGAGGGGCTATGTAAAGGTGTAAATAGGGTAAAAACAACAGGATGGCTGGGATAAATATAGTCACTTACAATGTGAGAGGCATCAATTCTCCCATAAAATGTGCGAACATAATGGGAGAATTGAGATCCCTGAAAGCAGAGGTAGTCTTCCTACAGGAGACCCACCTATACCTTGGTAAAAGCAAGAGAATAGCTACAAGTGATTTTCCGTATTGGATCTATGGAGACTCCCCGATAAGAGGAGCAAAAGGAGTTGCGATTGGTTTTGCAAAGGGAGTTGGGTTCACAATAGAGGAGAGCGTAATCGACCCGGAGGGTCGCTTCTTGTTCATAAGAGGTAACCTGAATGGGACGGAATGCTCATTGGCGAATATCTACTGCCCAAATACCAACCAAGGAAGGTTCCTATTGGGAATCCTGGCAAAGTTTGAAGTCTTTAAGAAAGGAAGGGCCATTATTGCAGGAGATTTTAATATGTTTAGAGCCAGGTAAAGACAGTACGTCGCATGCTCGGGGGTCCGAAGGCAAGTGGATGAATAAACTCAAGAAAAAACTGCGTCAACAGCAGCTGGTAGATATATGGAGGATGCAACATCAGAATGTAAGAGATTACACCTTCTATTCCCACATCCATGCGACATACTCCAGGCTCGATCTATTTTTTGTGGAGCATCGGTATATGGAAGAGGTAGAGGGTACAAATATAGGGCCAATGACGTTTTCGGACCATGCCCCGGTTAGCCTACAAATAAAAATAAGTAAGCATAAAACGTGGAGCAATAATTGGATACTAAATGAGGATCTCCTACATGATGAAAAGATAGATAAACTTATTAAAGAAGAATTAGAATTTTACTTCAAAATTAATACTGCTGAGGAAACATCAGAAACAATGGTTTGGGAGGCCCACAAAGCCTACATCAGAGGGATCATAATAAAGGCGGGAGTAGAGAAAAAGAGAAGACAGGGAGAGACCTTTCGCGTGCTACAGGAGGAAATCATTAAATTAGAGCAACACCACAAGATATCGAGGGATGGCGAAACATTGGTAAAACTATATAGGAGTAGGGAGGCTATACGGCAGTTAATTGAACAAGAAAACCGGAAGAAGTATAACCTTGTAAAAAAAGAAAGATACATAGGCAGTAATAGACCCGGTAGACTCCTGGCAAAGATATTAAGTAAAAAGAAAAATAACAAATATATCGACAAGATAAGGTCCAGAACAAATGAGATCTACTACAAGGATTCAGATATTGCAAGGACGTTTAAAGAATTCTATGGGGAGTTATACTCCATAAATAGAAATGTAACAACTAAGGAGAGGGAACAAAAACAAGCGAAAATTAAAAATTACCTAAGCGAAGTGGGAATGGCCAAAATAACGGAAAATGAGCGAACCACACTGGAGACCCCTATTACAGAGGCTGAAGTGAGAAAGGCAATCAGGGAGACACAAGTAGGTAAGAGCTCAGGCCCGGATGGGCTGACAGTGCTTTATTATAAAAAATACCAAGACTATTTAACTCCTAAATTGTGCTCCTATATGAATGACATAGGAGATAAGGGGGAAATGAGCAGAAAATAAGCACTGGCGGCCAATATTACGGTTATTCAAAAAGAGGACAAGGATGCTACAGTATGATCAAGCTACAGGCCCATCTCTCTGCTAAATGTGGATACTAAACTATTCGCAAAAGTGATTGCAGACAGAATGAAGCAGGTAATAAAGAGGATCATCCACCCAGACCAAGTGGGGTTTATCTCGGGTAGGCAGGGACGGGATAACAGTATCAAAACCCTCCTACTAACCCAGGAAATCAAAAAGAGTGGAGTCCCAGGTCTACTGCTATCTATAGACGCTGAAAAGCGTTTGATAGAGTAGACTGGGACTTCATGATGAGCACACTCGAGGAAGTAGGCTGTGGGGAGATGATGTGTAAATGGATTAGGGCCTTGTATTCAAGGCCGTCGGTAAGAGTGAAAATAAACGGGACCCTCTCCGAGCCAATTGACATGTACAACGGTACAAGACAGGGGTGCCCAATTTCTCCCATGCTTTTTCTGCTGACATTAGAACCCCTCCTTTCAAGGATAAGACAGAATAGGGATATCAGTGGGGTCGTAATAGGGAATACAGAATATAAACTTGCCGCCTTCGCAGACGACATCCTGCTGTATATAACCCATCCAAATATTTCCCTCCCAAATATTATGGCTAACCTAGTAGAATATGGAAAGTTATCAAACTTCAAAGTAAACCCAACTAAAGCTGAAGCATTAGAGATAAACCATACCAAGGAAAGCGACCACTCTTATCAAAAATACTTCCCCTTTGTGTGGGGGAAAAAAGAACTGAATTATCTGGGGGTAAAAATCACTACATCAACGGAAACGCTATACCAAGGGAACTTTATTGCGCTGTTAAATGAGGTAAAAACTGAATTGAATAGAATTCATCTGGGTCAACTATCCTGGGCGGGAAGAATCAATTTATACAAAATGGTTCTATTACCAAAAATAACCTATAAAATGCAAATGTTACCAATAACACTGCCACATACATATCTTAGAAGGCTACATTCAATGTTTACAAAATTTATTTGGAGGGGAAAGACACCAAGATTAAAATTCGCACAATTGATTAACAATAAAGGTAAAGGGGGGTGGGGAGCACCAGATATAAGGAAATATTATGAAGCTATTGCTCTAGCCAGAGTTATCGACTGGGTTAAAAATAAAGAAAAACACTGGGTAGTAATAGAAAATAAAATTAGCGACACTAAATTGGATAAGATTATATGGATTTCACCCCAACAGAGAAAATACAGCACTGAAACACAAGTAATTACTAAGCATGCACTTAAGATATGGGACACCCTACACAGAAAGGAACACTGGGAATACAATTCACCCTTAATGCCACTCAAAGATTTAGAACAGTTTGCACCAGGGAAAGAGGAATGGTTTGGCAAATGGTTACTAGAAGAAAATATACAACTAAAAGACATAATTGCACAGGGGTAGAATATGCTCATTTCAAGAGCTGCAGGATAAAAGAACCATGATAGTTATTAATCCCTGGCGCTATAACCAATTAAAACATTACATAGATTCACTGCCGCAACCAATTAGATCGATGGATAATTTACTACCACTTGAAAAAATCTGCGCAGATAAAGAGGAGAGGGGGGGTTTCTCCCGGATATATAAAGTTCTAGTGGAACTAGGAAGGATAGATACCCCGGACTGTATAGGGAAATGGGAGAAGGAGTTAGAGAGAATTCTTACAGATACAGAAGTTTCCCTGATTCTGAAAAGGGTTTCAGCTACATTGGTCAATAGTAAACGTTTAGGATTAAACTTTAAATGCCTGACTAGAATGTACCTGACCCCTGATCAGGTCCATAAAATACAAAGGGATAAGTCGAAACTTTGCTGGAGGGGCTGTTCAGAATTAGGGACAATGGCCCACATTTGGTGGCTGTGCCCGGAAATGAGAATGTTCTGGGGCGAAGTAAGAAAATATATTAAAGAAATCACTAATTTAGACGTCCCAAATGATCCTTGGACATGCTTATTCCACATGAGTGATATGCCTATTAAAATATATCTCAGAACATTGTTGCCACATCTTATTGACGCAGCTAAGAGCTTAATCCCTAAGTATTGGCAAAAGAAAGAGAGGCCAAAGATGAGGGAATGGTTTAATAGACTTAATGAGATACATTGCCTGGAGTATCTAAGGTTTAGTGAAGGGACAAAAATGGGGGCCTATGAAACAAAATGGAAAGACTGGGAAAAATTTAAAGAATCCCCAAAAGCGGTTGAGATGTGGTCTACATAGGGAAACCAGAGAAGAGGAACACAGAGGGATAGAGGGGTACGGTCTCGGGGGAGGGGGGGAGGGGGGGCATTGGTAGGAGGGAAGCATTAGTAAACTTTGGGGTGAATATATACTTGTTTTGTTTTGTAATATACTGATTTGGAACACTAAGCATATACAAAGCCACGATGATGTGATAATAAGATGGGAAAGAAGTTTGAATTTTAAAGATTTGAAAAATCATTTCCCGGGAGAAACTTTCAAACTGAAGTGGCAAAAAAAGAAAAAGGAAAAAAAATAAAAATAAAGAAGCCACACCAGGCATGTGCCACTCCCTGAAGCTCAGGGTTGGAAAGTTGTCTTCACTTTATTTTTTTATTTTTTTTTTCGTTTATATGAAGTCACTTGACTCTTAGGTGTTATTTGGATTAAGGTTACCATTAATAGCACTGAATTTAAAGATTAATACACATTTTTTTTCGAAAACGTTACAGTTTAACTGCTGTTGTGCATGTTCACTTATTACTTAGTTTACTCTTTAGGTATACATACATTTGTAGTGCTGCACTTTTTATCACATATTAAATGTACAAAGTTTAATATTACAGAGATTGATCAAAATTTTCCTTGGCAGATTCTGTCGGTTTTAAGTTTTAAAGATAAAGTAGCAAGAAAGAAATAGGTTATTAATAACTTTTGTTTTTTTGGAGAATCTATGTTACGAATACTTAGAGAGGCTACACACCCTGCTGCAACTTGATCATAACCAAACGTATCAGTGCCAATCATTAGGAGATTAGGATACATCACAGGTCCCAGAAGACTACAGAACCATTCATAAGGCACAGCACAGCTCAAGCATGCACAGTTGAAAACCAGCTGTGAAGCTGCAAGGCTTCACTTCCTGTTTCTCTTGCTTGCTGTGCTGGCACCTTCACATGGAGCACACAAATGAATCAGTTCAGGTGAAGACTTTGCTGGATCCCTGAACAGGTAAGTGTCCTTATATTAAAAGGATTTTAACAGTATGTGTTGCTGCTGACTTAATTTTTTTGGGGGTAGCCTAGAGCTCCTCTTTAAGTAATCCTAACAAAGGTTCCTTGTCTGAGTTTACTCTAGCAGGTGGTAAGAGGGTCCAGGAATGACTGATATAAGTTACAGTATCTTGGGAGCTTTTGTTATAGATGATGAGGTTCAGTCAAATGCAGGAAGGGAAAATTTTACTAGAAGGCTCTAAATCAGCATTCTCGAACTGGAATGATAGTGACTAGGCATCTGCTTTTCTCTCTGTCACATGATATGTTATGCTTAGATTAGGAGTAAGTCAGAACTCAGCTGGCCTGAAGGGTCATCCTGTATGCTGACCTCATGTCAGGAATCAGCAGAAGGGATGGCCAGATCGGCATGGCTACAATCAGGAGACTGGGATCTGTATATGCTTTATTTACAGTGAAAGAAAATCCATCCAAACACTAGCATACAGCAAACATAAAAATATAAATAAACAAAAGAAGCATGCGCGAGGCTCAGCATGGAGGACGCTACCTCTTAGAGCTCCGCATTCCCCGCCGCAGATTCGGGACCGTATAGCGCCCTCAGACCGCCTAACTGAACCAAGATACCGGCGATCATCCCCAGCGTCACCCGAGCCACAACCGGGATGGTTCTGACAGGCCACAGAGGCAAGAATAAGACCAAACCGATCAAAGAGGCCCTGGCCCGCGCCTCATCCAAGATGGCAGGGAAAGCCCTCGCCAAACAGCAAGCTGCATCTCCAGCTAGAACGGAGCAGGCAGACAGTGAAGAGGATGATGCCGCAGACTCTGTATACAGCGGTTCTCCCATCCCTGCACAACAAGGTATGTCACAGCCTGATTTCTTGAAACACATGGAGAAGATGTTAAACAAGGCCCTGAAAGCTACATCTGACCAAATAACTAACAGACTGTCACGGGAGATAAGGGAATTAGGTCAGCGCACAGCAGACTTGGAAACCAGGGTAGATGATATAGAGCTTACTATACAAGAACATGCTCAGGAACAGGCGGCCCTCCATGAGGAAAATGCCACATTACTCTCACGTTTAGAGGATGCCGAGAACCGATCTCGCAGGTCCAATTTACGCCTCCGGGGTATCCCTGAAGTGGTTGAGGATATACAATCCTTTACAACAGCCCTTTTCCAGGAACTCTGTCCCTCCATACCCATTGAACGCCTGGAATTTGACAGAATTCACAGGGCGCTTACTCGCCGCCAACAAGTCGGCCCTCCACGGGACATAATAATTAAACTACACTTTTTCCGCACAAAGGAGCAACTACTCGCAGCAGCCCGGAATAAAGACGCTCTCCAGTTCCAAGACCACAACTACCAACTTTTCTCTGACTTGGCACCCCTTACCATTGCTAAACGGCGAGCCATGAAACCGCAATTACAAATCCTGATACAGCATCAGATAAAATATACCTGGCGTTTCCCCTTCTCTCTTCAGTTCACGTACCAGGGGCAGCAACACTCCTCCACATCTCCAGAATCACTACAGCGTCTTCTTGAATCACTGCACCTGTCGCCCCCTGTACATCAATCCGAAACTTCGCTACCACGTACTCCAGCCCGCTCTGCAGCCTATCCTTACACCACCACTCCTAAGCGGAATCAAGCTGGCCCTTCCTCGATCCGAAAAGGAACACCGTCTCGTCAAGCAAACCTTTTTGATCCTAAAGCACACACATCTCGCTGAAGAACCTAGCATCTAATGCTCTTATTCAACACCTCAGGAGAACTCCTGGTTACACGGTTGATATCTCAATGAACTGAGATAGTTGTGATTTTTCCATTTTCCTTTTTTTTTCCTTTTATAAATTTTTTTTTATTTTTTTTTTATTTTACATCACCGAGACACAGAAGTTTGTGTTCTGGTAAGATTTCCCATTGTTGCGGGACTCAGCATATGTGATCCCCTTAATCCCATTATAGGGTGCATATGTCTTGAATACTTTCCTTTTGCTTTGTTTGGTTTAACCTTGCTTGTTTAACCTAAGATTTCAAAAATGCCAATTATACTACTTATAAAAGCATAGTTAAGTTGATACCTTTTATTTTTAGACTTCCTTATCCCCCCTGGTGATTTTGATCTCAGTTGTGCCACTTGTTGCCTTCCTCCCACCCCCATCCCTTCCCATTTTTCCTCCCTCTTCCCCCCCTACTCCCCTTCTCTCTCTTTCCCTCCCTTCCCCCCTAGAATCTCCCCACCCACCCTAACCTCTCCTTTCCACTCTCCTTCCCTGCCCTTCCCTTACCACCTAGTTATGTCCCCACTCGCTCCCCCCCTTCCTTTTTTTTTGGCACTAAATTTTTCTCACCAAAGTGGGGTTATTACCGATATCTTACAACTGAATATAGTGATACGGTCTTAGTGTGTACTGTTTATATTGTTTGAGCACTACAGTTTCTTAACTTTTCCCGACCTGCGGCGGGGAAATGTCACTGCTCCCCCCTATAGGATGCACATGCTCCCTCGCCAGCTGGCTGGTTTGGAAGTATGGGCATCTACCTGTTGGGCTAACATGTCCAACGCACCAAGTGTTATTACACTTCCTTATTTTCTCTACAAAAAACATGCTCTATCCTCTCTCTCCTCCTCTTTCTTTTCCTCACACCTCTTTTTTCATTTCCTTCCTCATTTTCCACTAGGTCGGGTGGGCCGCATGATCCTCAAACATCTACCCTATAGTACTTCTCCCTACCCACATAAATGGCCCCTCTGAACATACTCTCCCTTAATGTTAAGGGACTCAACTCCCCAAACAAAAGGGTTAAGGCCTTTCGTACCTTCGCACACCTGAAGGCCAGCATAGTGGCCCTACAGGAAACACACTTTTCAACCCAAGCAACTCCTAAATACTTCAGTTCTAAATATCCCCAAGTGTTCACCGCCTCGGCTGCCACTAAACAACGTGGCGTCCTCATTGCATTACACCACACCCTTCCATTCACCCTAACAAAAGAAATTAAAGACCCTGAAGGTCGCTATATTATTTTAGTTGGACACTTGCAAGTCGTGATGTCCACTATAGTCTCCTATTATGCCCCCAATAACAATCCTAACCCCTTCTTCAATCACCTCCTACAAGTAATACGATCACACTGCAAGGGCACCCTTTTTATATGCGGTGATTCCAATCAAGTGCTACATCCGCACCTCGATAAATCTCCTTATGCCCCTGAACAATACTCCCCTTCTATACTATTTCACAAACTTTTCCAGCAGGCCTCTTTACTAGACACATGGAGAGAATGTAATCCAGCCAAAAAAAACTTTACTTTTTATTCATACCCACACAAATCCTTTTCAAGGATCGATCACATCTTTATACCTGTTGCATCCTCACCAACCCTACTCCACTCAAACATTATTCCAATTACCTGGTCAGACCACTGTGCAGTGATCACAACTGTCTCTACCCTGATCCCTCAGTCTAGAGACCGCACATGGTGTATAAATGAGGCATATTTAACTAACCAATCATACTGTTTTGATATAGAACTAGCCCTTAAAGAATACATAAAGCATAATTCCACTCCTGACATCTCACCTGTCCTATTATGGGAGGCGCACAAACCCGTAATTAGAGGGACCTGCATATCTGTATCTACTCACCTCAAAAGAGATAAAAAACTTAGAACCCAGCAATTGGAAGCAGATTTTCACCGCCAATTTCACCTCCAATTCCAATCCACTCCAACTGAACCTCATAGAATTTTGTTAGAAAAGACGAAAACAGAGTTGGACCTGCTCTTGGCAGAATCAGCAGACAAAGCCATTCGCAGATCCAACCACACAATTTATACTAAAGCCAATAAGCCAGACACTTTCCTTGCATTGAGACTACGTCGACCGGAAAGGGTGCACAATCCCATCAGACTCAAACTGGCCAAGGATAATTAACCCGGTGAAGGTGCTTTCTGAATTCCGCAGAAAGTTAGCTGAATTATATACCCCAACTCGTACCTTCTCGGCGACACAAGCTGAGGTACACTACCGTTCAAAAGTTTGGGGTCACATTGAAATGTCCTTATTTTTGAAGGAAAAGCACTGTACTTTTAAATGAAGCTAACTTTAAACTAGTCCTAACTTTAAACAAATATACTCTATACATTGCTAATGTGGTAAATGACTATTCTAACTGCAAATGTCTAGTTTTTGGTGCAATATCTACATAGGTGTATAGAGGCCCATTTCCAGCAACTATCACTCCAGTGTTCTAATGGTACAATGTGTTTGCTCATTGGCTCAGAAGGCTAATTGATGATTAGCAAACCCTTGTGCAATCATGTTCACACATCTAAAAACAGTCTAGCTCCTTCCAGAAGCTACAAAACTGACCTTCCTGTGAGCAGATTGAGTTTCTGGAGCATCACATTTGTGGGGTCAATTAAACGCTCAAAATGGCCAGAAAAAGAGAACTTTCATCTGAAACTCGACAGTCTATTCTTGTTCTTAGAAATGAAGGCTATTCCATGCGAGAAATTGCAAAGAAATTGAAGATTTCCTACAACGGTGTGTACTACTCCCTTCAGAGGACAGCACAAACAGGCTCAAACCAGAGTAGAAAAAGAAGTGGGAGGCCGCGTTGCACAACTAAGCAAGAAGATAAGCACATTAGAGTCTCTAGTTTGAGAAACACACGCCTCACAGGTCCCCAACTGGCATCTTCATTAAATAGTACCCGCAAAACACCAGTGTCAACATCTACAGTGAAGAGGCGGCTGCGGGATTTTGGGCTTCAGGGCAGAGTGGCAAAGAAAAAGCCATATCTGAGACTGGCCAATAAAAGAAAAAGATTAAGATGGGCAAAAGAACACAGACATTGGACAGAGGAAGACTGGAAAAAAGTGTTGTGGACGGATGAATCCAAGTTTGAGGTGTTTGGATCACAAAGAAGAACGTTTGTGAGACGCAGAACAAATGAAAAGATGCTGGAAGAATGCCTGACGCCATCTGTTAAGCATGGTGGTGGTAATGTGATGGTCTGGGGTTGCTTTGGTGCTGGTAAGGTGGGAGCTTTGTACAGGGTAAAAGGGATTCTGAATAAGGAAGGCTATCACTCCATTTTGCAACGCCATGCCATACCCAGTGGACAGCGCTTGATTGGAGCCAATTTCATCCTACAACAGGACAATGACCCTAAACACACCTCCAAATTGTGCAAGAACTATTTACAGCAGAAGCAGGCAGCTGGTATTCTATCGGTAATGGAGTGGCCAGCACAGTCACCAGATCTGAACCCCATTGAGCTGTTGTGGGAGCAGCTTGACCGTATGGTACGCCAGAAGTGCCCATCCAACCAATCCAACTTGTGGGAGCTGCTTCTAGAAGCGTGGGGTGCAATTTCTCCAGCTTACCTCAATAAATTAACAGCTAGAATGCCAAAGGTGTGCAATGCTGTAATTGCTGCAAAAGGAGGATTCTTTGATGAAAGCAAAGTTTGATGTAAAAACAATGTTATTTCAAATACAAATCATTATTTCTAACCTTGTCAATGTCTTGACTCTATTTTCTATTCATTTCACAACGTATGGTGGTGAATAAGTGTGACTTTTCATGGAAAACACAAAATTGTTTGGGTGACCCCAAACTTTTGAACGGTAGTGTATTATTTCAAAACATCACACTTCCGAAATTGTCAGAGGCCAATAGAGAGTCTATGGAATGCCCCGTCACGTCCGAAGAAGTTCTTATTGCTATAAAGTCTCTTAAACCACACAAAAGACCAGGCCCTGATGGTCTTTCTACTTCATACTTCAAAAAATTTGCTCCCATCCTAGCCCCCCTTCTCACTAACACCTTTAACGCCCTCCTTAAACAACACTCTTTTGGTCGGGACACGTTGACAGCCATTATCTCTATGATACCCAAGCCTAACACAGACAATTCTCTGTGGTCCAATTACAGGCCCATATCCTTACTCAATCTAGATATAAAGATCCTAGCCAAAATTATGGCGTTACGCCTCAACCCAATTATAGGTGGCCTTATACACAAAGACCAAGTAGGCTTCATTCCAAAACGTCAGGCCAGTGATAATATCCGTCGTGTCATCCTGCTCCAACACCTAGCTCGAACACGCCAAATCCCTATGCATCTTCTCTCTCTTGATATTCGTAAGGCGTTTGACACAGTCTCTTGGCCTTACCTCCGCTATATACTACAAAGATGGGGATTTGGCCCTAACTTTCTACAATGGGTAGACTCCCTTTACAACCAACCACAAGCATATGTTAAATACTCAGGATACCGATCGGACTACTTTCAGATACAACGAGGTACAAGACAAGGGTGCCCCCTCTCCCCTCTAGTGTTCGCATTAGCGATTGAACCACTAGCAGCTCTCCTTAGAGCAAATCCAAATATTAAAGGCTTAGATGTAGCCTCTACATCACATAAATTATGCCTATTTGCCGACGATGCACTACTATTTGTCACCTCCCCACGAACCACACTCCCGAATCTAATTTACCTTCTAGACAAATTTGCTCTAATATCAGGATTGGAAGTCAACCAATCCAAATCTAAGGCCCTCAACGTGTCCCTACCACACTCAGAACTAGAACATTTATGAGAACTCTTCCCCTTCACCTGGTCTACAACCACAATAGCCTACCTTGGTATCAAGCTAACTAGCGACCCGGCCCACCTATTTCGAGCCAACTACCTCCCTATGTTAAAGCACATAACAAGTCTATTAGAATCTTGGCGCCCGATATGTATCTCATGGCTAGGCCGGATTGCGGCTGTAAAGATGTCTATGCTGCCAAAACTACTTTATTTATATAGAGTCCTTCCGATCCCTATTCCCTCATACTACCATCGCATTATTCAGACAAGAGTGTCCAAATATATATGGGGCTCTACTAGACCTAGGGTAGCTAAAGCTATATTATTTCGTAGTAAACTCAAGGGGGGTTGGGTCTGCCTAACTTTTTGGGATATTATCACGCTGCTCAGCTAGCCCAGATAACTCTATACCATGCAAAAAATGAAACTCCACTTTGGGTTAGTTTGGAAGCCATAGACCTTCACCCCCTCAAAGTGTTTAACATATTATGGCTGCCCCCCTCAACGCGAGGTCCAATCAGTAACCCCATTACAGGACACTCCCTTAAGTTGTGGGACAAACTCCGAGGTCCATTTAAATTACAATCTGCTCACTCCCCGTTACTCTCGTTCCTAGATCACCCGAAATTTTACCCGGCCCAAACCAATCCAAGATCGTTTCAAATCTGGCTTAGGGCGGGACTATATCGTATATGCGATTTTGCTTCTGGATCTACCATTAAGACATTTTCTTCGCTACAAAACAATGCTGACATTCCCCCTACAGAAATTTTTAGATATTTACAGATAGCCCACTTTATCCGTACAACTATAGGCACACACACCTCACTAGATGATCTATCCATTTTTGAAGGAATTTGCAACTCTGACCCTCATGCCCCGGGACTAATTTCCCTCCTATATACCCATCTGACCTCTCCCCCAACCAACCTTCCCTCTTACGCTGTACAGTGGTCCAAAGACCTCTCATTAGATCTTGATGCAGAGGGCTGGTCCGATATCTGGTCCAATACGAAAATATCATCCCACAATGTAATAGCTCAAGAAGTGAATTACAAAGTACTCATGAGATGGTACTTGGTGCCTGCCAGGATCTCCAAATTTCTCCCAAATTATCCTGATACCTGTTTCCGTGGCTGTAATGAACTGGGTACCCATATACATATATGGTGGATGTGCTCAATAGTACAGGAATTTTGGGCTGCAATATTCCGTATGGCTTCCACCTTATTTCAACATCCCATTGATCCTGATCCGGCTGTTGCATTGCTGAATCTTACCCCCTCGGATTTCACCAGATCCCAGACCCGCCTTCTCCTTCAGCTCATGACAGCAGCCAAACAGACGATAGCCAGGGCCTGGAAAACCCCAAAACTCGCTCTAGCCGAAGTCAAAAATAGAGTCACTCAAGCTATGATCCACAGTAAAATAGAAGCAACAATCCTTGATAGAATTCCCCAACACTTAAAATCTGGAATTCTTGGGCTGAACACTTCTTACCCCCGGACTTCGATAAACAACTTCTTAAACCCTAATTTGGTCACAACAACATTAGACAGACTTAATGGTACTTCTTTGGTTTGTGCGACCCCCCCGACCACCCCTCCCCTTTCCACTCCTTACTTCTAGTCTCTTTCTAACTATTCTATTCCTGCCACTATCCTCACTCTACCTTTTCTACTTTATGTTTCTCCTCCGGATACATCACTGGTAATGTTTTCTACAATTTACAAAACGATTGCCAGATTCTGACTATGCACATGCTCGCAGATTCACCTTTCGAGCAAACGAATAAAACTTTAATTTTTGTTATTGTTTTAATTTCTCTCTAGCTATAAATCAAAACAGATATATTACGTCCACAAATATCTCTGTGAGGAATATCCTCTGGACATTTTATTTTTGATATGTTCTTGTTGCCTATTGTAATGCATATGTCGCAGAAAAGAAACCTGTATAATTCTTATTGCTACATGTCACACAAATATTGCCTGTTGAATTTCATGTCTGCTTTTCAATAAAAAACTTTGAACAAAAAAAAATAAATAAATAAAAAAATAAACAAAAGAAACCTAACTAATCAATCCAATCAAACAAACAGAAAGCCTAACAACTAACTATAATATATATATATATATATATATATATATATATATATATATATATATATATTATATATATACAAAATGGGGAACACAGAAAAGAAGGGCAAAACTGGAGGTGCAGGGAGCAGATGGGAAGGGGGAACCAAACTGGGATTAGGAACAAGGTGGAGCAGGTACAAGGCAGCAGGGTACAGGGTACAGAGCAGGAGCAAGATCAGGATCAATGGCAAATCTGGCAACAGGAAAAAACTGGAGCAAGAGGCACTAGTAGGGGAGGACCTAAATTCCCTCCCAGCAGCCAGCATCAGGTGGAAACTAATTACTGGGGCCTGCTGACTGCTGGTAGACATCTGCTGGTTGACACACTCAGCTACAACCTTCCACTATGGAAAGCACAGTGCCACCGACAGGTGATGCAGGTCCTGAAACTCTCTCCCTGACACAGGTTGAACTGGATGGACTGTTGTCTTTATTAAACCTTACCTACTATGTAAATATTGGGAATGTATATGGTCTGCAAAAGCTGTGACTTGATTGTTTATTCCTTTCAAAGAGGCGTGACATTTCTTTAGGCTCCAGATTAAGTTTTCATCCTTTATAGACTTAAGTGAGGGTATAGAGAGATCTAAAGTTTTCAAGTGTAAAGTGCTATGCTTATCTCTATGCATTTTTCTGTGCTGTATTAAACTGCATCTAGTGGGGGTTTAGGGCCAACTTGTTTAAATATGTGATTTGGTATCTTCCTATTTTCTCTTCCTCTTGTTTAGTACTAGTTAGCTTGTTCCTAGGTTGACCCTCCCTGTTTTTTCAATGTTCTCTCATAGTCACAGTTATGCCTGTGGATAATAACTTACACAGCATTGTTACCTGCACTATGGGTGTATTGGTGTGTTGTAACCCCAGCAGCTGCTTGAAATGTGCTCCCCACTTAGTGCACACAGGTTAAAATAAAATGAAAAAAATTTCAATTGGTTTAGGACATATTTTCTATGTTTTATTGGTTAGGCAGTTTTAGTGCAAATGTAAAGTATATCAGGCAGCAACAAAGATTTAACTATTGGTGCAATAAAAAAGGGTTAAATTGGTATGAATATATAAGTACCTTAAATAATAATAATAATAATAATAATATGGTTGCTAATATGGCGCCCAGTGAGCTTCCCGAATAAGGCAATCGGGACAAAATGCATAGAGGTGGGATCACTTCCAGTGATGTAATTTTCTCCCCGTGGAGCGCATGCTGGTTCCAGTTGCATGCAACAGCAGCAGCTTGGAAATCTGTTTACACTGGACATACTTGGTTCTGTGATCACTGTGTCATGTGAGTGTAACTACACCATTTTATCTGCATTTACTTATTTGGCTATTGAATGATGGGCCATTTTTTGTGATTCAGCACTGCGTCGCTTTAACGGACAACTGCGCAGTCGCGCAACACTGCACCCAAACAAAATTCACATCCTTTTTTTCCCACAAATATAGCTTTCTTTTGGTGGTATTTGATCACCTCTGCGTGTTTTTTTGCGCTATAAACAAAAAAAAACATAAATTTTGAAAAAAACACAATATTTTGTACTTTTTGCTATAATAAATATCCCCATTTTTTTTAAAAAGCAATTTTTTTCTCTGTTTAGGCCAATATGTATTCTTCTACATATTTTTGGTAAAAAAAAACATTGCAATAAGTGTATATTGATTGGTTTGCGCAAAAGTTATAGCGTCTACAAAATAGGGGATAGATTTATAGCATTTTTAAAATTTTTTAATTTTTTTTTTTTACTAGTAATGGCAGCGATCTGCAATTTTTATATAGGAAACGTCCTATGACGAAACGCGTAAGGCGGAGTCACGCTCACACGTCATACCCGGAAGTGCAGGCTGGAACGCAAGGTGGGATGCACGCTTACATCTCGTTCCTGGTCCCATCCTTGCACACAGCGGTGCCTGCAATACATGTATCTTCTCTTTAGCTTATACTTATGGACTTTTGGATTGTTTATGTGCAATAATAAACTGGACATACTTCACGAAGGAAGCCCCCTGTTTTTCTTTCTCTGGGCATTTTGGAGAGTTTAACAGATACAAGGTGGTAAGCGGTGGAGTAGCCTGGTCTATTTGGAACGCACAGCTCATCCTGGAACCATTGAAGGGGTCACACAGAATAGAGGAACAGCAGTACGACCGGATTGAATAATATCCATCCCAAGGCACCCACTCTGTCGCTCAGTACCCCTGTGGGGGTGTTTGTCTCTGGTGAGTGGGGGAGCACTGGGGGGCGAGCACTTTAAGTCACCGTTTGAAATATACACAGAAGTCACTGCTTTATGTTCCTGAGGCTGAAAAACTGCATATATATTGAGCTTTGCTTTTTACATCATCTGGCTATAGTAACTCTCTGGTTTTAAAATGGATAATATATTTTAAGAGGCTCACTATTACCTGCTAAGATAAGCAATAGACTGAAAATAATTTTCCATTTATGGTTTTCATGTGATCTAATATTTATTGTATTTATTGTAACTTCAATAGAGATCCTACCATTGACACACTGATTAATATCTCTGGGAGCGACATATTCGTTTTTGCATTGACACTTTATTTCACACATGTTTTTCACTTAAAAGGAAGTTTTTTCCTCTAGTAGGCGCCATACTGTCACAATACTTTTGAACTCTGGGGTTAATTTTAATCTAATCTAATATTTTTTATAGAATCAGGGAGCGATATAAAAGTTTTTGCATTTCACACATGTTTTTCACTTAAAAGGTATTTTTTTCCTCTAGTAGACGCCATATTGTCACAATACTTTTGAACTCTGGGGTTAATTTTTAATTTAATGTAATATTTTTTATTGAATCATTTTTTTCTCACATTATTTACTATATTCTGAACAAAAGAGGCACCTTTTTTCACTGGGGTGATAGGAGTTTAATTTTTCATTAGTTTGTACTTACTTTTTGTTTTTTTACATACATGGTCATTTTTCTGGTCTAGACCATATTACGGCACATAGTGGTGGAGCTCCTATATGTCATACTTCATCGAACACAGCTTGTAGCTTATGACACTCATACCCACCACAAATTAATTTATATATAATAGGGCAGCGCCATCTTTACTCCCAAATTATCTATTAGATCTGCAATTTTTATTGGGACTGTGACATTATGGCGGACACATCGAACACTTTTGACACATTTTTGGGACCATTGGCATTTATACAGACATCAGTGCTATAAAAATGCACCGATTACTGTAAAAATGTCACTGGCAGGGAAGGGGGTTAACACTAGAGGGCGATCAAGGAGTTAACTGTGTTCCCTGTTTGTGTTTCTAACTGTAGAAGGAGGGGACTGACCTAGAGGAAGTGACGGATCGTGGTTCCTAGCTAATAGGAACTCACGATCTGTCACGCCTCACAGAACAGAACAGGGATTTTTGTGTTTACACACACACACTCATGTCCCTGTCCTGACTCTTGTTCCCATGATTGCTTGTGGCCGGCGGTCATCGCAATCATTGGCCATGAGCATCAGCACCTCCGCGCGCACCTGCTATCCCGATCCCGTGGGCCGATAGCTACAATGGCTCGCGGGATCGTGCCGACCTGGCGCAGTAAAATGATGGCGGCTGGTCCGCAAGCAGTTAATTAAATGTGTTGCACAATGAAATCTGCCTTGTGGTCTTTCTACTCTCTTGTTTGAGCCTCATAGCCAGAATTCATTCAAGTGCTTTTATTTGGATTGGAGAAGTGGTGGAGCTTTATATTATAAAACAGTACACTTTGAGTGCATATACTGTATATGTGGGGCACTAGAGATCAAGGCACTAAAGGATAATGGTAGAGTGCACTGTCATACTTGTTTCAGTGTTGGAGCACAGACTTTTATATTTAGTGTAGACACTATTTTACATGTGACGTATAAGAGCACATTATGTTGCTCTTGTATCTCCTTGTCATGTTGCCATGTTAGTTGGGAAAATATTGAATAGTTTTACATACTATTTTAGAATAGCTTTACATACTATTTTTATATGTGAATACATAATAGTTTGATAGGAGCACCTGCATGTTTATTTTTCACTTTTGATTTTTGCTGGTTTCAAACCAGTGCTGCTTGTCATTTTTAAATGTTTTCACTTTATTCTGTCTGTAGATGGTGTCAAGTCAGCAAGTGACCATAATGTCTGGAGAGACTGGGTCAAATAAGGTAGGTCAATGCATAAAGCAGCATTTGAAAAAGAACAATTTTATTGATTTAAACAAAGTCAACCACAATGTTTTCCGCTGCCACCGCCGACCCGCTGAAAATAAAAAGAAATGCTCCTCCTCCAACGCTTGCTCCCACCATTTTGTCAGCTTCAGCGTTTGACAGTGCTTATATAACTGTGGGGCGTGGCCATCTGGTGGCATCTGGAGACCCCGCTCTGATGGCCATGCTCAATAGTTATATAAGGACTGCTAGACACCGTAGCTGACAGAATGGCGGGAACAAGCGTCGGAGGAGGAACATTTTTTTTATTTTCAGCTGGTCGGCGGTGGCAGCGGAAGACATTGTGATTGACATTGGAACTACCATGGGGGAGATTAGTCATTTTTAATAAAGGACTTTTCAAAAACGTCTCATATTTTTATTAGACTACACTGTTTTTTTTTGTTGGGTGAATGGGTAGGGGTACTATGTACCCCATACTCATTCACAAAAGGGGGGCAGGATCTGGGGGCCCACTTTCTTAAATTTCTTATCAGATTCTGATAAGTCCCCTGCCTGCAAACCCACACAACCACAGACCAGGGTTGTGGGCAAGAGGTAAAGCATAAAAGTAAAAAATTGAAGGAGCGTGGGCCTAGTGCAATATACCCAATATAGGTTTTGTTTAACTTTTAATAATAAAAAATATTGAAGCAACAAGACAGTGTCATGTAAGGTAAAATCAATAAACAATAATGCAAACAGAAGCTAAACTGAGCATAAGCATAGCAATGTCCTTCCATCAAAATGCTCATAAGTATAAGACCATCTGAACGTTAAACTGGAAGATCAACACAAAAAGTGCTTGGTGGAAATACCGGTAATATTGAAAAAACAAAACACTATAGAAGGATATGAATCGTTAGTAATAAGATCAAGAAATATATATCCAATCCTCTAGGGACTAACTGTATAAAGTCCCATATAACCACTTGGACCTATAGTACTGGGAATGGCTATTCCACAGGGAAAAGATATAGCATAAGGAACAAGGGGGGGGGGGAGGGAAGAGGTCAGTAAAAAAGGGGGAAACCCCTGTGCCCATTCCTATGAGTATCACCAACATAGAACTATATGCTCTATCAAGACATCTTGTATTTATAAAAGAAAAAAAAGACAGAGAAAAAATATAAAAGAAGAAAAAAGAAGCGATAAAAGAGAAAGAAAAGGAGAAAGAATAAGGAAGAGAAAAAGAAAAAAAAGAGGGTCAGCCAAAGGTACATTAAGGTGCAGATATATATCGCATCCATGGATCCCATGTCACATCAAATTTCTTAGTAGAATTGTGAAGGATGTCATTTACCATGATCCAGCTAAGTTTATTCTTCACGTAGTCAAGGGGAACCATCGACTGCTTCCAAAATTTAGCAATAGTTAGTTTTTCTGGCTGCTAATGCCGCGTACACACGAGCGGACTTTACGGCGGACTTTGCCCGGTGGACTTTTCGACGTACTTTCCGACGGACTTTGTGAACGAACGGACTTGCCTACACACAATCCACCAAAGTCCGTCGAATTCGTACGTGATGACGTACGACCGGACTAAAACAAGGAAGTTCATAGCCAGTAGCCAATAGCTGCCCTAGCGTGGCTTTTTGTCCGTCGAACTAGCATACAGACGGCGGACTTTTCGACCGGACTCGATTTCAACGGATAAATTTTAAACAAGTTTCAAATCTAATTCCGTCCAACTTTTGAGAAAACAAAGTCCGCTGGAGCCCACACACATCGAATTGTCCGACGAAATCCAGTCCGCCGGGCAAAGTCCGCCGTAAAGTCCGCTCGTGTGTACGCGGCATAAAAATATGTATATGATTAGCTTCATCGTTTTATTAGGGACCTCATCAAGAAGCTTTTGAAAAAGCGCCAGTTCTGGAGATCTCTGGATAATAACTCCTGTCACATAATACACCAGGTTAAATATTCAAATCCAAAATCTAGTGACAATAGGGCACTGCCACCAAACATGATATATTGTACCCATCTGGCCACAACATCAAAAGCAAGTGGGGGATGCAGATGGATGCATCCTTGCAACCCTGGTTGGGACCAAATACCAGCAAAGGGGGGACTTGTAATTAGCTTAAATTAGTGTTGTGTTAATAGATACTTTGGATAAAGCATAGGCAATTTCTTGCTAGTCAGATGATTCAAAAGTGGTATTGAAGTCACATTCCCATTGAATCATGGAAGGGAGCTTAGTATTTGGGTTAGTAAGAATAGCGTATACCGTAGATACCCATCGCCGTAGGAGGCCATCGTTTGACAAGATAATTCAAAGTTGTAAGTGTAAGGGGTCCATCTAATAGGTTAAGTTTAGATTGCACAAAAAAAATAAGCTTATTGTATCTAAACAGTTCACTAGAGGGCATCTGTTGTCCTTGAAATATTTCAAAGAATATGGCTGATCCCCATTAAGATAATCTCTTATTCTAAATAGTCCCTTATTGAGTCACCATTGAAATGACAGTGGAGTCAGGCCAGGGGAAAATTCAGGGTTACAGAACAAGGGGGCTAGCGAGATATGTGAGGATGACAGGGATTTACAATGTTGTATTCTATCCCAGACCGCTATGGAGTGAGATACAGTGGGGCACAAAATAGGGGGGCTAAGGCAGCTAGAAAGTCACATTAGGGAGCCAATGGCAAAAGGGTGGCATGAAAGAGCCTCAATAGTGACCCAGAGGGGTGGAGATCCCTTGGCCATTGTGTAGGAAAGCTGAGATATTTGAGCAGCTTCATAGTAAGCTTGTAAATTAGGGAGACCAAGCCCACCACATGGTTTTGAGACATATAACGTCAATTTATTCATTCAAGGTTTTTTATTGCCCCAAATAAAGCAAAGGACTTCTGTTTGAGCACAATTGGTAAAGTTCTAAAATAATAAAGTATCCTGGGTAAAAATGTCATCTTAATAGAGTTGATTCTGCCAAACCAAGATAAGGGATAATCTGCCCATCGTTGAAGATCTTCCCAGAGTCTATGAAAGAGTGGAGGATAATTAGCCTGATACAGAGTGTTATTCGAAGACATCAGCTGGATGCCTAAATATGGGAGGGAGCTTGACGCCCATCGAAAATTATAGGTAGTTCGTAATTTCTGCACCGTCGAGGGGGGGTACAGAATTATTAAGGGCCATCGTTTTCTGGGTATTTAAAGAAAGCCCTAAGAGCTAGGAAAATTGGTGGAACAAAGTTAGCAGAGTAGGCAGGGTGACTTGAGGAGTAGGGACATACATGAGGATGTTGTCAGCAAACAGGGAACATTTATGCTCTTGTTGACCACAACATACGCCATGTATACTAGGATGGGATCAGATTGCTACAGCTAAGGGTTCAATTGCTAACGCAAATGTAGTGGGGAAAGTGGACAGCCCTGTCTTGTTCCCAATATAGGTTTTATTAAATAAACAGAAATAGGTATCATACTCACATATAAAAGTTTGAATAAAATCATATCATAACATTTCTCCATCTGAGTCAATGTGAAGCTGTCCCCATCCTATAGGACTATCGCAAAAGGCAATAGCTAACACATTTCAAGAATTTCCTCTTCCTCAGAGCCTACCAAACATGCCTAGCTTACAGGCTTATATATGATGAGCTGGATTGATGGTAACAGCCCAGGGGGTGTGTCCTGCCCTCTCCAATGGGAGTGAATATTATCCATACCAATCACAGCACATCACATTAATATTCATCAAAGTAATCAGGGGATATTTTTAATATGTATAAAATAAAAAACAGCATTAGTATGCTAAATGGTTGCAAAACCATCAAGACCAAGGTAGTCAATGTAAACTAAAGGGAAAAGGGACATACAACAGGTATATCTATATACTCATTTGAGCTCACATGTAGAGCCACAGTATAATCATGATAATAGTGTTTCTGATAAGAAGTACTAAAATAAAAAAAGTGTGTATAGAAACACACTTAAAAAATATTTTGCTGACACGCTATTCCTAGTGGATGGATGTGTGAGTCTTTTTTATATGGTAGGGCTGTGGTACATAAGGGTTTCACTTGTTGTCTTCCACAGGGCAAGTTATATGTGTTTTAATGCTGTTACCTACATATGCCCAGTTATTCAAGGTTTGGGTATGTAGTCAATGATCCGATGGACAGTAAATTACCAGTATGAGAACCAAGCTATATTGTCCATGTGTACTCCTAGGTCCTCTGAATCGTGCGCCCACACCACTAGCAGGAAATGCAGTAGTGTCATGCTTTCCAGGCCTGACCAACATCTGTCCACATGATCTCTGTGAGCCCAGCTCACGTGATGTGCTTATGCTTCCACCCGTTTTAGGATGCAGTTCAGGCCAAGGAGTGTCCAGATAAGACATTGGGCGGGGGTGAGTGGTCACCCCTAGTGCGGGCACCCCCTTCCTACATATGAAATGACTGGTATGAATGTATGGGGAAGGATGGAAATATCCCCATAGTGTGGGGTTAACCATAACTTCCCTCTCTGTTACAGTGCATGCTGTTGGAGTCACGTGTGACCTCAGTGGTACACTGAGTACTTCATAAATTAAAAGCCTTGATGACATACATGCTAGGTTCACTATATCAGTATATACAGTATCTGTATATACAGTACATGTAATGTGACATACTGAAGCAGAGCATGACCCCCTCACTTCGGAGACTGGGCCGCAGGGGAGTATTTCAACATGATAACGACCCCATACACACCTCCAAGATGACCACTGCCTTGCTAAAGAAGCTGAGGGTAAAGGTAATGGACTGGGGCATCTGTGGGGCATCCTCAAACGGAAGGTGGAGGAGCGCAAGGTCTCTAACATGCACAAGCTCCATGATGTCGTCATGGAGGAGTGGAAGAGGACTCCAGTGACAATCTGTGAAGCTCTGGTGAACTCCATGCCCAAGCTGGTTAAGGCAGTGCTGGAAAATAATGGTGGCCACACAAAATATTGACACTTTGGGCCCAATTTGGACATTTTCAGGGGTGTACTCACTTTTGTTGCCAGCGGCTTAGACATGGTTGTGTGTTGAGTTATTTTGAGGGGACAGCAAATTTACACTGTTATACAAGCTGTACACTCAATACTTTACATTGTAGCAAAGTGTCATTTCTCCAGTGTTATCACATGAAAATATTTACAAAAATGTGAGGGGTGTACTCACTTCTGTGGTATATTCTGTATATATATATATATATATATATATATATATATATATATATATATATATATATAAATAATATTGTTGCCCATGTTGAGGGCATGGTATGGTTTGGGGGCGGCCATTCATCCCCCCATCCCTTTTCTGGCCTGCTCGGATAAGGGTTTGGTATGGATTCTGGGGGGGCTCCACGCTGTTTTTTATTTTTTTTTTTAATTTTGGTGCAGGATTTTCCCTAAAAATCCATACCAGAACCGAAGGGGTTTTTTTTTCTAAATTTTTTTGCATTGCTAAAAATTGCCTCTGAGCACAAGTCACAAGTCAGATCAGTTAAGATGCCCGTGCAACTTGAATGTGACTTCATTGGGCTGAAATTGGACCCAAATCGGACCAAAGTAATGCAGGAACCTTTTCAAAAGTCGGACCGACACAAGTCCAACCAGTTAAGACAGCTCTCATAGGGAAACATTTATTTTTACATGTCTGCAAACCCTCCGTTTGTTTTCAGAATATCTCACTTGTAAGAGTTTCTATGGTGTTCACATTTTCTAAACAAACCTTGTAAAGGATAACAGATTGTCACATATAATATGCAGTTTAAAGCCGCAAATACGCAGAGATGTCATATGCAGTATTAGAGCAGAAAACAGATCCAGCTGATTACATTTTAACAAGCCCCCATATGCTGTACACTGTTATTATTTTCTTTTCCTGCTAACACACTGTTGCCAAGAGTTCTTAAACAAAAGTTTAAAGGGAAACTAGGTGTTCTCATATATGCCGTATAAATGTAGTGCTACCCCTAAAGGAGCTGCTGAGAATTTAACAATTCTTTCCCAAAACAGTGCAGAGGCAGATAACAATCCATTCGCTCCAGCTCGTTGAACGGTCCAGGGGATTGTCTTTTTGTATTTTATTGCTTGTAGAAACTTGGGAGGGAATTTGAGACCTTGCTGATGCAGTATAACTACCTTGTGTCTTTTTGCTGCTCTCCATCTTGACATGAAACGGTCTTCCAGATCCTCACCTTAGCAGCAGAGTTTGACTGTTCCTCAACCAGTTTTAAGCCTCCTACACAGCTCTCTGTTTCAGTTAATGAGTGTGTTTCAGCCTACATATGAAACTGATGACCATTAGCACTTGCTTGGTATAATTGGGTAATCATACACCCAATTTTCATCCTACAAAATCCACGACTTTGTGCAAGTGTAGAAAGTGAGAAAGTGGAAAAAACGGATGCTGGTCTGAAGCCAAAGGCTAGTCACACCAAATGTTAATTTGATTTAAATTTTTCTTCTGTTCACTCACTTCTCACTTTCCATTTTGAAAATGTAAAAAAAAAAATATATATATATATATTAGGGGTGCACATCTTCACTGGCCTCACGATTCGATTACGATTATCAGGTCCACGATTCACGATGCATCACGATTACTGCACGCGGTTTTCATCCAAAAAAATGTAAGTAGTCAGAAGAACTCCATTTTTTAAATGTTATCTGTTCTTAAAAAAAAGACAACACTCCCTGCTTGTAGCAAAGTGTAAACACAGCAGACAACTTAAAGAGGAGCTCCAGACTGCCCCCAAATGACTACAGAAGATGGTCAGAGACTGCAGACATAATACAGGAGATGATCAGAGACTGCAGACATAATACAGAAGATGATCAGAGACTGCAGACATAATACAGGAGATGATCAGAGACTGCAGACATACTACAGGAGATGATCGGAGACTGCAGACATGAAACAGGAGATGGTCAGAGACTGCAGACATACTACAGGAGATGATCAGAGACTGCAGACATACTACAGGAGATGATCAGAGACTGCAGACCTGCTGGACGTGGTAAGGGAGGTGCCAGACTGTCCTATCCAAGATGACCAATACCCCGCCCCCCCTCACCACTAACCTGTCACCATATAATACTATTACCATAGCGCTCCCCTGCCCGGTGTCACCACGGACCAATTCCCATCCTTCTCGACCAGCATCCACATAGTCCTCTGCTCTCCATCACCCCCCCCCACCTTTACACAGTGAGCATGCAGATAGGGCAATAAAACCAAAAATGGTGTGCAGTGCTTTGTGGTGATAATAAATGCACAAAAGGGTGTTATTAAGTAGTGAACAAATATAGTCCTGAAATATATAATCTGTGATCTGATTAAAAGAAATCTTTTGTGTATTCAAAGTAATTCCAGTGCTGAGTGTTCTCTGCTGTGTTTAAATCATTCACCAGAAATCAGGAATGATTTGAACACAGCAGAGAACACTCAGCACTGGAATTACTTTGAATATACAGAAGATTTCTTTCAATCAGATCACAGATTTATATATATATTTCAGGACTATATTTGTTCACTACTTAATAACACTCTTTTGTACATTTGTCACTGCAAAGCATTGCACACCATTTTTGGTTTTATTGCCCTATCTGCATACAGTCTGGCACCTCCCTTACCATGTCAGTCTTTAGTTCTCAGTGTCCTCCCCGTGGCCCCCTCACCTGGCTCTACTGCTCTTCTGGCTCTCCTCCAGCTCTGCCTCATCCTCCTCCATCACCGCTCTGAAACCTTCCGGGACCAAAAGCACTGATGGCTCCACTCTCCTCCCCGGAGCTCCGTGCTCCAGAAGCCGGCTGCGGCCATCACTCTTATCAGCAGGGACAGCTCCAGCCACAACAAGCTCCAGCCCCGGCGCTCCATGTTCCCAACGTGCACACAGCGTGGCTCCTCACTTCCGCATTCCACCACCATGACGCCGCCTGGGATCACTTTCTATTGGTTGGTGAGGGGGTGGGACGATGAGGGGAGAGAGAAGGGGATGGATGTAAGGCCTCCTCTCCTCGCGACACAGGGGGGTGACGTCAGTGGGAGGCGGATCAAAACGGCGCTGAAACTTCGGCTTTCAGCTCCACTCGGAGGCAGGGCATGGTGCGGCGGCACGGCGCGAGGATGATGTCATCCTCAATAATCGATTTCTTAAGGCTATAGAATCAATGCCGCATCGTGGACGGTCGAATCCCGATGCATCGATTCGACAATTAATTTCAACACCCCTAATATATATATATATATGAAAGCATTCTTACTTTACAGCATTTCTTCACACCTGCCTAAAACATTAGGATAATTCTGTATATATTGTGATAGATGGACTTTTGGCACTGTTTTAGAAGGAAGGTAATGACTGGTTCCGCAGTAAAATGGTGCCTGAGCAGGTGCCGGACTGATTGATTCACATAAGGGAATAAGGCCAGCCAACCAGTGCTCCTCCCTTGCCAGGAGAGTTGTGCTGCATGGAAAAGCATGTGGCTTGATTGACACATATGGAGTGTGTGTCCAGGTCTGAGAGATAGGTGCTTTGACCAGACAGTTGTCTGTTGAAAAGTGAGTGAGTCACTGCTGCACACTGTGTGAAACAGTGTTTGAACAGGCAAAGAGCCTCTATAGCTCAAGCTGCACAACTCCATTGCCAGGAGGTTGTTACTTTGAAAGTGTCAGGGCTGGACAAGCCGATGCCTCTGAGAAAGGTTTAAAATTGTTCAGAGACAGACTTAAATTTTGACCAAACCAAAGGCTCCTTTTGTAAAATAACTTTTTTTTTTCAATGAAAGTAGGCAAAAAAACCTAAAATGTAAGATGGTGAATGTACCTGCAGTTCTACAGTTGAAACTAGACCTCTGACCCTCTGTGCACTCTCTCTGTTTTGTGCTTTTCCTTTTTTGGCAATCTAGGCCAGTGTTTCTCAACTCCAGTCCTCAAGGCGCACCAACAGGTCAGGTTTTCAGGATTTCCACTATTTTGCACAGGTGATTTGATCAGTTTTCACTGCCTTAGTAATTACCACAGCCATTTCATCTGAGGGAAATCCTGAAAACATGACCTGTTGGTGTGCCTTGAGGACTGGAGTTGAGAAACACTGATCTAGGCTCTACTGGGACACACAGTTGGGTTTCTGCAGTCTCTGCATGTCTGCTGGAGCTAAAGGTTGGTGGGTGGAAAATGAAAAACTGTGCATGTGGAAGCTGACAAGCAGTAGTCTTGGACAGCCTGTCAATTAGGACTGCTACTGTGTAGTTGTTTTGTTTTTGAAATGACCAATCACCATGTTTACTTTTTTTCTTAACTGCTAAATCACTGTGATAGATGCTGCTCCCCCTCCAGGACCTTCTGCAGACAATCTGGGACTGGGATATTTTTACACTCAGCCACCATGCTAAACCTCTGTAAAGTGCTAGTATGGTTATTACCACCAACGTGAAAGACAATCTCAGATGGAGAGCCCAATCTCACAGCAACTTCCTCCTTAAGTACCCTCATCTATTACTGTCAGAGACCCCTTCTGTCAATCCAACAGACTTGCAAACCATTCTGCTTTAAACCCAGTTGAAAGCAGTAATGCTTCCTTATCCATAACAGGGGTAAAACATATTGCTGTACTTCCCTTCCCAATATAACAAATAATGTTGACAACATTCATATAACTCTATCTTTCAAAGCATAGTGTCTAGTAGTAAAGCTCTGTTCTGCTTTTTCATTTTAATCTCACATTCACTCAACAACTACTTCCAATCATTTTTTTATAAAAAACAAAATAGCCGTCATCAGTCCTTACCTCACACATCCAATACAATCTATTCTATAGTCAACAAATCCACTTCTCTTCTCACTGCTCCAGTTTCCTAAGCACCATGAGCAGGATCAGACTGAAGCCTGTGAAACTTGGGATCCCCAGCAGCATCCTTGTCCCCATGGCAGAAACATCCTCTTGTTTACATGGTGGCTGCCGCCGCTGTTGTTGCGTATGGTCTAAGGATATGCCAGAAACCTGAATGAGTGGGGGCATGAGAAAGACTGATTGGTTAGAGGAGGGCTGGCAGAGCTGAAAAAATGTGGGTGGGGCAGAAAATTAAAATGCAGGGGTAGCTGGGGCAGGGCAGCACTGATCCATGTAGAAATTCCATGGGGAATCTGTAATTTTGATAAGGATAGCTTAAGGTGGGGCATAATCCAAAGTGATCTAACAAGGACTTAGTGGAAAATTAGTCCACTCAGCTCCATTCCCTCTACCCATGGCACCTGCCATGCCGGTCTCAGGCTCTCAGATGGGCAAGCGAAGCCTGGGATACATGGCGGGGGAGCGCACGTGGACAGGCTGGGTTACCATTACTGGGAGGGGTGGAAGCTATCAGGCGGCTACCCAGCCACTGGTCGATTCCATCTGACAGCGGCAGTTGGCTTGTCAGATATACGCACACTCCCAGTGGTGTGTGTAAAACCCCCCAGCTGAAAGGTCCATATTAGGGATGAGCCGAACACCCCCCGGTTCGGTTTGCAGCAGAACCTGCGAACGGACCGAAAATTCGCACAAACCTTAGAACCCCATTGACGCCTATGGGACTCGAACGTTCAAAATCAAAAGTGCTAATTTTAAAGGAATTTTAAAGGCTAATTTGCATGGTATTGTCCTAAAAAGGGTTTGGGGACCCGGGTCCTGCCCAGGGAACATGTATCAATGCAAAAAAACCTTTTAAAAACGGCCGTTTTTTCGGGAGCAGTGATTTTAATGATGCTTAAAATAAAACAAAATTAAAAAGTGAAATATTCCTTTAAATATCATACCTGGGGGGTGTCTATAGTATGCCTGTAAAGTGGCACGTGTTTCCTGTGCTTAGAATGCCCCGTACACATGGTCGGACTTTGTTCGGACATTCCGACAACAAAATCCTAGGATTTTTTCCGATGGATGTTGGCTCAAACTTGTCTTGCATACACATGGTCACACAAAGTTGTCGGAAAATCCGATCATTCTGAACGCGGTGACGTAAAACACGTACGTCGGGACTATAAACGGGGCAGTGGCCAATAGCTTTCATCTCTATATTTATTCTGAGCATGCGTGGCACTTTGTCCGTCGGATTTGTGTACACATGATCGGAATTTCCGACAATGGATTTTGTTGTCGGAAAATTTTATATCCTGCTCTCAAACTGTGTCGGAAAATCCGATGGAAAATGTGTGATGGAGCCCACACACGGTCGGAATTTCCGACAACAAGGTCCTATCACACATTTTCCGTCGGAAAATCCGACCGTGTGTACGGGGCAGAACAGTCCCTGCACAAAATGTCATTTTTAAAGGAAAAAAGGTCATTTAAAACTGCTTGCGGCTTTAATGTAATGTCGGGTTCTGGCAATATGGATGAAAATCAGTGAGACAAACAGCATGAGTACCCCCCAGTCCATTACCAGGCCCTTTTGGGTCTTGTGTGGATATTAAGGGGAACCCCGCACCCAAATTAAAAAAGGACACAGCAGTATACAGGCTCTGTACTCTGAACAGCAGTATACAGGCGGTGCAAACAAAATAGGGACTGTAGGTTTGTTGTTAAGTAGAATCTGTTTGCAATTTTGAACTGGTACATTTTTAACATGTTTAGCTCCAGCCAAAAAATCAATTTTAAGCTTTTTGGAAAACATAGGGAAGGGTTATCACCCCTGTGACATTTGTTTTGCTGCCTGTGCTCGTCTTCAGAAGATTTCACCTCACTTTTTGTCCCAATGACAAATGTTTTTTGAAAATTTGTTTTTTTTTGTGAAACAAGGATTGGTGATAAAGCATCAGTGGAAATGAGAAATGTTTTTCCCATATTAACTCTTACAGGAGAGAATTTCCCTTCCTAGGGGTAGATTTCATCTAACTTCCTGTTGTCTCCTTCTGTTTGAAAGTAGGAGTCATTTGTAAGTTGGATGTTTGAAAGTAGGGGCCTGCCCTAGATACTCAGCAGAAATTTGGGCCTTAGGTGTTGTGGCTACAACACTGTAAGCCCTCACAGGGCCCTGCTGTGAAATATTAGATCAAGAATTGTAATTACCCAACAGGGGCAGAAAAATTGGGCCTTTGGTGGTGGTGGTGGTGCTGGTGCCACAACACTTAGTCCTCACTCGCTCTTGGTGGGCACAGAAACGGCCCTGCTGTGAAATATTAGATCACAAATTGTAATTACATGCCCCTGTTGAACAGGGGCTGAAAAATAGGGCCTTAGGCACTGGTGCTGTTGCCACAACACTGCAACCCCTCACAGATACTCTAGTTGGAACATAGGAACGAGCCCTGCTGCAAAGTATTGCATCAAAATTTGTAATTACATGCCCCTGTTAGACAGGGGCTGAAAAATTGGGCCTTAGGCACTGGTGGCGGTGCCCAGAACCAAAAATGTTCTTACAAGCTATCAGCGTGATCATTGAGGAGGAACCGCATAATTACTCAGGATAGTCACTCAGCATCAGCATAGGCAGTCTTTGAAGGGATCTGAGAGTTCAAAAAAAATTATTTGGTTACATCAGCATCAGGTGCTTGGTAGCTGGTGGTGATCCAAGACTGATTCATTTTTATGAAGGTCAGTCGATCGACCAAGTCGGTGGACAGACGCACCCTGTGATCAGTTACAAAGCCTCCAGCAGCACTGAATGTGCATTCTGAAAGAACGCTGGATGCAGGACAGGCCAGTAGCTCAATTGCATACCGTGCAAGCTCTGGCCAGTGATACATCCTCAAGACCCAGTAACCCAAAGGATTTTCGGTGGGAAAGGTGTCCAAGTCAGATCTTGCCCCTAGGTATTCCTGCACCATGTAAAACAGACGCTGGCGATGGTTGCTGGAACCGATCATACCTTGGGGCTGTGGACTAAAAAATTGTCTGAATGCATCGGTCAGACGGCCACCTTCTCCACCGCTCCTTCTTTGATCGACCGAAGCCTCAGCAACACGTTGTCCAGAAAAAGGAGTTTGTAACCTCCCAGTCTCTGGGAACGCGTTGCACAGACCTTTCTGCAAGGCCTCCCGAAGATGTTTCATCCTCTGCTCCCTCTGCGATGGCAAGATAAGGTCTGTAACCTTACGCTTGTAACGTGGATCAAGGAGGGTTGCCAGCCAGTATTGGTCCTTCTCCTTGATACCACGAATACGAGGATCCTTACGCAGGCTTTGCAGGATCAGGGAGACCATGCAGCGTAGGTTTGCTGAGGCATTCGGTCCGGAGTCCTCTGGGTCTCTAAGGACGACATGATCCGCAGCCACCTCCTCCCAGCCACGTACAAGTCCATGTGTTTCTTGGGACTGATCCCTTAAAGACTGCTGCTGATGCTGAGTGCCAGGCTCCACCTCTATACTGACACAATCCTCCTCCTCCTCTTCCTGTTTGATCGGCGGGCATGCAGGAACACTGTCTGGATAAAGGGGGCCTTGAGAGCTAAGGAAGTCCTCCTCTTCCTGCCTCTGTTCTGCCTTAAATGCCCTGTCCATTATTCCACGCAGCGTGTGCTCCAACAGGTTGACAAGGGGGATAGTGTCACTGATGCATGCACTGTCACTGCTCACCATCCTCGTGGCCTCCTCAAATGGTGACAGGACAGTGCATGCATCCCTGATCATGGCCCAAGCTCCCCTGACCCTGTCCTGGTGCCATAGTCACACAGGTACTCATTGATGGCCCTCTGCTGCGTGTGCAGCCGCTGCAGCATGGCCAACGTTGAGTTCGACCTGGTGGGCATGTCACAGATTAGGCGGTTCTTGGGCAGGTTAAACTCCTTTTGGAGATCTGCCAGCCGAGCACTGCCATTATATGACCAGCGGAAATGCGCACAGACTTTCCTGGCCTGCCTCAGGACATCCTGTAAGCCCGGGAACCTGCCCAAGAACCGCTGCACCACCAAGTTAAGGACATGAGCCAAACAGGGCACATGGGTCATTTGTCCCTGTCGGAGGGCAGAGAGGAGGTTGGTGCCATTGTCGCAAACCACCATTCCTGCCTTAAGTTGGCGTGGCGTCAACCACCTCTGAACCTGCCCCTGCAGAGCTGACAGAACCTCTGCCCCAGTGTGGCTCCTGTCCCCCAAGCACACCAGCTCAAGCACCGCATGGCATCTTTTGGCCTGCATACTTGCGTAGCCCCTTGAATGGCTATGGAGCACCGCTGGTTCCGAGGACAAAGCACAGGAAGAGGCCATGGAGGAAGAAGAGGAGGGGGTGGAGCAGAGAGGTGTGTCACAATCATTAGTAGTGGCATTTTGGAGGCGTGGTGGCGGAACAACCTCCAACACTACTGCACCTTGTCCTGCATCCTTCCCAGCTGCCAGCAGAGTCACCCAATGTGCGGTGAAACTTAGGTAACGTCCCTGTCCGGGCCTGCTGGACCATGAGTCAGCGGTAAGATGCACCTTACCACCGACCGCCCTGTCCAGCGAGGCATGGACATTGCCTTCCACATGCCGGTAGAGAGCCGGAATCGCCTTCCGTGAGAAAAAGTGGCATTGGGTACCTGCCACTGAGGAACCGCACATTCCACAAACTCACGGAAGGGGACAGAGTCTACCAACTGAAAAGGCAGCAGTTGAAGTGCTAGCAATTTTGCCAAGCTAGCATTCAATCGCTGGGCATGTGGATGGCTTGGAGCGAATTTCTTTCGGCAGTGCAGCAGCTGGGGCAGGGAAATTTGCCTGGTACAATCTGACGTCGGTGTACCGAAAGCAGATTGCCCACAAGTACTTGGCTGTGACACGCCTAATTCTACACCTTCATTCCTCTCAGTGCAGGTCTCAGAGAGGACTGAAGGTATAGTGGGGTAGGAGATCTCAGCTGATGAGGAGCAAGGAGAGGTCCTCTTTGTTCTTTGGTGTGGGTCTTTTAGATACGCTTGCCAACGAACTGCATGGCAGGTTAACATATGTCTGGTCAAGCATGTGGTGCCCAAGCGGGAGATATTTTGGCCATGCGAGATACGCTTGAGACATATGTTGCAAATAGCAGTGGTGCGATCTGATGCACTTGTCTCAAAAAAGGCCCACACCAAAGAACTTTTGGAATAGCGCGCAGAGACAGCAGCGCCCTGCACATGCGGAGCTTTGGGGTGCGATGCAGTCAGTGTGTTGCCCTTAGGCTGGCCCCTGGAGGGCATCCTGCCTCGTTGGTGATGTGCCTCCTTCTCCTCCTTTTCTCTCCTATCAGGCACCCACGTTGAGTCAGTGACCTCATCCACCCCTCCCTCCTCATCACTGGAGCAAACCTGGCAGTATGCTGCAGCAGGGGGAGCATGACTGCCAGATTGCTGTCCTTCTTGGGCGCCCCCTCTGTCCATGCTCACGTTACTGCCTTCATCTAGCTCAGTATCATCATCAGAGCCTTCTAAACGTTGGGCATCCTCCTGGAGCATGTACCCAACACTGTGGTCAAACAGTTCGAGGGACTCCTCAGGAGGACATGGTGGGGCTAGGGAAGGAGTCACTGATGCCATTGAGCCGAGGGAAGAGGCCGCGTTGGCAGCTGCTTTGCCAGACAAAGTACCCTGAGCATGGGTGAGAGAGGATGAGGAGGATGAGGACGGCTTGGTCATCCACTCGACCAAGTCTTCCGAATGTTGTGACATGCTCAACATGGTCAGCTGCCGAAAAAAGGCCAAGCGTGTCCCACGGCCACGCGCTGATGAGGATGCACTGTCTCCACGACTAGCACTGTTGCCTCTAGACACAGAGCCTGCTTTCCTTTTTTATTGGCTTGTGACTGTCTGCCTCTCCTTGTTGGCCTTCCAGACATACTAATGGCCTGTAGCTGCACTAAGCTGGGATATAGATATATATATATATATATTGATACTGCAACTAGCAAAATCAACTGCCTGCCTGTAGTATGAGAACACCACCAACCTTCTACAGGTAGCTTTAGCTGAACACTGTGCAGAGCTTGCAAAAAACTAACTTGTAGCTTATTTAGCTGCCTGCGGTAGTGATAGGATCAGGAAAACACCACTAACCTTCTACAGGTAGCTTTAACTGAACACTGTGCAGAGCTTGCAAAAAACTAACTTGTAGTTTTAGCTGAACACTGTGCAGAGCTCGCAAAAAACGAACTTGTAGCTTATTTAGCTGTCTGCGGTAGTGATAGGATCAGGAAAATGCCACCAACCTTCTACAGGTAGCTTTAGAGGAACACTGTGCAGTGCTCGCAAAAAAATAACTTGTAGCTTATTTAGCTGCCTGCGGTAGTGATAGGATCAGGAAAACACCACCAACCTTCTACAGGTAGCTTTAGGTGAACACTGTGCAGAGCTTGTAAAAAATAACTTGTAGCTTATTTAGCTGCCTGCGGTAGTGATAGGATCAGGAAAACACCACTAACCTTCTACAGGTAGCTTTAGGTGAACACTGTGCAGAGCTCGCAAAAAAATAACTTGTAGCTTATTTAGCTGTCTGCGGTAGTGATAGGATTAGTTAAACACCACCAACCTTCTACAGGTAGCTTTAGGTGAACACTGTGCAGAGCTCGCAAAAAAAAAAAATAACTTGTAGCTTATTTAGCTGCCTGCGGTAGTGATAGGATCAGGAAAACACCACCAACCTTCTACAGGTAGCTTTAGGTGAACACTAATAATAATGGATAAATTCTAATATAAATTAACTGAACAATGGTAATAATAAAAGGCCTTAGGTGGCCACAATGATTGGATTCGCTTCAGAACCGATCAGTCTCCAGGCTCAGGCCAATGATTTCTGGCCTGGACCTGGTGATCGGTCCTGGTAAATGAAATCCTTCCACTGCATGTGTAAGTGTAAACACAGCAGGGGAAATTATGTCATCTCTCCTTGTGGAATTCTTTTCCGTTCCAGAGAGAGGATAGAAGACATCTCAGAGTAAGTGCACCAATAATACACTGACACCAGTTCATGTAGGTACACTTGTCACCCCCCGATCACCCCCCGATCACCCCCCCCCCCCCAGTCAACAACTTCACCCCCATCACTGTGTCACCCAGTGCAGTGTTCAAAGTTTTTTTGATCACTGTACTGGTGTCATTAGTGACAAAAATCAGTGTTAGGGTACTTAGTGGTAGGCCCAGATAGGTCTAGGCACCCCCCAACCCCCCCTACTAAAGGTTTAACCCCTTGATCACCCCGTCACCAGTGATCACCGTATTAGAGGCACAAGTGACGCTGGTTAGCTAGTTTTTTTTATAGCGTCAGGGCACCTGCCGTATATTACCTAAATAAAGGTTTAACCCTCTAACCACCCGGCAGGTGATATCAGTTAGGTTTTAGATAGGGTCTGCATCGCCCCAGGTAGCATCAGGCTAGTTCCAGTAGCCCTAACACCCACACACACACACCATACACCTCCCTTAGTAGTATAGCGTCTGAACGGATCAATATCTGATCTGATCAGATCTATACTAGCATCCCCAGCAGTTTAGGGTTCCCACAAATGCAGTGTAAGCAGGATTAGCCCAGATACCTGCTAGCACCTGCTTTTAGCCCCTCCACCCAGCCCAGCCCACCCAAGTGCAGTATCAATCGATCACTGTCACTTACAAAATCACTAAACACATAACTGCAGCATTCGCAGAGTTAGTCCTGATCCCTGTGAATGCTAACAGTTTTTTTTGTAGCGTTTGAAGCAGTCCCTGACAGTCAGGAGCTCTTTTTCCTGTGAGTCTCACTAGTGTACCAGTAAATTTAGAGACCAAAATGTCAAATCGAAGGTACAGTAGTGAAGAGGCCTACACGCTTCTGAGCATGACAGATAGTGAAGAGGAAGTCACCCATCTGTCAGATTCAGGTTCAGAATATGAACCGGTAGACAGCAGCGGCACAGATAGCTCTGACAACGGAGTAGTGGTCCCTGCCAAGGTCAGGTGTACTCGACCCCGTTCTTCTACTGTCGTTGAGGTGCAAGAACCGCAGAGCTCTCGTATGGAGCAGAGAGCCAGTACTAGTGCAGCTTATCCTTCTGGTGAATTGGCAAGCACCAGTGGCCTAGTATATCCTGGTCGTACATCCAGCACTGCAGTAACACTTGGTGAGGTGGCGAGTCCCATAAGTACAGTTGAAGCTGGTGAGGTGGCTAGCATGAGTAATGTCCTGCAGCCACCAAGAAGAAGACAAACACAGGCCTGTCTAGCCCATAGTGCCCTTCCTGCTGCATTTTCCAATCCTAATTGGGAGCCCACCACTTCTGCCTGTACTTCCCCCATTCACTAGCCAACCCGGAATTCAGGTGGAAATTTTTAATCACTGTTTTTCACGGAAGATCTATATAGATCTATTGTGGACCAAAGCAATTTGTATGCTGGTCAATTCATCACCGCTAATCCCCAGTTGACCCTTGCCAGAGATTGGAAACCTATTACGGTCTCCGAATTTAAGACCTTCCTGGGCCTATCCCTCCTCATGGGCATATCTAAAAAGAGTGAGTTGCGGTCATATTGGTCCACTGACCCAATTCACCATATGCCCGTGTTCTCTGCCTCCATGACCAGGAAACAAGCAGATCTTGTGGTTCATGCATTTCAATGATAATGAACTCTGTCGTCCTCAGGGTGACCCTGAATTTGATCGGCTCTACAAAATTTGCAGCCTTTTTTACTCAGGTTGTCTGCATTGATGAGTCCCTAATTAAGTTTTTTGGCCGCTTGTCTATCAAACAGTATCTTCCCAGCAAGCGTGCCAGATATGGGGTCAAGATGTATAAGCTCTGTGACAGGGCAACAGGCTATACATATAGTTTTATGGTTTATGAGGAAAAAGATAGTCATGTAGAGCAGGAGAACTGCCCAGAGTACATAGGGAGTGCTGGTAAGATTGTGTGCGACTTGGTGTCACCCTTATTCGGAAAGGGGTACCACTTGTACGTGGACAAGTATCACATGAGCGTGCCAGTTTCTAGTCACTGGGGCTTCCCCCAACCAGGGCTTCCCCCAACAGCTTGTAGAATTCCGACTTAGATGGGGGGAGAGAGCCTGCTTGAAGTGTAATCATTTGTTAGCAGTGACGTAGAGGGATTCACGGAATGTTTTTGTTCTGTCCTCCCTTCACTCAGATATGACAGTCCAAATTCCTACAGCGACTGGTGTTGTGAAGAAACCCCTCTGTGTCCACGAATATAACCCTAACATGGGAGGGATGGACCTCAATGACCAGTTGTTGGTGCCATACCTAATTGCTCGCAAGGCCAGGTGCTGGTACAAAAAAGGGTCTGTATACTTATTTCAATTGGCTCTACTGAACACTTTTGTGCTATACAAAGCTTCAGGATGAAGTGGATCCTTCCTAAAATTCCAGGAAGAGATCGTCACAGCCCTTCTGTTTCCAGACGGTGCTATGGCCCACCTTCCCAACGCATATGCAGTGAGCCGGCTGCATGAGAGGCTACCCAAAGAACACCCCAAAGAAGATGTTGTGTCTGCAGAAAACGCAGATTTAGGCATGACAACCGCTTTTATTGTCCCTCCTGTTCTGACCAACCTCATCGGTGACTGTTTCAAATGCTAACAGACACTAGTGGAGTATTAGCGTAGGGTACAGCACTGCACAGTCCTAGGGCACACTAACACAGGGTCTCGAAAGATGAGATGGCCATCACATTTTGAGAGACCCTAATCTGGAATGTTCACAGTTTACACTTTTTATAAAAGTGCAAAAAAAAACAAAACAAAACAAACAAAAAAAAACACACACACAAAAACACAAAAAAAAATAAATAAATAAAAAAGCCAAAAATAGTTGTGGTTTAATTTTTCTTCTCTCTTTATTGTTCTCTCTCTTATGTTTGCTCTCTATTATCCGCTCTATTGTTCGCTCTCTATTCTACATCTATTGTTATCTCTCTTATGTTCACTCTCTACTGCCCGCTCTATCGTTCGCTTACTATTGTTCTATAGCTATTGTTCTCCTTCTGTTGTTACTGTATTTTAGAACTGTGATGTTTTATTTTTACTATGTTTTATTGTATTTGCTTTGCAGGTATGGTATGTCTTAATGTTACTTTGTTATACTGTTAACCATCATTTGTTTAGCAGGTACGCCAATCAGCTGCAGCACGGGTTTATTTGTTCTGACAGCAATGACGTTTGCTCCGACTATATGTAAAGCCGTGACTCCAGCACTGTAGGACAGGGGTGGAGGAGCGATTTTCTCCAAACATTAGGGGCGGCTTGCCCCCATGCGTCGGCATATATTTTTTAGGCACAGATTGAGCTGAAAAATGTTTTATTTTTACTATGTTTTATTGTATTTGCTTTGCAGGTATGGTATGTTTTACTGTTATACTGTAATGTTACTTTGTTTTATTGCTAACCATCATTTTCTTAGCAGGTACACCATTTAGCTGCTGCACGGATTTATTTATCTTGACAGCAACAGCGTTTGCTCCCATAATATGTAAATCAGCGACTCCAGCGCTGTAGGAGGTGATTTCACCACCACAGTTAAAAAAAAAAATGGTGCATGTATGCCCATCATTAGAAGTGGGTGGATGAAGGTGGTATTCTAATGGTGAGCATACCCACCGATCAGAGACCAGAATGGCTCCAATCATCTCTATGGCTTAAGAAACCGGAAGCTATGAGCATTTCATGACTTAGGTTTCGCCGGATATAAACAGCGCCATTGGGAAATTGGGAAAGCATTTTATCACACCGAACTTGGTGTGGTCAGATGCTTTGAGGGCAGAGGATAGATAAAGGGTCTAATAGACCCCATTTTTTTTCAAAAAAAGAGTACCTGTCACTAACTATTGCTATCATAGGAGATATTTACATTCCCTGAGATAACAATAAAAAATGATTAAAAAAATGAAATAAACAGTTTAAAAATAAAATAAAAAAAGCAAAATAAATATTAAAAAAAATCACCCCTGTCCCCCTGTGCTTACGCTCAAAGGCGAACGCAAGCGTCGGTCTGATGTTATATGTAAACAGCAAAAGTTGCACCATGCATGTGTGGTATTGCGGCAAAGGTCATATCGAAGGCAGTAATTTTAGCAGTAGACCTCCTCTGTAAATCTAAAGTGGTAACCTGTAAAGGCTTTTAAAGGCTTTTAAAAATGTATGTAATTTTTGCCCCCTGCACGTTTGTGCGCAAATTTAAAGCATGTCATGTTTGGTATCAATGTACTTGGCATAAGATCATCTTTTTTATTCCATAAGACATTTGGGCAATATAGTGTGTTTTAGTGTAAAAAACAAAATTAACAACACCTACCATTCTAATCTGTAGGGCCTTTGCTTAAAAAAAAAAAATATATATATATTATATATATATATATATATATATATATATATATATATATATATATATATATATATATAATGTTTGGGGGTTTAAAGTAATTTTCTTGCAAAAGAAAAATATTTTATGTAAACAAAAATTTTCAGAAAGGGCTTTGTCTTCAAGTGGTTAGAAGAGTGGGTGATGTGTGACATAAGCTTCTAAATGTTGTGCATAAAATGCCAGGACAGTTCAAACCCCCCCAAATTACCCCTTTTTTGGAAAGTAGACATCCAAAGCTATTTGCTGATAGGCATGTTGAGTCCATGGAATATTTTATATTTTGCCACAAGTTACGGGAAAATTACAATTTCTTTTTTTTTTTTTTTTTTTGCACAAAGTCATCACTAAATGAAGTATTGCTCAAACATGCCATGGACATATGTGAAATTACACCACAAAATACATTCTGCTGCTTCTCCTGAGCACGGGGTTACCACATGTGTGAGACTTTTGGGAGCCTACCCATGTACAGAACCCTGAAAACCAAGCACCGCCTTCAGGCTTTCTAAGGGCGTAAAATGGTGATTTCACTTCCTCACTATCCATCACAGTTTCAGAGGCCATGAAATGTCAAGATAGCACAAATCCCCCCAAATGACCCCATTTTGGAAAGAAGACACTTCAAGCCATTTGCTGAGAGGCATGTTGAATCCATGAAATATTTTATATTTTGCCACAAGTTTTGGGAATATTAATTATTTTTTTTACAGAAAGTTGTCACTAAATGATATATTGCTCAAACATGCCACGGGCATATGTGAAATGACACCCCAGATACATTCTGTTGCTTCTCCTGAGTACGGGGACACCACATGTGTGATACTTTTTGGGAGCCTAACCGTGTACAGGAACCCAAAAATCAATCACTGCCTTCAGGCTTTCTGAGGGAGTACATTTTTGATTTCACTCCTCACTGCATATCATAGTTTTGGAGGCCATGAAATGCCCAGATAGCACAACCCCCCCAATGACCCCATTTTGGAAAGCAGACACCCCAAGCTATTAGCTGAGAGGTATGTTGAGTATTTTGCAGATCTCACTTTGTCACAAAGTTTTTTAAATTTGAAAAAAGAAAAATATATATATACATTTTTCTTTCTTCATTTTCAAAAACAAATGAGAGCTGCAAAATACTCACCATGCCTCTTAGCAAATACCTTGGGGTGTCTACTTTCCAAAATGGGGTCATTTGGGGGGGGGGGGGTTGTGCTATCTGGACATTTCAGGGCCTCCATAACTGTGATAGGTAGTGAGGAGTAAAATCACCATTTTACACCCTTAGAAATCCTGAAGGCGGTGCTTGGTTTTCGGGGTCCTGTATGCCGCTAGGCTCCAAAAAAGTCTTGCACATTGTGTATCCCTATACTCAAGAGAAGCAGCAGAATGTGTTTTGGGGTGTAATCCCACATATGCCCATGGCATGTTTGAGCAATACATCATTTAGTGACAACTTTGTGCAAAAAAAAAAAAAATAATAATTTTTCCACAACTTGTGGCAAAATATAAAATATTCCATGGACTCAACATGCCTCTCATCAAATAGCTTGGGGTGTCTACTTTCCAAAATGAGGTCATTTGGGAGGGGGGGGGGGGGGTTGTGCTATCTTGGCATTTTATTGCCTTCAAAACTGTGATAGGTAGTGAGGAGTGTAATCAAAAATTTACGCCCTTAGAAATCCTGAAGGCGGTGCTTGGATTTCGGGTCCTGTACGTGGCTAAGCTTCCAAAAAGTCTCTCATATGAAGCAGCAGAATGTATTATTTGGTGTAATTCCACATATAAACATGGCATGTGTGAGCAATATATAATTTTGTGACAACTTTGTGTATTTTTTTTTTGTCATTTTTCAATCACTTGTGACAAAAAAATTAAATATTCAATGAGCTCAACAAGCCTCTCAGCAATTTCCTTGGGGTGTCTACTTTCCAAAATGGGGTCATTGGGGGGGGGGGGGGTTGTACTGCCCTGCCAATTTAGAACCCCAAGAAATTAGATAGGCAGTCATAAACTAAAAGCTGCGTTAATTCCAAAAGATGTACCATAGTTTGTAGGTGCTATAACTTTTGCGCAAACCAATAAATATACGCTTATTGATTTTTTTTTTTTACAAAGACATGTGGCTGAATACATTTTGGCCTAAATGTATGGCTCATCACAAAATCAGGAAAATAATGAGCTGAAGTGACTACTTCCGAATACACATTGATTGCAGAAAAAAAGGGAGTAATAGATGTGCGCTTACCCCAATCGTTGGACCTCCTCTGTGGCAAGGTCGTATGGGCTTGCAGATATAGCCCTCTGCAGGGACAGGATAGAATGTTGATATCCAGGTCTTGTCAGCGTGTACCACCGACTCCAATGTGGTCCGTCGAACCAACCCAATCGTTGGACCTCCTCTGTGGCAAGGTCGTATGGGCTTGCAGATATAGCCCTCTGCAGGGACAGGATAGAATGTTGATATCCGGGTCTTGTCAGCGTGTACCACCGACTCCAATGTGGTCCGGTCGAACCAACTAAAGGGTATAAATTTGGACCTGACAGCCAGAGCAGGCCTCGGCCTATCCCTTTACAATTTCCAACCCCAATCGTTGGACCTCCTCTGTGGCAAGGTCGTATGGGCTTGCAGATATAGCCCTCTGCAGGGACAGGATAGAATGTTGATATCTGGGTCTTGTCAGTGTGTACCACCGACTCCAATGTGGTCCAGTCGAACCAACTCCTAAAGCTTTCAAACGGCACGAAGCTTTAGGAGTTGGTTCGACCGGACCACATTGGAGTCGGTGGTACACGCTGACAAGACCCGGATATCAACATTCTATCCTGTCCCTGCAGAGGGCTATATCTGCAAGTCCATACGACCTTGCCACAGAGGAGGTCCAACGATTGGGGTTGGAAATTGTAAAGGGATAGGCCGAGGCCCGCTCTGGCTGTCAGGTCCAAATTTATACCCTTTAGTTGGTTCGACCGGACCACATTGGAGTCGGTGGTACACGCTGACAAGACCCGGATATCAACATTCTATCCTGTCCCTGCAGAGGGCTATATCTGCAAGCCCATACGACCTTGCCACAGAGGAGGTCCAACGATTGGGTTGGTTCGACCGGACCACATTGGAGTCGGTGGTACACGCTGACAAGACCCGGATATCAACATTCTATCCTGTCCCTGCAGAGGGCTATATCTGCAAGCCCATACGACCTTGCCACAGAGGAGGTCCAACGATTGGGGTAAGCGCACATCTATTACTCCCTTTTTTTCTGCAATCAATGTGTATTCGGAAGTAGTCACTTCAGCTCATTATTTTCCTGATTTTGTGATGAGATATACCGAATGGACTTTTTCTTTCTACCATATTTTTGTTGAACCTATTCATGGACTAATTATAGGTGTTTTTTGGGATGTGTGATTATTTATAATTTATTTTCAAAATAATTTGTTGGATCCTTGTGAAAGGATTTCTTACACCTGTCATTATTATTATTCTTACTGGGATTCACATATACATTGTGTCTCCCAGACATTTTTTTCCCCAATTATTTTATTGCTAGCGCTCAAAATTTTTATGTATATGTTTATCACTTCATGGATATTTGGAGTTTTTTTTGCAGCTGCAGTTTTGTATATTTAACTTTTTATCACGTTTGGCTCATTAGCGCAGTTTTTTCCACTATTTTCCTAAATGTATGGCTAAAATTGAGTTTATTGTATTGTTCTTATAACAAAAAGTAGAAGATATATATTTTTTTCCAGAATCTTTCGGTCTTTTTCTATTTTTATATCACAAAAAATAAAAACCGCAGAGGTAATCAAATATCATCTATTTGTGGGAAAAAAATGACGCAAATTTTGTTTGGGTACAACATTTCATTAACGCACTAACTACTAGTTAAAGCAACGCAGTGCCGAATTGTAAAAAGTGCTCTGGTCATTGAGCAGCCTAATCTTCCGGGGCTGAAGTGGTTAATGTACTAGGGACTTAAGATTACATCTTTAATGTAGGAGTATGTATGAGAATTATGTATTAGCATCAATAAATTCGTCAGATTGTGTGAAGAGCCACCAATGTTTCCACATCGTGTGAAATTTTGTACTGGTTTCTTTTTGCATTGATAATGTTTCTTCCCTTTTGTAGATATTATTGACCTTTTCAAACCAGTCCTTGGTTGTTGGGACATGAGTGGATGTCCAATGTAATGGGATAAGGACCCTGGCTGTGTTTAAGAGATGCCTAGTAAGAGGTTTCTTATATTTTCCAATTGAGTAAGAGTTTATATGCAATAAGCAAGCTGCAGAATTTAAGACCAGTTTAGTTTCAGTGATATGTTTAATCCATATTATAATCTGTTGCCAATAGTCAAGGACTGGCGGGCAGGACCACCGTATGTGTAAAAATGTGCCCTTATTCGAGCAGCATCTCCAGCAAGTATCAGAAGTTGATGGGAACCATTTCCTGGCTTTTTGTAGAGTAACATACCACTGTTTAAGAATTTTATATGAGATTTCCTGTGCCTAATGGACATTTATGGGCAAAAATGCAAGCTTTTTCCCATTGAGCGTCAGTAATTTTGGTTTTGAGTTCACGTTCCCATGCCTCCTTATGTTTGTTAGTGTCTTCATGGATTACCTGAGTTAGCCACGAGTAGGCTAAAGAGGTTGTTTTATGGACAGGAGTCCTTTGTAGCAGATCCTTTCAGATCCATCTCCTGCGATCCTGTCAAGACTTGCTTTGCTGACATCCCTTCTGGCTCCAGATCCTGCTTGCTGTTCCACTACATTAATCGCTGACTTCTGGCTTGGCATGACTATCCATTCCAGTTACTGAACTTTGGCTATGTTTTGACTACGTTTGTTCTTTTTACTTATTATTAAACAAATGTGATTTAACTATACTTCTGATTTCATGGTTTCTGACAGTTAGCGAAGGCCATGAATTCAGAAGTTGCAGTCAATCCACTTGTTGGTAATATTTTTTCCAGATTGGATGAACTGGATCACCGCATGAATCAGTTTGCTATGGCATTACAAACGCTCCTGAGTTGCACGGCTCACCTGGAATCTTCCACTGTGGCCGCTCCAGTACAACCTATGTTGCAGGCCGACCCTGCTGCTGCTCCAGTCTCTGTGCAGGCACCCACCTTGAGTATTACCTCTCTAAGAAGTATGTCTGGTCCGGCTCTGCTTCCCCAGGGATTTGGGGGTGATACATTCCAATGCAGAGGGTTTCTCAACTAGGTTGAGATATACTCTGAGATGCTGCCCCATGGACAGAAGCAAAGTAGGTTTCATGATATCTTTGCTTTCTGAGAAAGATTTGGCCTGGGCAAACCCTCTATGGGAGATGCAAAAACCTGTTGTCTTGAGCTACCCTGAGTTTGTGGCTTCATTTAAAAGGGTATTTGACGTTCCTGCATGCTCCACTTTTGCTGCCAAGTGCCTCATGTCCATCGAACAGAGTACGAGAACTCTTGCCGACTACGCCATTGATAAGCCCCTGGTTTCGGTCACCCTTTCTTGGGCTGAGTCGTCCGTCAAGATACAGGCTCTAATCGACTCTGGGGCTGCAGGCCTGTTCATTGATGCTGCTTTTGTATCGAAGCACTCGATTCCGCTGCAGCTGCGTGACACTCCATTTGCCATTGAGGCTCTTGACAGGAGACCTCTTGAGCCTGCCCATGTGACTGATGAGACAGTTCCATTGTCCATGGCCATAGAGGCTCTTCACCATGAGATAATCCAATTCCAAGTTATTTCCTCACCTAAGTTTCCACTGGTTATTGGTAATCCTTGGTTACAGAGGCACAACCCATCTTTTGATTGGCTCCATGCTGAGGTTCTTTCCTGGTCACAACAATGCAGTGAGACATGCTTCCAGAAGGTAGCCAAGGTCCTGTGCACCTCTTCACTATCCTCCCTGCTGGTGGAGTACAGCAATTTTAGCGATGTCTTTGACAAAGTTCAAGCCAGTAGTTTGCCTCCACACTGGCCGTATGATTGCGCAATTGACCTTCAACCTGGTGCCATAACCCCTCGTGGCCAGGTTTACTGGTCTTGGAGGATAAGGCCATGGAGGAGTATGTTGCTGACGCACTTTCTCGAGGTTTCATCCGCAAATCCTCGTCTTCTGCTGGTACTGGTTTCTTCTTTGTGAAGAAGAGTGGTGAACTGAGACCTTGTATTGATTATAGGGGTCTTAATCGTTTCATGATTAAGAATGCCTATCCGATTCCGTTGATTACGGAATTATTTGACCGCCTCAAGGGAGCAACAGTTTTCACGAAGCTTGAATTGAGAGGGGCATACAATCTTGTGAGAATTAAGGAGGCAGACGAGTGGAAAACTGTGTTTAATACCAGAAGAGGCCATTGTGAGTACCTCGTAATGCCTTTTGGCTTTTGTAATGCCCCGGCAGTTTTCCAGGAATTTATTAACAATGACCTTCAAGATTTGTTGCAGTTATGTGTTGTGGTTTATCTCGATAATATCCTCATATTTTCCAAGTCCCTGGAGAGCCACCACACAGATGTCTGTCGTGTGCTTCAAAAACTAAGACAGAACAATCTCTATTGTAAACTGGAGAAGTGCGAGTTCCATCATGAACAGATTAAATTCCTGGGATGTCATTTCCACTGCTGTTTTTTTGATGGACCCAGGGACACTTTCGGCAGTTCTACAGTGGCCCCGACCCGTGGATTTACGTCCTCTGCAGCGTTTCCTGGGCTGTGCCAACTATTATCGAAAGTTTATCCGTAACTTCTCGTCTCTGGTCAAGCCCCTGACTGATATGACCAGAAAGGACGGTAACCCACAGAGTTGGTCTCCGGAGTCCATTAAGGCCTTTGAGAGTCTCAAGGTTGCCTTTGTTTCTGCTCCTGTGTTGGCAGATCCTGATCCTACGTTGCCTTTTATCCTTCAGGTTGATGCTTCTGAGACTGGTGTTGGCGTCCTGTCTCAACGTCCTACCTCTGAGAGCGCTATGGATCCTTATGGCTACTTTTCCAAGAAATTGTCACCTGATCATTTTAGCCCTAAAAGAATGGAGACATCTCCTCGAAGGTACCACTGTGCCAGTTCTCATTCTTACTGATCATAAAAATCTCACATTCTTGTCTGAGGCAAAAGCCTCTCTCCCAGAAGGGCGTGATGGGTTCTTTTCTTGTCAAGTTTCAATTACATTGTCTCATTCTTACCCGGTACTAAGAATGCAAGGGCTGATGCCTTTTCACAACAATTTTCCTCCACTTCCAAGTTGGAGTTGGTTCCGTTTTCCTGTGATTCCTCCTGATCGTATTCTGGATATGGTTCGCACCAGTCTCACATCTTACTTCTCCTTTGGGTGACAAAAATCCATGCTCCAGACTTACTGTTCTCCCAAGGCTGCTGCCCCCCCTGGGAAGAATCATCTCTTTTGGGCCATTTCCCAACAATTCTAGTCTAGTCTACATGCTGATGTAACTGCCTTCGTAGCTGTCTGTTCCGTGTGTGCTCAGAGTTATGCCCTGCACACATGATCGGACATTGATCGGACATTCCAACCACAAAATCCGTCAGATTTTTTCAGACGGATTTTGTGCCAAACTTGTCTTGCATACACACGGTCGCACAAAGTTGTCGGAAAATCTGATCGCTCTGAATGCGGTGATGTAAAACACGTACGTCGGGACTATAAACGGGGCAGTAGCCAATAGCTTTCCTCTCTTAATTTATTCTGAGCATGCGTGGCACTCAGATTTATGTACACACGATCGGAATTTAAATGATCAGATTTTGTTGTTGTAAGATTTTATATCCTGCTCTCAAACTTTGTGTGTTGGAAATTCCGACGGAAAAAGTCCGAGCCCACACACGATCGGAATTTCCGACAACACAATCCGATCGCACTTTTTTCGTTGGAAAATCCGACCCTGTGTACAGAGCATAAGACTCCATGACACCTTCTTGTGGGCCTCCTACAACCCATACCCAATGGAGAGAGGCCATGGACCCATCTGTCTATGGATTTCATTGTGGAGTTACCCAACTCCCAGGGCAACACAGTTATCCTTATGGTGGTTGACCTGTTCTCAAAGATGTGTCATTGTATTCCACTTAAGAAGTTGCCCACTTCTAAGGAACTAGCTTCCATTTTTGCATGGGAGATCTTTCGCTTACATGGGCTACCCAAGGTGATTGTCTCAGACAGGGAGAGTCAGGTTGTGTCCCGGTTCTGGTGAGCCTTTTGTGCACAGCTGGGAATTCAGCTTGCTTTCTCCTCTGTATCACCTGCAGTCTAATGGGGCCACAGACCGAGCCAATCAGTCCTTGGAGCAATTCCTATGTTGCTATATTTCTGACCCTCAGAACAACTGGTCGGACCATTTACCGTGGGCAGAGTTTGCTCACAACTGTGCCTTGAATTCTGCTTCCCGCTTGTCCCCATTTATGGTAGATTATAGTTTCCAACCTTCCATGTTGCCTGACTCGTTTGTTCCGCAGAATATTCCTGTGTTAGAGGAGCATCTCTGTGGTCTTCGTTCCACTTGGGCACAAGTCCAAGAGGATTTGCGACATGCTAATGATAGGTACAGACACAATGCTGACCGCAGATGCCTGCCTGCGCCTTCCAACCAGGTTGGGGACAGGGTCTGGCTGTCATCTCGCAACCTCCGACTTCGTGTTCCCTCACTGAAGCTTGCACCTTGGTTTATTAGGCCTTTCCGTATTCTTTGCAGGATTAACCCAGTGGTTACGCATTAGACCTTTCTTCTAATATCCATATTTCAAATGTATTTCATGTCACCTTATTAAACCTTTGGTCTGCAACCGCTTTACCACTTCGGTGCCACGTCCTCACCCTGCACAGGTTGAGAACCATGTGGAGTATGAATTACAGTCCATTGTTGACTCCCGTAGGTTCCGTGGGTGCATACAGTACCTGCTGCATTGGAAAGGGTACAGTCCAGAGGAACGCTTTTGGGTCTCATCCTCGAACATCCATGCCCCTGTCCTCCTCTGTGATTTCCATAGATGTTTACCCCTCAAGCTTGGTGGTCCTCCAAGAGGGAGGGGTCATTGAGGAGGGGTACTGTCAGGGCTGGGCTCAGCCCTTCCTTCTCTGAGCTGGCAGCTCAGCTGTCGGTTAATTGCCAGCTCCTATCTCTCCACAGTTACTCAGCTGTTGCTGATATCCTGCTTGTCAGTCCTGCCTACTTAAGCCGTCCAGTCCAGAGGAGCTCTGCCTTCGCCTTAGTCAACATCAAAGAGACGTTCTCCTGCATTAAAAGACTTGCTTGGCTTACATCCCTTCTGGCTCCAGATCCTGCTTGCTATTTTACTACGCTCATCTCCGGCTACCTGACGTTTGACTTGTCTGACTATCCGAACTCTGGCTATGTTTTGACTATGATTGTCCTATTTACTTTTATTATTAAACAAGTGTGATTTAACTGTACTTCTGTCTTGGTCTGATTTCATGGTTTCTGACACAATTCTACTGGGGCTATCTGCAAGTTTTCACAGAAGTAAGCCAAGTCGTTAGTTACACGAAGTACGTATTGCTTGCCCTTAAAGGGGACTTGCAAGGCAAAGGGGAATTTCCATCTATATGTAATGTCTTTTTCTTTCATGATTTCCAGTAAGGGTTTTAGTGCTCTTCTGTTTTTTTAATGTGATGGGAGAGAGGTCTTGGAAGAGCTGTATGTCTTCACCTTTAAAAGATAACCGTGTCAGTCTGTTTTGCTTTTTGAAGGATTTCTTCTTTAGGGCAGAAGTTTGGTAGGCAGCAAATAATGTCTCTTGGAGGTGCATTATCTGGGGCTCTGGGTCTGAGAGCTCTATGACTCTATCAAAATCTATAGGAGACTCAGCAGGTCTTTCTATTAGATTATTAAAGATGGTGGTTAATGCAGGTCTGATTTGGTCAGGGGTTACTGCTTCAGATATTCCCCTTACTCTGATGTTGTTTCTTCATCCCCTGTTGTCCAGGTCTTCTATTTGTCTCTTCATGTCTATCAGGTGCTGTGAGTGTGTGGCTGTAACATCATCCAGCCTAAGCAAAGCTATGTCCCTCCTTTTTCCTTCTCTCTCAGTGACTGCCATTTGCTCTGTAAGCATTAGTAAGTCAGCTTTTAGATCTGTAAAGGCAGCTGAAAAGGAGATCTTTATATCAGCAGCAAACTCAGTCATGTCAGCATATGTCAGGGGATGGTTGATCTTTCCCTCTTACCGAGTCCTTTGAAGCTGGCAAGAAGATTTCATCATAGTCTTCTTCCTCCTCTCCTGTTGTTCTGTGAGGAGTTGCCATCTTGTCTCCCCCACCACTGCCTCTGTAAGTGTATTTCTTAAAGATTGCAGGGATTTGTTTGCTTGATGGAGTGGATAAAGAGCGGAGAGAATGATCCTGTGTCCCCCTCTTGTGCAATTTGAACATAATTCCGGCATCTATGAGGTCTTTTTCGGTCTCAGGACACTCAGGCTGCAGGAGCTCTATTCTCAGGCTGCCATCCGCACTGCGTGCTAAGCCACGCCACCAGCTCTTCAAGTTCAAAAACACAACACTGAATACTTCAAAAACTGTTCAGTTATATGGTACTGATTTTAAAAAAGTTGATTCCATAAATTAATTATAGGTTCTTGCAACACAATACTTACATGAGCCAATTTAAGTATATGTTGTGTTTTAAAAAGTTAAAAGCTTTACTTTCCAGATCTCCCTTTATAAATTAAAGATGTTACTGACATCTACACATCCTCCCTGCATAGATGGCAGAGACCCTCACTCACAGTAATGAAGGGATTAAAACAGTTCCCCATGATAGTGCAATAACATGTTTAGAGCCCTTTCACACTGGGGCGGGGGCGGCGTCGGTGGTAAAACGCCGCTATTATTAGCGGCGTTTTACCATCGGTATGCGGCCACTAGCGGGGCGGTTTTACCCCCCGCTAGCAGCCGAGAAAGGGTTAAATACCACCGCAAATCGCCTCTACAGAGGCATTTTGCCGGCGGTATAGCCGCGCCGTCCCATTGATTTCAATGGGCAGGAGTGGTGAAGGAGCGGTATACACTCCGCTCCTTCACCACTCCGAAGATGCTGTTGGCATCCTGCCAGCGCATTGCTCCAGTGTGAAAGCAGCGGCCCTTTCGGGTCGGTTTGCAGGCGCTATTATTAGCACAATAGCGCCTGCAAACCGCCCCAGTGTGAAAGGGCTCTTAGAGAATGCTGTAAACCTACACATGAAGTCAAGCAAAAGTGCAATGCATTTCCTTAGAAGTGCCATTTAAAAACAAAACTACTGATAACTTAAAGATCTCTAGCCCGCTTCTGCTGGTAAACAAAGTACCTGGGGGATTCTGGGTGATGTCATTGACCAAAGCTTGTTTATTCACAGTAGAGCAGAACCGGGGAGCTGCCAGTTGAGATGGGAGTACCGGCAGGATAGCAGCAACGTGGTGGTGGATTGTAGGGGTAGTGGGTCTAATTGTCGTTCTCAAAAATGTTTAAGACAAAATGTATCCCCTTAAGAAAAACAAAAAAAGGTGTTGGGTCTCCCTACAGAACCATAACAGAGCAAAGCATGCAACCTGGGTGACAATGAAGGGGGGGTAACAAACTTGCAGCCCCTTCTCTCCTTTTGCCATATGAGGCCTCAACATTGGGAGAGTACCTTGAAAGGAGGGGGGGTGAAGCCCTTGCAAGGTACATGTGCATGTGGATGGGGGCAAGGGCCTCATCCAAAAGTGATGTGGGGACCTGTATGGTAGACTTATCTGGGGGCCCCTTTTTTCTAAAGCCCCCCCCCCGCAGACTATTATATATGTCACTACACTACATGTCTGGTTTTGTGGACAAGTTATGGGGATGAAGCCCTTGTCCCCATCCACATTGAGACAAGGTGCCTTCCAAAGGGGAAGGGAGGTGTGGCAAATATTTGGTGATCCTTTTTTTCTAAGGGGGCTTCCAGATTCCAAAATGTGCCACCCCTTCCCCTTGCAAGGCATATTGTCCCAATGTTGATGGGGACAAGGGCTTCACATCCTCTCCCCAAAAAGGGATGTGGGGGTCTGTAGGGGAGACTTATTAGAAACTTGAAGCCCCCCTCAGCCCCCATATATCTGTCCAACCCCCTCTCCCCCAGCCTAGCCTAATTAAGAGCTAAATAGTACCCCTTGTTACTCACTGACAAAAAAAAAAGAGATTTTGGCAGGCAAGACAACTTGCTAAATCTGGTCAGTTTGTTCGCCCATTCACCAAACTACTAACAGCCTTGGTTTGGGTCGAAGTAATGTTCAAATCAAACCCAAAATTCATCCATATTGATAGGTTTTAATAAGGAAGATAAATTGAAAAAAATAGAAAACCAAAAAAAAGAAAAAATTGCATACTGTATCCATAAATATTTAACCCTAAAAAAAAAATAAAAAAACAACAATGCATTCTGAGCCCAAGGATGTTACATAACTCAGGTTTTTACATAACAAACTGGTAAAACCCAAAGCCAAAGTTCACCTTTCAATTTGGTAAAGCTTTTTTCCCCTTCTATGTTGCATAGCAACACACAGGAGAAATAATTTTTATAAGTTGTTAGTGTAACATTAAGATGAGAATGAGCTTGAGCAGAATGGGTAATACAAGAGCACAATTTGTGAAGTTTTGAAATTGAAAAAAAAAAAATATATATATATATATCATAGATGTGCGCAGCCTATTGTATTAGGGTGTGCACCTCAAAGCTCCAACACATATGCCTTTGTGACATATTAAGTGGCCTTTTCCCCACTTATCATCCTAAAACAATGGGGGGGGGAGCAGGTGAGCATACAGGGGGACCTGGGCAGCAGAAAGAACAGGAACTGGGACAAGAGGGGTGGCATACATTGGTACCAATCCCCTGTATTTTCCTCCCGTGGCAGTTGAATATCGGCGACAGGAAGAGGAGGAGAAGCCTACTTTCAGCTGCTGCAGAAGAAAATACAGATCGGTCCCTTAATTTCCACTCCAGCCACCTATCCTGTCCAGGTTCTGGGGGTCGGCAAGTAAGGATCGCGGCTTACCTGTCACCTGCCCACAATTGATGGGTTGCCAACTCCAGGATTAGGGTGTGCCCAGGCACACCTGGCACACCCCTTGCACACGCCTATGATATATATATATATATATATATATATATATATAACGTTGGGCAGATTTGTTGGGATGTGCAATGCTAACACACTGAGCACAGATGTTACTAACATAATCTAATGTATTTGGTGGTACCTAGAAGTTAACAGGAAGCAGTGCTTTTTCACTTTGCTTTAATCTTTCTAGCATTTTATTTATTCTTGTGCACCTTTTACATAGTTACTAGGAGGTGAGGTTGAAAAAAGACACAAGCCCATGAAGTCCAACCTATATGTGTGATTATATGTCAGTATTACATAGTATATCCTTGTATGTTGCAGTCATGCAGGTGCTTAGCTAATAGTTTCTTGAAACTATCAATGCCCCCCAATGAGACCACCGCCTGTGGAAGGGAATTCAACATCCTTGCCTCTCTTACAGTAAAGAACCCTCTACGTAGTTTAAGGATAAACCTTGAGTGTTGTTAAACTCTTCTGCAAAAAAGTTTTATTCCTATTATGGGGTCACCAGTACGGTATTTGTATATTGAAATCATATCCCCTCTCAGCATCTCTTCTCCAGAGAGAATAAGTTCAATGCTTGCAACCTTTCCTCATAACTAATATCCTCCAGACCTTTTATTAGCTTTGTTGCCCTTCTTTGTACTCGCTCCATTTCCAGTACATCCTTCCTGAGGACTGGTACCCAGAACTGGACAGCATACTCTAGGTGCGGCCAGACCAGAGTCTTGTAGAGCGGGAGAATCTCTGGAGTTGATCCTCTTTTTAATGCATGCCAATATTCTGTTTGCTTTGTTAGCAGCACCTTGGCATTGCATGCCATTGCTGAGCCCATTACTTACTAGGGCCCACAGGTCCTTTTCCATCCTAGATTCCCCCAGAGGTTCTCCCCCCAGTGTATAGATTGCATTCATATTTTTGCCACCCAAATGCATTATTTTACATTTTTCTACATTGAACCTCATTTGCCATGTAGTTGTCCACCCCATTAATTTGTTCAGATCTTTTTGCAAGGATTCCACATCCTGCGGAGAAGTTATTGCCCTGCTTAGCTTATTATTGTCCGCAAATACAGTGATTGAACTGTTTACCCCATCCTCCGGGTCATTTATGAACAAATTAAATAGGATTGGTCCCAGCACAGAACCCTGGGGGACCCCACTACCCACCCCTGACCATTCCGAGTACTCCCCATTTATCACCACCCCCTGAACTCGCCCTTGCAGCCAGTTTTCAATCCATGTACTCACCCCTATGGTCTATGCCAATGGACCTTATTTTGTGCAGTAAATGTTTATAGTGAACTGTGTCAAATGCTTTTGCAAAATCCAGATACACCACGTCTACGGGCCTTCCTTTATCTAGCTGGCAACTCATCTCCTCATAGAAGGTTAGTAGATTGGTTTGGCAAGAACGATTCTTCATGAATCCCTGCTGATTACTGCTAATGATACCATTCTCATTACTAAAATCTTGTATATAGTCCCTTATCATCCCCTCCAAGATTTTACATACTATTGATGTTAGGCTAACTGGTCTGTAATTCCCAGGGATGTATTTTGAGCCCTTTTTAAATATTGGTGCTACAATGGCTTTTCTCCACTTAGCTGGTACCATTCCAGTCAGTAAAAATTAGGAACAATGGTCTGGCAATTACTTTACTGAGTTCCCCAAGTACCCTCGGGTGCAAGCCATCTGGTCGCGGTGATTTATTAATGTTAATTTTCCCAAGTCTAATTTTAATTCTGTCCTCAGTTAACCATGAAGGTGCTTCCTATGATGTGTCATGAGGATAAACACTGCAGTTTTGGTTACTGAAGCCCCGCGATTCCCTCGTGAAGACTAAGGAGAAGAATATATTCAATACCTTCGCCCTCTCCCCATCATTTGTAACCAGATGTCCTTCCGCATTATTTATGGGGCCAATATGGTATGTCCTCCCTTTTTTAGTGTTTACATACTTAAATAATTTCTTGTAATGTTTTTGCTCTCCTCCGCTATGTGTCTTTCATGTTATATCTTAGCTGTCCTTATTGCACCCTTACATTTCTTGTTGCATTCTTTATAAAGTCTGAATGCTGATGATGATCCCTCAACCTTGTATTTTTTGAAGGCCTTCTTATATGCATTTTTACACTGGAGTTAAGCCATCCAGGACTTTTGTTCGCTCTTTTAAATTACCCAATGGGATGCATTGGCTAATGCCCTTATTTAATATGCTCTTAAAGCAAACCCATCTCTCCTCCGTGTTCTTTTTTCCTAAGATTTTATCCCAATTTATGCCTTCTAGCAAGGTTCGTAGTTTAGGGAAGTTGACTCTTTTGAAATTCAGTGTCTTTGTATTCCCCTTATGTTTACTATTTGTGTGATTTATACTGAAGCCAATTGACCTGTGATCGCTGTTACCTAAATTGCCCTGTATTTCCACATCCGTGATCAGGTCTGTATTGTTGGTAATCAGTAGATCCAGTAATGCTTAATTTCTAGTTGGTGCGTCTACCATCTGACCCATAAAATTGTTCTGCAAGACATTTAGGAACTAGCGAACCTTAGATGAATGCGCGGTTCTCTCTGCCCAGTCTGTCTGGATAATTAAAATCCCCCATTATGATAACACCTCCCATCCTTGCTGCTAATCCAAATTGTGATAGGGGCTGTGTCTCCCCTTCCTCCCTCACCTTAGGGGGCCTATAGCATACTCCCAGTATTATTTTAACCTTAGCTTCATCCCTTTGGAGCTCTACCCATAAGGATTCCACCTCCTCCCTAGCTCCCTTAGTGATGTCATCTCTCACATTCACTTGTACATTATTCTTGATATATAGGCATACCCCTCCCCCTTTTTTACCCTCTCTATCCTTGCGATAAAAGGTATACCCTTGAATGTTTGCCAGCCAATCATGAGAGTTGTTGAACCAGGTCTCTGAAATTCCCACAAAATCTAAATCCTCTTCGTACAACAGTATCTCTAGTTCACCCATCTTGTCCGCCAGGCTCCTGGCATTGGTGAACATGCCATGTAGTTTAAACCGGTCGCATATTATCCTCTTATTGGGTGTTCCGAGATTGCAACTAGGACTTGCTACTATACATACCTTGGGTTTTTGTGCTTTGGTCAACCTACCACTAATGCCCCCAATACTACCCTTTGGAAAACAGTCCCAACCAGACAATGGACACGGGAAAGAGCATCTGCATTATTCTGGAGTTTCCCAGCTCTATGCTCCACTGTGAACTTAAAAACTTACAGTTATGTAAACGGGTGACCCCGCCCCCCTCTGACACCACGGGGGAAGCCATAGAGAAGTCCCTGTGCGTCAGAGGGGGGCAGGGTCACTGGGTGTCCCCGCCCTCAGTTATATAAGAGCTGTCACAAGAACAGAAGTGTCACACAGCGGGAACCCCCAATTGAGGCAGATCGTCCGGAGGATGATGCGGGGAAGAGGAAGCCAGAGGAAGATGCCGGAGGAAAAAACCGGAGGAAGATGCTGGAGGAGAAGACTGGAGGAAGAAGCAGACAAAGATAGAGGAAGAAGCAGGGGAAGAACAAGATGGAGGAAGAAGAAGAAAACCGAAGGAAGACCAGAAGAAGCAGAGAAAGAAGAAGACATTAACCACTTCAGCCCCGGAAGGTTTTACCCCCTTCCTGACCAGAGCACTTTTAACAATTCGGCACTGTGTCGCTTTAACTGCTAATTTCGCGGTCATGCAATGTTGTAACCAAACGAAATTTGCATCCTTTTCTTCCCACAAATAGAGCTTTCTTTTGATGGTATTTGATCACCTCTGCTTTTTATTTTTTGCGCTATAAACGGAAAAAGACCGAAAATTTTGAAAAAAAATTATATTTTCAAATTTTTGTTATAAAAAAATCCAATAAACTCAATTTTAGTCATACATTTAGGCCAAAATGTATTCGGCCACATGTCTTTGGTAAAAAAAAAGTCAATAAGCGTATATTTATTGGTTTGCGCAAAAGTTATAGCATCTATAAACTAGGGTACATTTTCTGGAATTTACACAGCTTTTAGTTTATGATGGCCTATCTCATTTCTTGAGGTGCTAAAATGGCAGGGCTGTTCAACCCCCCCAAATGACCCCATTTTGGAAAGTAGACACCCCAAGGAAATTGCTCAGAGGCATGTTGAGCCCATTGAATATATATTTTTTTTTGTCCCACGTGATTGAATAATGACAAAAAAAAAAATATTTTACAAAAAGTTGTCACTAAATGGTATATTGCTCACACATGCCATGGTTATATGCGGAATTGCACCCCAAAATACAGTATGGGGATACCACATGTGTGGGACTTTTTAGGAGCCTAGCCGCGTACGGGGCCCTCAAAAACCAAGCACCGCCTTCAGGATTTCTAAGGGTGTAAATTTTTGATTTCACTCCTCACTACTAGGGATGAGCCGAACACCCCCAGGTTCGGTTCGCACCAGAACCTGTGAACGGACCGAAAATTCGCACGAACGTTAGAACCCCATTGACGTCTACGGGACTGAAACGTTCGAAATCAAAAGTGCTCATTTTAAAGGCTAATTTGCATGGTATTGTCCTGAAAAAGGTTTGAGGACCCGGGTCCTACCCCAGGGGACATGTATCAATGCAAAAAAAACTTTTAAAAACGGCCGTTTTTTCGGGAGCAGTGATTTTAATGATGCTTAAAGTAAAAAAAAAGTGAAATATTCCTTTAAATATCGTACCTGGGGTGTGTCTATGGTATGCCTGTAAAGTGGCGCGTGTTTCCCGTGTTTAGAACAGTCCCTGCACAAAATGTCATTTTTAAAGGAAAAAATCTCATTTAAAACTGCTTGCGGGTTTAATGTAATGTCGGGTCCTGGCAATATGGATGAAAATAAGTGAGACAAACGGCACGGGTACCCCCCAGTCCATTATCAGGCCCTTTGGGTCTTGTATGGATATTAAGGGGAACCCCGCACCCAAATTAAAATAAGGAAAGGTGTGGGGCCACCAGGCCCTATATACTCTGATCAGCAGTATACAGGCGGTGCAAACAAGACAGGGACTGTAGGTTTGTTGTTAAGTAGAATCTGTTTGTAATTTTGAACGGGTACATTTTTAACGTGTTTAGCTCCAGCCAAAAAATCTTTTTTAAGCTTTTTGGAAAACATAGGGAAGGGTTATCACCCCTGTGACATTTGTTTTGCTGTCTGTCCTCCACTTCAGAAGATTTCACCTCACTTTTTGTCCCAATGACAAATGTTTTTTTGAAAATGTGGGTTTTTTTGTGGAACAAGGATTGGAAAGCATCAGTGGAAAGGAGAAATGTTTTTTTTTTTGCCACAACACTGCAACCCCTCACAGACACTCTAGTTGGAACGCAGGAACAAGCCCTGCTGCAAAGTATTGCATCAAAAATTGTAATTACATGCCCCTGTTAAACAGGGGCAGAAAAATTGGGTTTTAGGCACTGGTGCTGGTGCCACAACACTGCAACCCCTCACAGATACTCGAGTTGGAATGCTGAAATGAGCCCTGCTGCAAAGTATTGCATCAAAAATTGTAATTACACGCCCCTGTTAAACAGGGGCAGAAAAATTGGGCCTTAGGCACTGGTGCTGGTGCCACAACACTGCAACCTCTCACAGATACTCTAGTTGTAACGCAGAAATGAGCCCTGCTGCAAAGTATTGCATCAAAAATTGTAATTACATGCCCTTGTTAAACAGGGCTGAAAAATTGTGCCTTAGGCACTGGTGGTGGCGCCCAGAACCAAAAATGTTCTTACAAGCTATCAGCGTGATGATTGAGGAGGAAGAGGATAATTTCTCAGGGATAGTCACTCAGCATCAGTATAGGCAGTCTTTGAAGGGATCTGAGATTTTTAAAAAATGTATTTGTTTACATCAGCATCAGGTGCTTGGTAGCTGGTGGTGATCCAAGACGGATTCATTTTTATGAAGGTCAGTCGATCGACCAAGTCGGTGGACAGACGCACCCTGTGATCAGTTACAAAGCCTCCAGCAGCACTGAATGTGCGTTCTGAAAGAACGCTGGATGCAGGACAGGCCAGTAGCTCAATTGCATACCGTGCAAGCTCTGGCCAGTGATACATCCTCAAGACCCAGTAACCCAAAAGATTTTCGGTGGGAAAGGTGTCCAAGTCAGATCTTGCCCCTAGGTATTCCTGCACCATGTAAAACAGACGCTGGCGATGGTTGCTAGAACCGATCATACCTTGGGGCTGCGGACTAAAAAATTGTCTGAATGCATCGGTCAGACGGCCACTTTCTCCACCGCTCCTTCTTTGACTGACCGAAGCCTCAGCAACACGTTGTCCAGAAACAGGAGTTTGTAACCTCCCAGTCTCTGGGAACGCGTTGCACAGACCTTTCTGGAAGGCCTCCCGAAGATGTTTCATCCTCTGCTCCCTCTGCGATGGCAAGATAAGGTCCGCAACCTTACCCTTGTAACGTGGATCAAGGAGGGTTGCCAGCCAGTATTAGTCCTTCTCCTTGATACCACGAATACGAGGATCCTTACACAGGCTTTGCAGGATCAGGGAGGCCATGCAGCGTAGGTTTGCTGAGGCATTCGGTCCGGAGTCCTCTGGGTCACTAAGGACGACATGGTCCGCAGCCACCTCCTCCCAGCCACGTACAAGTCCATGTGTTTCTTGGGACTGATCCCTTAAAGACTGCTGCTGATGCTGAGTGCCAGGCTCCACCTCCATACTGACACAATCTTCCTCCTCCTCCTCCTCCTCGTCCTCTTCCTGTGTGATCGGCAGGCACGCAGGAACACTGTCTGGATAAAGGGGGCCATGAGAGCTAAGGAAGTCCTCCTCTTCCTGCCTCTGTTCTGCCTCAAGTGCCCTGTCCATTATTCCACGCAGTGTGTGCTCCAACAGGTGGACAAGGGGGACAGTGTCACTGATGCATGCACTGTCACTGCTCACCATCCTTGTGGCCTCCTCAAATGGTGACAGGACAGTGCATGCATCCCTGATCATGGCCCACTGGCGTGGGGAAAAAAAAACAAGCTCCCCTGACCCTGTCCTGGTGCCATAGTCACACAGGTACTCATTGATGGCCCTCTGCTGCGTGTTCAGCCGCTGCAGCATGGCCAACGTTGAGTTCCACCTGGTGGGCATGTCACAGATTAGGCGGTTCTTGGGCAGGTTAAACTCCTTTTGGAGGTCCGTCAGCCGAGCACTGGCATTATATGACCGGCGGAAATGCACACAGACTTTCCTGGCCTGCCTCAGGACATCCTGTAAGCCCGGTTACCTGCCCAAGAACCGCTCCACCACCAAGTTAAGGACGTGAGCCAAACAGGGCACATGGGTCATTTGTCCCTGTCGGGGGGCAGAGAGGAGGTTGGTGCCATTGTCACAAACCACCATTCCTGCCTTAAGTTGGCATGGCGTCAACCACCTCTGAACCTGCCCCTGCAGAGCTGACAGAATCTCTGCCCCAGTGTGATTTCTGTCCCCCAAGAACACCAGCTCAAGCACCGCATGGCATCTTTTGGCCTGCGTACTTGCGTAGCCCCTTGAACGGCTACGGAGCACCGCTGGTTCCGAGGACAAAGCACAGGAAGAGGCCTTGGAGGAAGAAGAAGAGGAGGGGGTGGAGGAGAGAGGTGTGTCACAATCATTAGTAGTGGTATTTTGGAGGCGTGGTGGCGGAACAACCTCCAACACTACTGCACCTTGTCCTGCATCCTTCCCAGCTGCCAGCAGAGTCACCCAATGCGCCGTGAAACTTAAGTAACGTCCCTGTCCATGCCTGCTGGACCATGAGTCAGCGGTAATATGCACCTTACCGCTGACCGCCCTGTCTAGTGAAGCATGGACATTGCCTTCCACATGCCGGTAGAGAGCCGGAATCGCCTTCCGTGAGAAAAAGTGGCGTTTGGGTACCTGCCACTGAGGAACCGCACATTCCACAAACTCACGGTAGGGGGCAGAGTCTACCAACTGAAAAGGCAGCAGTTGAAGTGCTAGCAATTTTGCCAAGCTAGCATTCAACCGCTGCGCATGTGGATGGCTGGGAGCAAACTTCTTTCAGCGATGCAGCAGCTGGGGCAGGGAAATTTGCCTGCTACAATCTGACATCGGTGTACCAAAAGCAGATTGCCCACAAGTACTTGGCTGTGACACACCTAATTCTACACCTTCATTCCTCTCAGTGCAGGTCTCAGAGAAGACTGAAGGTATAGTGGGGTAGGAGATCTCAGCTGATGAGGAGCAAGGAGAGGTCCTCTTTGTTCTTTGATGTGGGTCTTTTAGATACGCTTGCCAACGAACTGCATGGCAGGTCAACATATGTCTGGTCAAGCATGTGGTACCCAAGCGGGAGATGTTTTGGCCACGCGAGATATGCTTGAGACATATGTTGCAAATAGCAGCGGTGCGATCTGATGCACTCATCTCAAAAAAGGCCCACACCAAAGAACTTTTTGAATAACGCACAGAGACTGCAGCGCCCTGCACATGTGGAGCTTTGGGGTTTGATGCAGTCAATGTGCTGCCCTTAGGCTGGCCCCTGGAGGGCATCCTGCCTCGTTGGTGACGACTTGGTCCGCAGCCACCTCCTCCAAGCCACGTACAAGTCCATGTGTTTCTTGGGACTGATCCCTTAAAGACTGCTGCTGATGCTGAGTGCCAGGCTGCACCTCCATACTGACACAATCCTCCTCCTCCTCCTCCTCTCTCCTATTAGGCACCCACGTTGAGTCAGTGACCTCATCATCCCCTCCCTCCTCATCACTGGAACAAACCTTGCAGTATGCTGCAGCAGGGGGAGCATGACTGCCAGATTGCTGTCCTTCTTGGGCACCCCCTCTGTCCATGCTCATGTTACTGCCTTCATCGAGCTCAGTATCATCATCAGAGCCTTCCAAACGCTGGGCATCCTCCTGGAGCATGTACCCAACACTGTGGTCAAACAGTTCGAGGGACTTTTCAGGAGGACATGGTGGGGCTAGGGAAGAAGTCACCGATGACATTGAGCCGAGGGAAGAGGCAGCTGCTTTGCCAGACAAAGTACCCTGGGCATGGGTGAGAGAGGATGAGGAGGATGAGAACAGCTTGGTCATCCACTCGACCAAGTCTTCCGCATGTTGCGGCTCAACACGGCCAGCTGCGGAAAAAAAGGCCAAGCGTGTCCCACAGCCACGTGCTGATGAGGATGCACTGTCTCCACGACCAGCACTAGACATAGAGCCGGCTTGCCCTCTCTTATTGGCTTGTGACTGTCTGCCTCTCCTTCTTGGCCTTCCAGACATACTAATGGCCTGTAGCTGCGCTAAGCTGGGATATATATATATATATATATATATATATATATATATATATATATATATATGTACTGATACTGCAGCTAGCAAAATCAACTGCCTGCCTATAGTATGAGAACACCACCAACCTTCTACAGGTAGCTTTAGCTGAACACTGTGCAGAGCTCGCAAAAAACTAACTTGTAGCTTTTTTAGCTGCCTGCGGTAGTGATAGGATCAGGAAAACACCACCAACCTTCTACAGGTAGCTTTAGGTGAACACTGTGCAGAGCTCGCAAAAAAATAACTTGTAGGTTTAGCTGAACACTGTGAGGTGGACGCACCACACTAACTTGTAGTTTTAGCTGAACACTGTGAGCAGGACGCACAGCACTAACTTGTAGTTTTAGCTGAACACTGTGAGCAGGACGCACTGCACTAACTTGTAGCTTTAGATGAACACTGTGCAGAGGTCTCACTACACTAACTTATAGGTTTAGCTGAACACTGTGAGCAGGACGCACAGCACTAACTTGTAGTTTTAGCTGAACACTGTGAGCAGGACACACCCCACTAACTTGTAGGTTTAGCTGAACACTGTGAGGTGGACGCACCACACTAACTTGTAGGTTTAGCTGAACACTGTGAGCAGGACGCACCCCACTAACTTGTAGTTTTAGCTGAACACTGTGTGCAGGACACACCGCACTAACTTGTAGGTTTAGCTGAACACTGAGCAGGACGCACCCCATTAACTTGTAGGTTTAGCTGAACACTGTGAGCAGGACGCACCCCACTAACTTGTAGTTTTAGCTAAACATTGTGAGCAGGATGCACTGCACTAACTGTAAATAGTCTAGCTGCCTGACTGTGGTACTAATAGGATCAAAAGAACACCAGCAATTCTCTTCAGGTAGCTGTAAATACTGTAACAAGACAAGCCTGCCTGTCAGTAAGAAGATAACAGGAACGGATCTAGCTGAACACTGTGAGCAGGACGCACTGCACTAACTTGTAGCTTTAGATGAACACTGTGAAGAGGTCTCACTACACTAACTTGTAGGTTTAGCTGAACACTGTGAGCAGGACGCACAGCACTAACTTGTAGTTTTAGCTGAACACTGTGAGCAGGATGCACCGCATTAACTTGTATGTTTAGCTGAACACTGTGAGGTGGACGCACCGCACTAACTTTTAGTTTTAGCTGAACACTGTGAGCAGGACGCACCGCACTAACTTGTAGGTTTAGCTGAACACTGTGAGGTGGACGCACCACACTAACTTGTAGGTTTAGCTGAACACTGTGAGCAGGATGCACCCCACTAACTTGTAGGTTTAGCTGAACACTGTGAGCAGGACACACCCCACTAACTTGTAGTTTTAGCTGAACACTGTGAGCAGGATGCACCGCACTAACTTGTAGGTTTAGCTGAACACTTTGAGCAGGACGCACCCCACTAACTTGTAGTTTTAGCTGAACACTGTGAGCAGGACGCACTGCACTAACTGTAAATAGTCTAGCTGCCTGACTGTGGTACTAATAGGATCAAAGAACACCAGCAATTTTCTTCAGGTAGCTGTATATACTGTAACAAGACAAGCCTGCCTGTCAGTAAGAAGATAACAGGAACAGATCTAGCTGAACACTGTGAGCAGGATGCACTGCACTAACTGTAAATAGTCTAGCTGCCTGACTGTGGTACTAATAGGATCAAAAGAACACCAGTAATTTTCTTCAGGTAGCTGTATATACTGTAACAAGACAAGTCTGCCTGTCAGTAGGAAGATAACAGGAACGGATCTAGCTAAACTGAATACAGTGTATATATATATATGCAACACCTGAGATGCATAAATATATACACAATACACTGTAAGTGCAGCTAACTGACTGACTGTTCTGCCTAATCTATCTAACTCAAATCAAATGACACTGTCTCTCTGTCTATCTCTTTCAACGCCGGAACACACACTACACAGGGCCGCTGTGCAGGCGGCATGATATAGTGTGGGGCGTGTACTAAATCCCCTGAGCCATAATTGGCCAAAGCCTCCTTGGCTTTGGCCAATTACGGCTCTCTGTTCAGACGGGGCTGTGATTGGCCAAGCATGCACTATGACCCGCATCATCAGCCAGCAATGCACTGCGATGCCGCAGTGAATTATGGGCCGTGACGCGCCACACGAATTTGGCGTGAACGGCCCATATTGTTCGCAATTCGGCGAACGGGCGAACAGACGATGTTCGAGTCGAACATGGGTTCGACTCGAACACGAAGCTCATCCCTACTCACTACCTATCACAGTTTTGAAGGCCATAAAATGCTAAGATGGCACAACCCCCCCAAATGACCCCATTTAGGAAAGTAGACACCCCAAGCTATTTGCTGAGAGGCATGGTGAGTATTTTGCAGCTTTCATTTGTTTTTGAAAATGAAGAAAGAAAAATGTATTTTTTTTTTCCTTTTTCAATTTTCAAAACTTTGTGACAAAAAGCGAGGTCTGCAAAATACTCACCAAACAGCTTGGGGTTTTTACTTTCCAAAATGGGGTCATTTGGGGGGGGGGGTGCCATCTGGGAATTCCATGGCCTCCGAAACTGTGATAGGCAGTGAGGAGTGAAATCAAAAACTTACACCCTTAGAAACCCTGAAGGTGGTGCTTGGTTTTCAGGGTCCCGTACGTGGCTAGGCTCCCAAAAAGTCTCACACATGTGTTATCTCTGTACTCAGGAGAAGCATCAGAGTGTATTTTGGGGTGTAATTTCACATATGCCCATGGCATGTTTGAGCAATATATCATTTAGTGACAACTTTGTGCAAAAAAAAAAAAAAAATTGTCTTTTTCCTGCAACTTGTGTCACAATATAAAATATTCAATGGACTCGACATGCCTCTTAGCAAATAGCTTGGGGTGTCTACTTTCCAAAATGGGGTCATTTGGGGGGGGGGGGCATTGAACTGTCCTGGCATTTTATGCACAATTTAGAAGCTTATGTCACACATCACCCACTCTTCTAACCACTTGAAGACAAAGCCCTTTCTGACACTTTTTGTTTACATGAAAAAATATTTTTTTTTGCAAGAAAATTACTTTGAACCCCCTATTTTTTTAAAGCAAAGGCCCAACAGATTAAAATGGTGGGTGTTGCGTTTTTTTTCACACAGTATTTGCACAGCGATTTTTCAAACGCATTTTTTTGGAAAAAACACACTTTTTTTTTCATTTTAATGCACTAAAACACACTATATTGCCCAAATGTTTGATGGAGTTAAAAAAGATGATCTTAGGCCAGGTACATGGATACCAAACACGACATGCTTTAAAATTGCGCACAAACGTGCAGTGGCGACAAACTACATACATTTTTAAAAGCCTTTAAAAGCCTTTACAGGTTACCACTTTAGATTTACAGAGGAGGTCTACTGCTAAAATTACTTCCTTTGATCTGACCTTTGCGGTGATACCTCACATGCATGGTGCAATTGCTGTTTACATCCGACACTTGCGTTCGCCTTTGCACAAGAGCAGGGAGGAACAGGGTTGCTTTTTTTTTTTGCTTTCTTTTTTTTTTGGCTTTTTTATCTTATTTTTAAACTGTTCCTTTCATTTTTTTATCATTTTTATTGTTATCTCAGGGAATGTAAATATCCCCTATGATAGCAATAGGTAGTGACAGGTACTCTTTTTTGAAAAAAATGGGGTCTATTAGATCCTAGATTTCTCCTCTGCCCTCAAAGCATCTGACCACACCAAGATCAGTGTGATAAAATGCTTCCCCAATTTCACAATGGTGTTCGTAGCTTCCGGTTTCTTAGGCCATAGAGATGATTAGAGCCATTCTGGTATCTAATCAGCTCTATGGTCAGCTGGCGAAATCACCGGCTGCATTCTCGGGTTCCTTGTTGGGACAGGAGAGCCAAAAAAAACATGGAAGATGGTGGGAGGGGGGTCATTCCCTCCCACTGCTTGTAAAAAGCAGTCTAGAGGTTAATTAGCCGCTAGGATTACTTTTACATGAAAGCCGACCACTGGCTGAAAAGAATGATACTAAGATGATACCAAGATGATACCTAAACCTGCAGGCATCATTCTGGTATAACCACTCAAAGTTCAGCCAGTCCAGTCATACCAGTACATTGCTGGTCCTTGTTGGGCATATATTGTAATCTTTTTTTTCATGCAGCCTGTGGGCTGAACGAAAAAAAGAGATTGATCGGTGGGTATGCCCACCATTAGAATACCTCCCTTCATCCACCCACTTCTAATGATGGGCATACATGCACCATTTATATATTCCGAAGCTGAAGCATCCGCCCCAAAAGTTAGGAGCAAATCTCTAGATAAATAAATCTGCACTGCAACTGAATGGCGTACCTGCTAAGCAAATGATGGTTAACATTAAAACAAAGTAACATTACAGTATAACAGTAAGACTTACCATACCTGCAAAGCAAATACAAAAAAAACATAGTAAAAAATAAAAAAAACATTTTTTAAAGCAACCTGTGCCTAAAATATATATATGCCGAAGCATGGGGGCATCCACCCGCAAAAGGTAGGAGCAAATCACTCCTCCGCCCCTGCTGCCCCCATGCTACGGCATATACTGTATGCTGAATTATGTAACTGTGGTGGTGAAATCACCTCCGACATCGCTGGAGTCACGGCTTTATGTATCGTGGGAGCAAACGCTGTTGCTGTCAAGATGAATAAATCCACGCTGCAGCTGAATGGCGTACCTGAAAACAAAAAAATGGTTAACAATAAAACACAGTAAACAGTAAAGTATAAAAAAATTGCATACCTGAAAAGCAAACATGATAAAACATAACAACAATAACACATTGCAGAATAGAATACAGCAAAAAAGAGCAGAACAATAGAGAGAGAATAGAGAGAGAAAGAACAATAAAACGACAACTATTTTTGTGTTTTTTATTTTATATTTTTTTTTTCTATTTTTTTTTTTTTACATCTTTTTTTTTTATAACTGTAACATTTGTAGCTGTAACCAGTTCCAGGTTTAGGTTTCTCAAAATGCGATGGCATCTTGAGAGATCCTGTGAAAGTGTGCCTAGCCTGTGCAATGCTGTACCCTACGCTAAAACTCAACTAGTGTATGGTAGCGCTCAAAACATTCACCAATGCAAAGACCAGGATTGTCAGAACAGGAGGGACAATAATAGCGGGTGTCACGCCTATACCCGTGCTTTCTGCAGACACAACATTTTCTTTGGGGGGCTCGTTGGGTAGGGGTACGCGGGAGGACATTAGGGAAAATGCCTCTCATGCAGCCGGCTTACTGCATTTGGATTGGGAAGGTGAGGTGGAGCACCGTCTGGAAACAGAAGGGCTCTGACGATCTCTTCCTGGAATTTAAGGAAGTATCCAGTCCATCCTGAAGCTCTGTATAACACATGAGCATTCAGCAAAGCCAATTGAAATAAGTATACAGACACTTTTTTATACCAGTGTCTGGCCTTACAGGCAACTAGGTACGGTGCCAACAACTGGCCGTTGAGGTCCACCCCTCCCATATTTTGGTTATATTCGTGGACACAGAGGGGTTTCTCCACTACACCAGTCGCCGTAGTATTTTGGACCGTCGTGTCTGCGTGAAGGGAGATAAGAATGAAAACATTCTTATTATCCCTCCACTTCATAGCGAGCAAATTATTACACTGCAAGCAGGCTCTCTCCCCCAGCCTAAGACGGAATCTACAAGCCGCTGGAAAAAGCCCCGGCCATTAGGTCGCACGGTGCCACATGCTCCAATCTGATGATCAAAAAGGTGACTAAAAAGTGGCACGCTCGTGTAATAATTGTCTACATATAAGTGGTACCCCTTTCCGAATAAGGGTGACACCAAGTCCCACACAATCTTGCCAGCACTTCCTATGTAGTCAGGGCAGTTTGTCGGCTCTACGTGGCTATCTTTTCCCTCGTAAATCATAAAACTACATGTATAGCCTGTGGCCCTGTCACAGAGCTTATACATCTTGACCCCGTATCTGGCACGCTTGCTGGGAAGGTACTGTTTGAATGACAAGCAGCCAGAAAACTTAATCAGGGACTCATCAACGCAAACAACTTGATGGGGAGTAAACAAGTCTACAAAGCGTTGGTTGAAGTGGTTTACGAGGGGCCGAATTTTGTAGAGCCGATCGTATCCAGGGTCTCCACTAGGGATGAGCCGAACACCCACCTGTTCGGTTTGCACCAGCACATGCGAACAGGGCAAAAATTTGTTCGAACACGCGAACACCGTTAAAGTCTATGTGGGACAAACATAAATAATCAAAAGTGCTAATTTTAAAGGCTTATATGCAAGTTATTGTCATAAAAAGTGTTTGGGGACCTGGGTCCTGCCCCAGGGGACATGAATGAATGCAAAAAAAGTTTTAAAAACGGCCGTTTTTTCGGGAGCAGTGATTTTAATAATGCTTAAAGTGAAACAATAAAAGTGTAATATTCCTTTGAATTTCATACCTGGGGGGTGTCTCTAGTATGCCTGTAAACATGTTTCCCATGTTTAGAACAGTCTGACAGCAAAATGACACTTCAAAGGAAAAAAGTCATTTAAAACTACTTGTGGCTATAATTAATTGTCGGTCCGACAATACACATAAAAGTTCATTGATAAAAACGGCATGGGAATCCCCCACAGGAACCCCGAACCAAAATTAAAAAAAAAAAAAAAAAATGGTGTGGGGGGTCCCCCTAAATTCCATACCAGGCCCATTTTGTACCTGGGGGTGACTATAGTATGCCTGTAAAGTGGCACATGCTTCCCGTGTTTAGAACAGTCCGAACGCAAAATTACATTTCTAAAGGAAAAAAGTCATTTAAAACTACTCGCGGCTATAATGAATTGTCAGTCCCAGCAAAAATTAAAAAAGAAAGCTGTGTGGGGGTCCCTCCAAATTCCATACCAGGCCCTTCAAGTCTGGTATGGATATTAAGGGGAACCCCGGCCAAATTTTTTTTTAGATTCAAAATCAAAATCTATACCAGACCTGCAGGGTTTGGTATGGATTTTAAGGGGAACCCCACGCCATTTTTTTTTTAAAATGGCGTGGGGTCCCCCCAAAAATCCATACCAGACCCTTATCCGAGCACGCAACCTGGCAGGCCGCATGAAAAGAGGGGGGGACGAGAGAGCGCCCCCCCTCCTGAACCATACCAGGCCACATGCCCTCAACATTGGGAGGGTGCTTTGGGGTAGCCCCCCAAAGCAACTTGTCCCCATGTTGATGGGGACAAGGGCCTCATCCCTTGTGGGGGGTCTGTGGGTGGGGGGACCCCCAGATCCCGGCCCTCCCCCCTGTGTGAAATTGTAAGGGTGTACAAAAGTACCCCTACCATTTCACAAAAAAGTGTCAAAAATGTTAAAAATGACAAGAGACAGTTTTTGACAATTCCTTTATTTAAATGCTTCTTCTTTCTTCTATCTTCTTTCTTCTATCTTCCTTCGGTTTCTTCCTCTATCTTCTTCTTCTTCTGGTTCTTCTGGTTCTTCCTCCGGTGTTCTCCTCTGGCATCTTCCTCTGCGACGTCTTCTTCCCTTCTTCTTCTCCGCATCCATGATGGGAGGCTCCCGCTGTGTGAAGCTTCTCGTCTTCTGATGGTTCTTAAATAATGGAGGGTGGGGCCGTTACGTAACGGGTGACCCCGCCCCCCTCTGACGTCACGGGGAATGCCACAGGGAAGTCCCTGTCAAGTTCCCGTGCATCAGAGGGGGGCGGGGTCACCAGGTGGCCCCGTTCTCCGGGGTTCCCCTTAATATCCATACCAGACCTGAAGGGTCTGGTATGAAATTTAGGGGGACCCCCCACGCCAACAGGTTGCTACAAATGTTATAATTGTAACGTATGTAACTCACTTATTTGTGGTACGCATTTTGCACACCCACGCATGGGTAATCGTTATCTGATACATGAGTATTTCAATTGTAACACTGATCACTGCGTGTACATGTTGAAATGCCCCTGTACATTGACGTATGTGGGTAAAACCGTCGGCCCGTTCAAGAAACAATTCCAAAAGCATAGAAGTGACATTAGGGTTGCCCTGGCCAAGACCGAGAAGGGTGAACAGGTTGACAAACCTGTAGCAATGCACTTTGTAACAGCCAAACCCATGAACTCCGTGGGATGGTGATTGAGCATGTCAAGCCATCCCATAGGGGTGGGGATCATGATCGGTTACTTCTCTGCCGTGAGGCGTATACAGCGTATACAGCTGATCGGTTACCATTAGGCATTTGCTGGAGAGGCGATCCGCACTCACGATTTTTAAATGCCAGTACCCTTAACCATTTATGTTACTTTTATACACAACAGTTTTTAATACTTTATGGCGGTATTCTGACGTCATTCTGACATAAGAGGGAGGGGGAGTGTACTTCTTTTCATTCTGCACATTTGTTTTTTTTGATTGGTGACCACTCTATATATATATTGTGTCTGGCACTATGCACCCTATCACATGCCTGACGAAAGGGTCCTGTGCGGCCCCGAAACGTTGCACCTCTTTTGTGATGTAACCTCTTTTCATTAAAAACCTTCTTGGACAACTTCTTGCTGATCCATGGTGTGCTGGCGAAGATGTACGTTTGTCTGATGCTTCCAGAACCCAACTGGTAATCACTGCAGCACCCACTATTTATGTGCCATTTTACCAGGAATGTGTGCGATTGGAATATTGAATAGAAGATTGGGGTCTGGTACGCCTGACCTTAGCAGGGACCACAACTCCGTCGTCAGAACTATCTGTCATGGAGCCGCTGCTTTCTACAGGTTCGTATTGAGCCTGAATCTGACATATGAGTGACTTCTACCTCACTATCTGTCATGCTCAGAAACGTGTAGGCCTCTTCACTAGTGTACCTTCGATTTTTCATTTTGGGCTCTAAATTTAGTGGTACACTAGTGAGACTCACAGGCAAAAAAACTCCTGACTGTCAGCCACTGTATCAAAACGCTACCAAAAAACTGTTAGCGATCACAGGGATCAGACCTGACTCTGCGAAGGCTGCAGTTATGTGTTTAGTGTTTTGTAAGTGACAGTGATCGATCAATACTGCACTTGGGTGGGCTGGGCTGGGCAGAGGGGCAAAACGAAGCTGCTAGCAGGTATCTGGGCTGATCCCACTAACACTGCGTTTTTGGGAACCCTAAACTTCTGGGGACGCTAGTATAGATCTGATCAGATCAGATATTGATCCGTTCAGATACTATACCACTAAGGGAGGTGTCTGCTGCGTGCGTGGGTGTTAGCGGTACTGTCGCTAACCTGACGATGCCTGGGTCGACGCAGACCCTATCTGACCCTAAAACGTAACTTATATCACAGCCGGGCAATTAGGGGGTTAAACCTTTATTAGGTAATAACCGGCGGGTGCCCTGAAACTATAATAAACAAACTAACTAACCAGCGTCACCCGTAACAGTTTTACGGTGATCACTGGTGAAAGGGTTAACTAGGGGGCAATCAGGGGGTTAAAACCTTTACTAGGTAGTATATGGGGGTCCCTGACACTATAAAAAGCTGACGGCGAACCTAAATACTTACCTCCCTAACCAGCATCACCTGTGACACTAATACAGCGATCAGAAAAACGATTGCTTAGTTACACTGGTGACGGGGGGTGATCACGGGGTTAAAACTTTATTAGGGGGGGTACCCTAGATCTAAAGGGGCCTAACACTAACTGCCCTACCACTTATAACTGTCACAAAATGACACCAATGCAATAATCAGAAAAAAAGAAAAACTGCTATTGGTATCACTGTAACAGGGGGTACAGGGGGGTGATCAGGGGGTGATAGGGGGTTAAATGTGTGCCTAGAGTGTTCTACTGTAAGTGTTGTGTTTGGTGCACTTACTTGGATGTCCTCTTTCCTCGGGAGCTGGAACGAAAAGGCTTCCCGAGGAGCGATGACATCACTTCCTCTGCCGCTGTTTACATTACAGCAGCAGAGGAAGCCTGTCATTCGCCAGGAGCGATTGTGAAGGGGTGGCCATGAATTAGTGGCCTCCCCCTCACTTCGGATCGATCCTGACATGAATCCGACTGCCGCAGGCACTGGGGGGACCCGATCGGACCCCCCGCCCGCAGGCAGGCAGGGACGTACAGGTAAGCCCTTATGCCTGCCCGTGCCATTGTGCCGACGTACATCGGCTCTCTCTCTTCCCCCCCTCTTTTCCTGCAGCCTGCCAGGTTGCGTGCTTGAATAAGTGCCTGGTATAGATTTTTGGGGGGACCCCAAGCCATTTTTTTTTAAATTTTGGCGCGGGGTTCCCCTTAATATCCATACCAGACCTGAAGGGCCTGGTATGGAATTTGGGGAGACCCCATGCATTTTTTTTTAATTTTGGTTTGGGGTTCCCCTTAATATTCATACCAGACCCAAAGGGTCTGGCAATGGACTGTGGGGGAATCCCATGTCGTGTTTATCAATGAACTTTTATGTGTTTTATGTGTATTGCCAGGACCGACAATTCATTACAGCCGCGAGTACTTTTAAATTACTTTTTTTCCTTTAGAAATGTCATTTTGCTCTCGGGCTATTCTAAACACAGGAAACATGCGCCACTTTACAGGCATACTATAAACACCCCCAAGGTATGAAATTTAAAGGAATATTTCACTTTTATTGCTTCACTTTAAGCATTAAAATCATTGCTCGCGAACAATTTTTAAAACTTTTTTTTGCATTGATACATGTCCCCTGGGGCAGGACTTAGGTCCCCAAACACTTTTTATGACAATAACTTGCATATAAGCCTTTAAAATTAGCACTTTTGATTATTCATGTTCGTGTCCCATAGACTTTAACGGTGTTCGAACAAATTTTTTGCCTGTTCGCATGTTATGCTGCGAACCAAACCGGGGGGTGTTCGGCTCATCCCTATTATCACACATCCATTTAAGAGGGGCATGATCAGTGACTAGTTTGAATGGTCTCTCCAACAAGTAATATTTCAGAGCATCTAAGGCCCATTTGATAGTTAAACATTCTTCTCAACAATAGCATAGTTTTTCCTCATGTCTTTTAAGCTTTCTGCTCAGGTAGACCACTGGGTGCTCCTCCCCATCTCTGATATTTGGGACAGTACAGCACATAGTCTCTTTAGACTCTTTCAAAAGTCGTTAGGTAAGCTTCCACATCATCTGCAGGTGTCATCTTCTGCAGGTAATAGCTGGCATGCACTATTTTCTGTTCCACTGGCAAAGGGCCTACGGACCCCTTCTTTAACTCCACCAGGGCCTCTGCAAACTTGCAGTTAGTTTCTTTCTGGGCTGCAATGGTTTCCTGCTGTGTTGCAGTGGCCTGGCGATTTATCACCTGCTATTGGCAGTTGGCTTCCTGCTGCTGGCAGTTGGTTTCCTTCTGGGTTGCAGTGGCCTGCAGCAGAGCTTTTAACACATCCTCCATCTTTCCACTTGTTCAGGAAGATGTCTGCTGAAAATCCACCATATGTGGGGGTTAGCTCAATGGGGATCACCTTCACTGGTGAAAATGGGTAGTCCAAACGGCAGGTTTTCTTAAAATCTGACTTAAAGCCAGTTTTATTTTTAAAAGGTTGCATGGAAATCAAATAAACAAAACAGAAAATAAATCCTTGCCATGCAGGCACTAACTAGAGATCAGGATCCTAACTCACAGTTGAAGGGATTCTCACAGTCACCCACAAAACAAAGATAATGTAAACCTTTTTCTGTCTCTCACAAAGCAGACATCACATCAGTAGCTCTCTCTCTCTCTCTCTCTCTCTCTCTCTCTCTCTCTCTCTCTCTCTCTCTCTCTCTCTCTCTCTCTCTCAGGTAAAACATAGTGTCCATCAATCAACCCGCCTTTCATAATGTCATAAAATTTAAAAAAAAACTTTTGCCTTTAGTTATACTTTTAGCACACACATAAACAAACTCCCAGTTTATTAAATAAAATCCTTTTTTTTAACCATTTTTAAATCTTTTGTTGTATCTCAGTGCTGATGATCTCCCACAGTCTCTTTCAGAAACTTTTTGCCTCCATGCACCAGTGATGGCTGTATGGCATTTTCTAATAACCTCAACAATAGACTGTGCATGCATAATAGCATTGAAATGGCCATTTGTAGTCTCCATCACAACTTGTGTGGTAGGGTGACAACGCTGCAGCAACAGGGAAACAGGACAAGTGCATTGTCTTAGTATGGCAGGATTACCAGGTATTATTTTAATGCAGGTGTCAGTTTTAAAAAGATTGTAAATTAATTTTTAAATTTCATTAACATGTTAAAGCTTTCATGGACTGTTAGCAATTTGTTTTAGATATACTTTAAGTATAAAATTTATACTAAAATGTTCTTATGATAGCTAGTTTAGCTATGATCATTTTAAAGCGACAATAAAAACATCTGTCTATGTACAATTTTGACTTCAAGCTTGGCATAATAAATTCAGTTAAACATTTTTTCCAGCTTTTGTCTCTTTAAATTGTAAAGCAGCAGATTGTGCCTAAGTGTATGCTTTCATATTTTGGGCGACAACTCCCAAGCGAGCAGAACACATGTCCCCAGAAGGACTGTTTTATGACACTGTGATTGGCTCTGCAGATTAAAGGGTGGTGCATTCTCAAGAGATAGCATCTGAATTACAAACATAAGATCAATATTTCATCAAACACATTTTCACAAAAAGACTTTCTGTGAAGTTAAGAGATAAATTGTCTGGTTTCTAAAAGAAAAAGAGAATCTGCTGAACATTTTGTGTTTGGAATGCACAATAATATTCTTTAGAGACAAAGACATGTTTATGAGATGAGTGGAGTATTTACATTGGTTAGAGTCTTGTTTTTGATTGCATATATTCACCTTCTGTTTCAAGCTATGGCTAATAGACCCATTTTTCAGAAGGGCATAGAAAAATACCTCTTTTATAATTATGAGGGCAGCTCACAAAAAATAAAATAAAATAAATATCTAATTAATTGTTTTAGCAGCAGTTTTGTTTTTCTTTGTTGCTGTTTTAAAGTGGTTGTAAACTGTAAAAAAAAACAAAACACAACCTGCAAGACAAAGGTATGCAACAGATACTAGCTCATTTTGAAATACTTACCTTAGATCGAAGTTGTTGCAGCGCCCCCCGCACATCGCTGTGACCGGCTACATGTTTGCCAGAGTTATCTACGAGTTTGCGGGCTCTGGGGCTGTGATTGGCCGGAGCCACGATGACGTCATAGCTCCTAAAGACACGGCATGAGCGGATACAGTGAATATCTCCTAAAAGGTGAAAGTTTAGGAGCTATTCACGGTACCTACAGGTAAGCCTTATTATAGGCTTACCTGTAAATGGTGTAACAGAGTTTACAACCACTTTAATAATACAGTCCTTGTGTTTACACCTAAGTAAGTGTTTGTGTAAGGCCCATTCACATTTGAATTGCACAGGAAGGTGATCAGCGTTTCAGTGCGATTCCTATACAATTCATTTGAATGGCCTGAAATCGCACTGGATCTCACCAAAAATAATGCATGCACTGCTTTTCAAAAATTATCTACATTGGATCGCGTGGTGCTGTGGTACCAAACGATAAGGTGCAGGCAAATGCACTGCGCTTGCAAACTGAGTTTGGTGTGTCTTTAGGATTATATTGACACCCGCAGCAGTTTGTACTTCTAGTGCATTTTGCACACAAATGTGCACTGAATGTGGGTTTCCTGCACAGCATTATGACGTGAATGAGCCCTAGCTATTTAGGGCAGCTCCGAAGGAAAATTCTGCTGACCAGCCCAATCTCACCAAACAATATTATTCATTAAAAGTATGGACCATTTACAATTTTTTTTGTGTACTATTTAGTTTAGTCTCAAACGTGCAGGATGTTTGATAATTCAAAGGGCAAGGTTTCCAGTGCATGGTTGTTAAAAAATACACTATGGGGGATGGGGGTTATTTATGAAAGGCAAATCCACTTTGCACTACAAGTGCACTACAAGTGCACCTGAAAGTGCACTTGGAAGTGCAGTCACTCTAAATCTAAGGGGTAGATCTGAAATGAGTGGAAGCTCTGCTGATTTTATCATCCAATCATGTGCAAGCTAAAATGCTGTTTTTATTTTCCTTGCATGTCCCCCTCGGATCTACAGCGACTTTACTTCCAAGTGCACTTTCAAGTGCACTTGCAGTGCAAAGTGGATTTGCCTTTAGTAAATAAACCCCAATATGTCCAACAGTGTGGGAACAGCTGAACCTGGGTGCGGTTCGGCAAATGTTTGGCGTGCGTTTTCAAGTTCAGATCTCAAATCCAAACTCTATTGAAATCAATTGGAGCAGAACATTAATTTTTAGTAATGACCATTTTCTAAACTAAAGTCAGGGAACTGTATAAAGAAATGACACGAGGGCTTGGGCACTGACCTTAGTGACATGTATCAAAGAAAAAGTTTTATTAAATTATGATTCAATGGGTAGAGGGAGGGAAGAACAGAATCCCCTCAGCAGCTATCGAGTTCACTGCTGTGCCTGAGAGGAGTGACACTGCCATCATTCCCTTCAGTGAGGCAGCTACAAAACAGAACGGCTCCAGTGCGCTCCCCCCCTTCATATAACATAGCGCTCGGGGCACTTGCACCTTCTGCCCCCATCCCATTTTCCAGCCCTGGTTACAACCCCTGTCAGTTTTTTTTTTTTCGATCTGTGACCCACTAGGGAGACTTTCTTTCACTTTCTGTCTCATAGCCATAATAGTAAGAAAAAAATGACTGGACAATACTAGCCAAGAACTATCCAAGACCTGAAAGAGCCCAGTTGCACATCTGTATAGGTGCCGGGAGGCCTTGCACATGTGCACAGATGCAGCAGGGCTCCATCAAAAATAGTGGCAAAGGAAAGTGACAAGGGGTGAGAAACAAAGTTCCACTTTAATTCATTTCATTTTTTGTTTTCCACGCAGAAGATGGAAGAATTTGGAGAGGCCACTATTTATGAGGAACAGAGAGGCATATTTAAGTTTAAATAATTAAATTAGGCTGCATATTTGAGGAGATATGATATCAATATTGTACAGATTTCAGATACAGAATCTCATTCTGATTAATGGGAGGACAATTTGGAGACAGAGGGGGTTATTTACTAAAGGAAACTCCACTTTGCACTGCAAGTGCACTTAGAAGTGTACTTGGAAGTGCAGTTGCTGTAGATCTGAGGAGGACATACAAGGAAAATAAAAAACAGCATTTTTGCTTGCACATGATTGGATGATAAAATCAACAGAGCTTCCCCTCAGATCTACAGCGATCTACAGTGACTGCACTTACAAGTGCACTTTTTAGTGCACTTGTAGTGCAGAGTGGATTTGCCCTTAGTAAGCCTGATCACAGCTGGAGGTGTCAGCTTGGTCGCAAGGGGGTGTCAGCCCGATCACAGTGGGGGTGTCAGCCCAAACGCAGGGGGATATCTGCTCAGGGGGGGTCCGTCCGGTCACAGGGGGGTCCGCTTGCTCTTAGCATGCCTCCATTCCTGGGGCAAGGCCACATACTATTACTCAGCACTTCTATGGGAATATTCCAGTATGTGCACAGTAGGGGAAGTTAGGCTGTAGCTTACCATAGATAGCTTGTTCCATGGTAGTGGTGTTGTCACAGAACGTCCCACACTCTGCTTGAGTGCTTCCGTCATATACCACTTCCTCCCAGTCTGTATACAGATATCCCAACCTCTCTGAGCACAAAACAAGGCGACACTTGCTTGTTGCTACCATGAACTCACTTTATTCAGTACCAGAATACAGTCTTATATACAGGAGAAAATATTACTCTAACAATACAAACGTAACCTAAAATTAACCTAATTAACATGCGCTAACTAACTAATCCTTTATACAGCCTAGGTGATTGAGACATGACCTTTTGCCCAGACTGAGTTAATTATCACAGGACACCTTCTCACAATAGCAGCAGCTCCAATCAATTAACATAAACACAGGTAGTTGAAGACACCAGCATCTCCTCACAGGATGTGTCCCAACAGAATGAATCAGTCTTATCAGCAGGGGGCTGCTGGAGGAATCCCCCCTCCCTCCTCAGGGACACAAATCCACAGCAAAGAGTCCCCAACAGAATCAAACAACATACAATATATACATATATACACGACGGAGTCCGATTAGTAAAGTTCAGACTGGATTTCTCATTCACCTCACAAAGAGTATTGTTCCATTGGAAATCCAGGGCCTATAATCAAAAGGCAACAGGCTTGCATTCAGTCCTCTCTAACAGCCTCTGTCCCTGCTAGGTCTGTCACATTTCTCCCCTTTCGGCAGGAGACTAACACAGGAGGAGACCCCAGACGGGTTGACTCCGAAGTTAGTCCATAGTTCCAGTCCTCTACTGCCTGTACCCATACAGTACCCCAAATAAATTATTCCAAACAGAGTATTACTCACCCAGCCAACCTCTGCCTCTCTCAGAGAACATATCTGCCGCTGGGGAGAGGCCTGGACTGGCCCTTCTCCTTGGAGTCCTTTCTGCCGCTGGAGAGAAGACAGGGGGACTGAGCTCACTCCATCCTGCTGTTGGGGATCTGGGCCGACTGCCCAGCATCCCTGGGGTATACAGGTGGGAACTGAAGCCCCATCAACCAACACTAGATCAAGCTACAGTTGTGAGGTGATGACTGCATTCTCTCCTTGGATCCTGATCTGCAGATCGCGATAGACTGCCACCTCCTCAACTTGGGCCTCCACAATTGCTGCAGGTGTGGGGCAGAAGTCTTGGACCCTCTGTCCAGTTACCAGATCTTCAGCTGGAGAAGTTTGTTGTAACTCCATAGATGCTGCTGGCAGAAAATCACATGTCCCTGTCAGTGTTGTGGGAGAAAGGCCGACTACCTCTTCTCTCAAGAAGGCCGAAGCCACTGTTGGTGCTGGGCAAAGCACAGTGAACTTTGGCCCTGATAGCAGCTCTTCTGCTGGAGGCTCATCGGGTTGTTCTTCCTCAGCAGAAAAGTCTATCAAATCCCATGTCTCTGCAACTGATGTCTGGGGATAGAGGTTCACCATCTCCTGTCCATGGAACTCAGAAGATGCCATTAGTGCTAAGCAGAGCTCAATGAAGTTTGGCCCTAATCCCAACTCTTCTGCTGGGGGCTCACCCGATGGTTCTTCCTCAGCAGAAAAGTCTATCAAATCCCCTGTCTCTGAAACTGGAGAAGAACCTCTGGGGATGGAGGTTCAACATCTCCTGTCCATGGAATTCAGAAGATGCTATCAGTGCTGGGCAGAGGTTAGCAGAGCTCTGCCCGGTTGTCAGCACTTCAGGTTTGGGGACGGCAATCTCCAGATTTTCCACTGCAGATTCTCTGGCATGCTGCTGGACAGGCACATTCCTCCATCCAAGATCATCCCATGCAGAAACAGGATCATCAAGGTCAGTCAGCACTTGCTGCATCCGCCATAAGACCTCCGCCTCCATAGCTGCGGGGGCAGGTTGGCAAAGCACACTATTGCTCTGCCACATTGCCGACTCTTCAGCCAGCATTTCAGGGTTGTCAGCTGGTATTTCCTGATAGTCCCAGGCAAAGGGAGCCCAGCCCTGGCACTGAGCAATGTCTAGCAGCCGTCTGTAGGCAATCTCTAGCTCCCATTCCTGAACGGCCAGAAATTCCAAATCTTCCGGTGCCCAGTGCACTTCTGAAGTGTTCAGTAGCCCTTCTCTGAAATCCATGATTTCGTCCACCCGCCACTCCAAATCACTCCCAAAGTTAGAGTCCCCTGTCAGCTTCACATACAACAGTCCCAAGCCGCCGTAGCTTAAGCCTTCCGTTGGGCTGTCATCCACTACCCAGGGACATGCTTGGGATACATGCCCCCGGAGGGCTCTGTAACTCTCATCCAGCTTTATCTCTGCCCAGACCAGCCTGCTTAATTCAGCTGTCTGCTTTCTGTGTGGTTTTTCTCCCAAAAACCGCACCCGCAGTCCGTACTGCGACCAGTACCTTTCCTCGATGGAGGGGAGAACTTTTCCCTGGTGTCGCTGCTCACGGGCTAGCGCTTCCTTCCAGAGTTTGCAGCGAATAGAATCACACCATCCCAGCAGGACCTGCTCTGATACTGGTCCTCTGTGCTGTATCTGCATCTCTCGCAACCTCCTTCTGAATTCCTCATCCATGGCGGCTGGTATCTGTACCTCTCCTCTCCTGCTATCTGGACCTTGGATCCAGATGGAAGTTTGGATGTCCCAGTCTGCAGGAAGCTTTCCCGCTGCTTGCCACCAATGTCACGGAACGTCCCACACTCTGCTTGAGTGCTTCCATCATATACCACTTCCTCCCAGTCTGTATACAGATATCCCAACCTCTCTGAGCACAAAACAAGGCGACACTTGCTTGTTGCTACCATAAACTCACTTTATTCAGAACCAGAATACAGTCTTATATACAGGAGAAAATATTACTCTAACAATACAAACGTAACCTAAAATTAACCTAATTAACATGAGCTAATTAACTAATCCTTTATACAGCCTAGGTGATTGAGACATGACCTTTTGCCCAGACTGAGTTAATTATCACAGGACGCCTTCTCACATCAGCAGCAGCTCCAATAGGAGTCGTCCCGTCTCCTACATTGTATAGAGGACAATGTGATCAGCTCATTCAATTTACATAAACACAGGTAGTTGATGACACCTGCATCTCCTCACAGGATGTGGCCCAACAGAATGAATCAGTCTTATCAGCAGGGGGCTGCTGGAGGAATCCCCCCTCCCTCTTCAGGGACACAAATCCACAGCAAAGAGTCCCCAACAGAATCAAACAACATACAATATATACATATATACACGACAGAGTCCGATTAGTACAGTTCAGACTGGATTTCTCATTCACCTCACAAAGAGTATTGTTCCATTGAAAATCCAGGGCCCATAATCAAAAGGCAACAGGCTTGCATTCAGTCCTCTCCAACAGCCTCTGTCCCTGCTAGGTCTGTCACAGGTGTCATTATTTCTAGTGAGAGTTTCTTTATTTTTTCAGTTGGTAGGACTTTCTTTTAAGCACAAGTCAAATCTTGGATGATTTTTATATCTTGCCTTGGAGAGGGGGACAGAGAAGCCAGCTGCTCTGTCGCTGGAGGTCCGGGGGAGGGGCGATGCATGCTGTGAGTTGATTCATGTAACTGGAGCATGAGAATTTTATTCCTGGTGTTAAGCAGGGCTCTGAGTACACTACTGTATGACAGATGTCAATACTAAATCTGCTCAGTTCTCTTGCTGGATTTCTACAATCTGTCAGCATCAGTCATTGTTCGCAGGATTTTTGTCGTAGCATGTTGATGGTAGCATTCCTGTCATAGCATTTCTGTCGTAGAATTTCTATGGTAGCATTTCGCTCGTAGCATTTCGTTCGTAGCATTTCGTTCGTAGCATTTCGTTCGTAGCATTTCGTTCATAGCATTTCGTTCGCAGCATTTCTGTCGTAGCATTTCGATGGTAGCATTCCTGTTGCAGCATTTCTATCATAGCATTTCTGTCACAGCATTTCGATGGTTGAATTCCTGTCGCAGCATTTCGTTCGTAGCATTTTCTGTCGTAGCATTTCAATTGTAGCATTTCTGTCATAGCAGGGTTGGATTTGGTGTCGTTATACGGCAGTCCTGTGGGTTGTCAGGACCTCTCCTTGGGTCTGCAGGACCACAGTGGTTTTGGGAGGAGGGCGGTTGCAGACCCTCAGCTCTGCGGCACTGTTGGCCATGGTTGTGGAGGTATGGGGGGCCCACAGCTTGATTTCAATACCTTAAAATGCGGGGGGGGTTGGAGGTATCTTCAGCATCCTACGGCTGCCATTGTAGGCAGGCGTACGGTTAGGCCCAGTTGTCATCTGTTCTCATTGGGGCATTCATTTCTGTGTTGGTCACGTAGGGTATCATTAGTTCAGCACATACACCAGTATCCTTTCCTGTCATCATACATTGCTATGTATCATCATACCGTCTTTACTCTGTTATTTTTCATCGCATTTGCTTGTGTTATTGTTTCAGGGGATTCACAGCATTTCATGCAGGACCAGCAAAGGGCGTGTGTGTGGTTGTTATCATGTGTATAGTTAGCTAGTGCTCACATCTAGGGTCTGTCATGTCTACAGATTAGGGATGAGCTTCGAGTTCGAGTCGAACTCATGTTCTACTCGAACATTGGCTGTTCGCAAGTTCGCCGAACAGCGAACAATTTGGGGTGTTCGCGGCAAATTCGAATGCCGCGGAACACCCTTTAAAAGTCTATGGGAGAAATCAAAAGTGCTAATTTTAAAGGCTTATATGCAAGTTATTGTCATAAAAAGTGTTTGGGGACCCGGGTCCTGCCCCAGGGGACATGGATCAATGCAAAAAAAAGTTTTAAAAACGGCCGTTTTTTCAGGAGCAGTGATTTTATTAATGCTTAAAGTCAAACAATAAAAGTGTAATATCCCTTTAAATTTCGTACCTGGGGGGTGTCTATAGTATGCCTGTAAAGGGGCGCATGTTTCCTGTGTTTAGAACAGTCTGACAGCAAAATGACATTTGGAAGGAAAAAACTCATTTAAAACTACCCGCGGCTATTGCATTGCCGACAATACACATAGAAGTTCATTGATAAAAACGGCATGGTAATTCCCCACAGGGGAACCCCGAACCAAAAAAAAAAAAAAAAAAATGATGTGGGGGTCCCCCTAAATTCCATACAAGGCCCTTCAGGTCTGGTATGGATATTAAGGGGAACCCCAGCCAAAATTTAAAAAAAAAATTGACGTGGGGTTCCCCCTAAATTCCATACCAGACCCTTCAGGTCTGGTATGGATTTTAAGGGGAACCCCGCGCCAAAAAAAAAAAAAAAAAAAGGCGTGGGGTCCCCCTAAAAATCCATACCAGACCCTTATCCGAGCACGCAACCTGGCAGGCCGCAGGAAAAGAGGGGGGGACGAGAGTGCGGCCCCCCCCCCCTCCTGAACCGTACCAGGCCACATGCCCTCAACATTGGGAGGGTGCTTTGGGGTAGCCCCCCAAAACACCTTGTCCCCATGTTGATGAGGACAAGGGCCTCATCCTCACAACCGTGGCCGGTGGTTGTGAGGGTCTGCGGGCGGGGGGCTTATCGGAATCTGGAAGCCCCCTTTAACAAGGGGACCCCCAGATCCCGGCCCCCCCCCTGTGTGAAATGGTAAGGGGGTACTTACCCCTACCATTTCACTAAAAAACTGTCAAAAATGTTAAAAATGACAAGAGACAGTTTTTGACAATTCCTTTATTTAAATGCTTCTTCTTTCTTCTTTCTTCCTTCATCTTCTTCTGGTTCTTCTGGCTCTTCTGGTTCTTCCTCCGGCGTTCTCGTCCAGCATCTCCTCCGCGGCGTCTTCTATCTTCTTCTCCTCGGGCCGCTCCGCACCCATGGCATGAGGGGAGGCTCCCGCTCTTCTCTTCATCTTCTTCATCTTCTTCTTCATCTTCTTCTTCCTTCTTCTCTTCTTCCTGTCTTCTCCGGGCCGCTCCGCAGCCATGCTGGCATGGAGGGAGGCTCCCGCTGTGTGACGGCGTCTCTTCGTCTGACGGTTCTTAAATAACGGGGGGCGGGGCCATCCGGTGACCCCGCCCCCCTCTGACGCACGGTGACTTGAGGGACTTCCCTGTGACGTCACGGGGAATGCCACAGGAAAGTCCCGTCATGTCACCGTGCGTCAGAGGGGGGCGGGGTCACCGGGTGGCCCCGCCCCCCGTTATTTAAGAACCGTCAGACGAAGAGACGCCGTCACACAGCGGGAGCCTCCCTCCATGCCACAGCATGGATTGCGGAGCGGCCCGGAGAAGACAGGAAGAAGAGAAGAAGAGAAGAAGGAAGAAGAAGAAAAAGAAGAAGAAGAAGATGAAGAAGAAGATGAAGAAGAGAAGAAGATGAAGAGAAGAGCGGGAGCCTCCCCCCTCATGCCATGGGTGCGGAGCGGCCCGAGGAGAAGAAGATAGAAGACGCCGCGGAGAAGATGCTGGACGAGAACGCCGGAGGAAGAACCAGAAGAGCCAGAAGAACCAGAAGAAGAAGAAGATGAAGGAAGAAAGAAGAAAGAAGAAGCATTTAAATAAAGGAATTGTCAAAAACTGTCTCTTGTCATTTTTAACATTTTTGACAGTTTTTTAGTGAAATGGTAGGGGTAAGTACCCCCTTACCATTTCACACAGGGGGGGGGCCGGGATCTGGGGGTCCCCTTGTTAAAGGGGGCTTCCAGATTCCGATAAGCCCCCCGCCCGCAGACCCTCACAACCACCGGCCACGGTTGTGAGGATGAGGCCCTTGTCCTCATCAACATGGGGACAAGGTGTTTTGGGGGGCTACCCCAAAGCACCCTCCCAATGTTGAGGGCATGTGGCCTGGTACGGTTCAGGAGGGGGGGGGGGCCGCACTCTCGTCCCCCCCTCTTTTCCTGCGGCCTGCCAGGTTGCGTGCTCGGATAAGGGTCTGGTATGGATTTTTAGGGGGACCCCACGCCTTTTTTTTTTTTTTTTTTTGGCGCGGGGTTCCCCTTAAAATCCATACCAGACCTGAAGGGTCTGGTATGGAATTTAGGGGGAACCCCACGTCAATTTTTTTTTTAAATTTTGGCTGGGGTTCCCCTTAATATCCATACCAGACCTGAAGGGCCTTGTATGGAATTTAGGGGGACCCCCACATCATTTTTTTTTTTTTTTTTTTGGTTCGGGGTTCCCCTGTGGGGAATTCCCATGCCGTTTTTATCAATGAACTTCTATGTGTATTGTCGGCAATGCAATAGCCGCGGTAGTTTTAAATGTGTTTTTTCCTTCCAAATGTCACTTTGCTGTCAGACTGTTCTAAACACGGGAAACATGCGCCCCTTTACAGGCATACTATAGACACCCCCCAGGTATGAAATTTAAAGGGATATTACACTTTTATTGTTTGACTTTAAGCATTATTAAAATCACTGCTCCTGAAAAAACGGCCGTTTTTAAAACTTTTTTTTGCATTGATTCATGTCCCCTGGGGGAGGACCCGGGTCCCCAAACACTTTTTATGACAATAACTTGCATATTAGCCTTTAAAATTAGCACTTTTGATTATTCATGTTCGTGTCCCATAGACTTTAACGGCGTTCGCGTGTTCGAACGAATTTTTTTCCTGTTCGCATGTTCTGGTGCGAACCGAACAGGGGGGTGTTCGGCTCATCCCTACTACAGATCCACAGGGGCTGAGGTTTTATTTTTAATTGATTGTCGTCCCACAATCTTCTCACCCGTATACCATACGTCATACATGCATGTTCACCATTACACCTTTACTACTACCGACCGGTGTTCGTTTTTAATTACCTGTCTTTGTGCTGCAGGTTACTTGGGCTCGCTTACTGCATACACTAGGGGGGTGTTGTCATTAGGTTCACATTCACACACTGTTGATCTTGTCATTTCTGCACCTACATCCTTATACTTGTTAGTAGGGATGAGCTTCGAGTTCGAGTCAAACTCACGTTCGACTAGAACATCGGCTGTTCGCCAGTTCGCCGAACAGTGAACAATTTGGGGTGTTCGCGGCAACACCCTTTAAAAGTCTATGGGAGAAATCAAAAGTGCTAATTTTAAAGGCTTATATGCATGGTATTGTCATACCATGACAAAATTTTTTAAAGAATGGCGTGGGGTCCCCCCAAAAATCCATACCAGACTCTTATCCGAGTAACGGGTGACCCCGCCCCCTCTGGCATCACGGGGGAAACCCATAGGGAAGTTCCCGTCAAGTCCCCATCCACCCAGTGACCCCGCCCTCCGATATTTAAAAAGTGTCAGAAGACGAGAAGCGTCACACAGTGGTAGCCTCCCATCATGGATGCAGAGCAGCCTGAAAACGAAGAAGGGAAGAAGACACCACGGAGGAAGATGCCGGATAAGAACACCGGAGCAAGAAGCAGAGGATCAGAGGAAGAACCAGAGGAAGAAGAAGATGGAGGAAGAAACTGAAGGAAGATAGAAGAAAGAAGATGGAAAGAAGAAGTCTTGAAAATAAAGGAATTGTCTCTTGTCATTTTTAACATTTTTGACACTTTTTTTGTGAAATGATAGGGGTACTTTTGTACCCCCTTACCATTTCACACAGGGGGGGCTGGGATCTGGGGGTCCCCTTGTTAAAGGGGGCTTCCAGATTCCGATAAGCCCCCCACCTGCAGACCCCCACAACCACCGGGCAAGGGTTGTGGGGATGAGGTCCTTGTCCCCATCAACATGGGGACAAGGTGCTTTGGGGAGGACCCCAAAGCACCCTCCCAATGTTGAGGGCATGTAGCCTGGTACGGTTCAGGAGGGGGGCGTTCTCTTGTCCCCCCTCTTTTCCTGCGGCTTGCCAGGTTACGTGCTCGGATAAGGATCTGGTATGGATTTTTGGGGGGAACCCACTCCATTTTTTAAAAAAATTTTGGCACGGGGTTCCCCTTAAAATCCATCATAGACCTGAAGGGTCTGGTATGGATTTTGAGGGGGACCCGCATGCCATTTTTTAAAATTTTGGCACGGGGTTCCCCTTAATATCCATACCAGACCTGAAGGGCCTGGTATGGAATTTAGGGGGACCCCCACGCCATTTTTAAAAAAAACTTTGGTTCAGGGTTCCCCTGTGGGGAAATCCCATGCCATTTTTATCAATGAACTTTTATGTGTATTGTCGGACCGACAATTCATTAATAGCCGCGAGTAGTTTTAAATGACTTTTTTTCCTTTGAAATGTCATTTTGCTGTCAGACTGTTCTAAACACGGGAAACATGTGCCCCTTTACAGGCACACTATAGACACCCCCCAGGTACGAAATTTAAAGGAATATTAAAACTTTTATTGTTTCACCTTAAGCATTATTAAAATCACTGCTCCCGAAAAAACGGCCGTTTTTAAAACTTTTTTTTGCATTGATCCATGTCCCCTGGGGCAGGACCCAGGTCCCCAAACACTTTTTATGACAATAACTTGCCTATAAGCCTTTAAAATTAGCACTTTTGATTATTCATGTTCGAGTCCCATAGACTTTAACGGTGTTCGCGTGTTCATACAAAACGGTGTTCGCATGTTCTCGTGTGAACCAAACAGGGGGGTGTTCGGCTTATCCCTACTTGTTAGGTACGAAGGGGTGTTGTTGTTTCATAGGCTGGTTGTCTGTTCTTATTTTTTCTAGTTTGTGCTTCCTCAGATCAGGGCATGTCACGTGTTTCGGAAGCGACAAATTCGCATCCGTCTCTCCAACGCCGCATGGGGGTTCAGAGCATGGTAGCACCCCATCATTAATGAATGGAACTATACCTAAGCTCATAGTTGAGTTTCATCACTGGGGTATCCCTTTCCCGGCCTCAGCTGGGGAGGCAGTACTCTTCAGGTTGTTATTCCCAACTCCGTCCCAACCTCTTCCATCCACCAACGCAGAACATGTTTCTATGCATGATTCTTCAACTCAGATTCATGCGGTACTTAATGCGCTCTTCTTATCCGTACCACTCGGCTAGTACTGAGGTGTCAGCTGCCCCCCAGCTCCTGCTCTTCTCAGTACGACTGCAGGCAATGTTGGAATCTCTTTACAGTGGCAGCTCTGTCACTTGTGTTACCTTCAGTATCCCCGGCACATTTTCATCTCTGTCCACATCAGGTAGGACATTCTGGTAGGCTAAGATGTCAACCTGGCCTCTCTTCTAATAGCAGCTCAGGACATTCCAGAGATCAAAGCTTTTGCATGCGGGGAGGTCTCATGGTGCTCGAAAGTATGTATACCAGGCTTAGCTGCAAACTCGGCGTGGCGGAATTCCTTCTAGCATTCGGTATTTTTTCACAGATTTTGTCCGGTCTGTCAGTCCTGGTAGGAGGGTAGAGTTAGATCTTTACGTCATTAGGTGGTGGATCTGGTGCACAAGCACGGCGGGTTCATTTTCCACTTTCACCGTCGGGTTTTGCAGCAAGATAGCGGCCACTTGGGCATAATTCCAGGTGGCGACATCTTGGAGCAATTTTGACATGCAACTTTTCCGCAGGCATGTCACCAACCAGGAATCCCCTGTATGTGCCAATTGGCAGTCATCATCTGAACTTGGATTTTTAGTAGGGTTTCAGACAGACCTCATCACTCTTCCGTCAGTCTTTTGAATGTAGTTACTGGGCTTCAGTTGTCAGTCATGCTTCCATTGTCAATTAGATCCTGAAGGCCAGAAGTTTCCAAGGGGTTTGTGATTTGTCCGGTTCTTTCTCAACCTTTCTGCATATGGAGGGTCAGGCCCATTGGGGTGGTCAGTGACTATTTTTCAACCAATATGGGTCCTTTTGCAATTTGACTGCGCCTCTTTCATTTATATATTCCTATTCTCAATTCCTCATTCCCTTGGTAGAACGTTTGTTGAAGTATTCATCTGTGGGTCTGGCTGTCCAGCACATTCTACAGTTGGGCAGGGGTTCTATGCTATTCAAGCTGATATTACCAATGCAGATCACTAACGGCACTCGCCAGGGTTGCCCACTCTCCCCTCTCGTCTTTGCTCTACTTATGGAATCTCTAGCAGCAAGGATTAGAGAAGATGAGCGCATTTCAGGTATCATACACAGCGACAAGGAACACAAAATAAGCCTCTTTGCCGACGATGTCATACTACTGATCACAAATCCAGCCCATTCTATCCCAGCAATCCAAGACATCATTGCTCAATTTAGCTCTGCCTCCTTCTATAAAGTTAACTCCTCTAAGTCCCTGATCCTCCCACTTAATCTCACAAGCAGTCAACAATCCCTCCTGGAGAGGACTCTCCCCTATTCCTGGACGAAACAATCCATCTCATATTTAGGTATTAAATTAGCCCCCTCTCTTCCCCAACTCTATGACCTAAACTATCGTGCTTTCCAAAAATTACTTCCACAACTTCTTAACCAAATACACACAACAGGACTCTCTAAATTAGGAAGGATTGCCTCCTTTAAAATGCTTATCCTCCCTAAACGGCTTTACCTATTTCGTACAGTGATTCTACCTATACCCCACTCCTTCTTCACATCCATACAAAAACAACTTTCCAGATATATTTGGGAAACCAAACCACCAAGATGCGCTCACTACATCCTAACCAGACACCATAAAAAAGGAGGGGTAGGCCTTCCCCACGTACAAACTTATTACTACGCTTCCATCCTGGACCAGCTCTACTACTGGTGGCACCCAAACCCCAATAAGTCCTGGTCGATCATGGAATCATCTTCCTTCAAACCAAACACCCTACGTGAGGTACTCCTTCTCACGTCAGTGGGCTCTCTACTAAACACAAGGACGGATCCCCCGTCAATCACGGCCTCGTTGACAGTATGGAAGAAATTTACCCAGACGACCTCTACAGGTCACCCGTCACATACAGTACCAATCCCTATCAGATCGTTAATGTTGCTGCTACCTAACCTAAACCCACAAAATTGGCAGAAACACAAGATCAATACTATCTCAGACCTCTACCACACAAACAGTTCCCTAAAAACTTTCACAAATCTTCAAACCAAATACAAGCTTCCCCACACAGAAGCCTTTACATTCCTGAGGATCTCCCACTTCCTTCAATCTTCTAAACTTCCCACTATGACCAAAATACCTGAACCGATACACAACTTCTATACACACACGACTTACCCAAAACATGGTATCTCCACAATGTACTCTGCACTGAATGACGATCGGCCCTACTCCCAAATACCATCTCTCGCAAAATGGTCAGAAGCACTAAACATTGCTATTACCCCCAATATGTGGACACGTGCCTTTAAACATACCTTCTCAGCTTCCCACTGCTCTAACCACTGGGAATCATATCAAAAAACGATACATAGATGGTATCTCACACCCTACCGTCTTTCCAAATTCTTCCCAGGACATCCCTCTACATGCTGGAGTACATGTGGAAGCACAGGTACTCTAACACACATCCTATGGTTTTGCAGATCTATAAGTTCGTTCTGGAAACAAATATTTACCATGATATTACCAATGCATTCAAACTACTTTCTATCAGTCCTGCCCTCAAGCAAGTTTGCGCATACTTCAGAATTGTTTGTTATTTGCCCAATACTGGCAGCAACTGTATTTTTTTTTCTTTTTGGATGGTTGGCCACAGCCAATTAAAGTAGATCGGGGTCCCTTCTTGCCATGTTCTTCATGCAGGTGGACATGGCTAGGCCTGACGTTCAAGTTTCACGTCCTGGTTCATCAGTAGGAATTACAATGGCGCAGCCAGAGTTTCTTGACTTAATATCAAGCAGAGCTGGTGGGCAAGCCGGTTCCTCCTGGCTCACTGCTGGTCATGGATTAGGCACATCCTGGTCACAGGTGATCAATCTGCCTAATGGTTCTTTGTCCAGAATACTCCGAGAGCTTATACCAGGGGTTTAAAGGTTTGTAGGTTCATGGCTTTCACTGCATATTGCCTCTGCGATTTGGCATCATCCCCCAACACTATCAATTATCCATCAGGTGACCAGCATTTCAGGCCCCTACAAACTCCTGACAATCCGTCCATTTTTTGCAGCTCACCCTCTCAAAGCCATGTTGAGGGTTATTCAGAGAAGTCAGGGATGTTCTCATTTGGTATGGCTACCAGTTACCAGCCAGGTTTTCGTGGTGTTTCAGACTTTCTATCTCCTAACCTTGGCACAGGTCCCAGTTAGTGCTCAAGGCAGTTCCCTCTTCACTACCCTTACAACTTCCCAACAATTAGAATAGTTAGTCAAGCCAGGGGTTTGTGGTCATTTTACAGTACTACAGTAACTGTGTCAGATTGAAGTATTTCTCCTTCTCTGCAATTATTCCTCTGGTCAGCTCTTTGCTCCCTTTTCCCACACATCCTCTCACTACAAGCAGTTCGTTCTCACATCCAGGTTTACTTGCCAAATTAGGCTTAAATACAAAACCTTTTTCTGGACATTCGTTAGGATCAGGGGCCACTTTCGAAGGTCCCAAACAGGGGGTCCCTTCTTATATCATCAAGTGCATGGGGCGCTGGAGATCCTCCTTTTATAGGTTACATTTGTGGGCCCTTACTGAAGTCATCCGGGCATTCACTATTTTACTGGACTGATGGTTGTTTCCGGCCCTTCATTAAAGCTTTCATATCACAACTACTTTGTGTCTCTTTTGGCCCTCTTTTGGGCATACTTACCAGCTAGGCCAAGGTACCCCTCAGGTCTTGGTAGTTAGGGTTATCGCATTTCCAAGTAAAGACTCTGACTACAAGTTAGAAGGCTGGCCCGGAGGCTAGCCTGAATTTTTAGGAGGAGTCTGGGGTGTATATATCCCTCCTCCTCATCTGTTGGCTCATCTCCTGGTTCCCACCCACCCGTTTCCCCCATACTTTCATTATTTAATTTACATCTTGCACATTTCATATATATTCATGCAGGGTATGCCCTCTTTTAGGCATACTGACCAGCTAAGCCAAGGCACACCTCAGGTATTGGTAGTTAGGGTTATCGCATTTCCAAGTAAAGACTACAAATATTTTATAGGACACACTATGCAACAATTTCACAGATCTGATGCACATTAATGCTTCTTTTTTAAATGGCAGTTTAGGAAGCTGGGAGATGTTATATTTCAGTCAGCAACCATGTTATTTTTCTGAATCATAATCTAGAAATCATACCAATTTTCGGCACACAATATAAATACTTCTCATCAGAAGCAATTTGAGAGCGAGAAGACAAGCAGGCACCATCTGTAAACTCTAAATTTTAATTGTATTCTACCTTGGAAGGCATATGTGTCAACTTTTCCTGCCAGAGGTTTGAGAGCGGGCTGGTGCTGTTGTTCCACGCAACCATTCCTGACATAGATTTCCATGGGAATAATTACCTCTCAAAGAATCTCTATAGATCTCTGCCCCAGTCCCTTACGCATACCAGTTGCAGCACTATGTAACATGTTTTTGCCTGAGCCGCTACATAGCCTTTTGAAAAGTTAAGTGCGGTCCAGTGACATGAAAATATTGCTTTCCATGATAGTAAAGGGGAGGGATGGCCTTACAGGCAATGACATGGCAGCCAGGAGCCTGCCACTGTGGTACAGCACAGGCCACAAATATATGGAAAGGTCAGAATCCACCATCTGAAAAGGCAAGATTTTTAAAGCCAGAAATTTGGCCAAGCTGGCATTTGGTGCTGGGCATTGGGTTGGCTGGTGGTATTTATTTTTCCTCTCGCACCTGGGGCAGAGAAATGTACCTGCTCAATTCTACAACTGGTGGGGTGGGGTTGGAAAATCAGAGAAATGCTGCAAACTGCACTTGCCCCCAATCTACAGGACCCAATGCAGACCCCTTTCCCCACTGGAGGGACCTTAGGGTAGACCTCTGACACCCCCCAATATAATATTATTCCTATCACTGTAGACTGCTGAGAGGGAATGGCATATAATGGGGGAAGAGTTGGAAAGAGATGAGCTGGAAGGAGGAGGAATGCAGCCCTTTTCTTGATTAGTAGCATTCTGGTGCTGTTCCCAATAAACTCTGTGGTGAGAGGTCAGATGTCCTTTTATATAAATGATACCCAAATGGTTGAATGTATAGTCCTGCTTGATACGCTGGAGACAGAGTCTACAAAGAACAGTGGTATAATCTGCTGCACATTTGCTGAAAAGTGCTCACATAGGCGAGTCTTGGGGAGCGGACCGGGGGGGGGGGACAACAGTTCCCTCCACTTCTCTACAAGCTGCCCCGGGATGACATCCTGCCTCGCTAGGTTTGTATGTCTCCCTCACTTTCCTCATGCACAAGGGTATGGTCAAAAACCTCATCATCATCCCCTCCCTTCTCACCGCTGGAACCAATTTGGCAATATGCTGTGGGACTATCACTGCCAAGTGGTTCTACCTGCCTGGTTTGCCCTCCCTTTCAGCTCTTGTTCCTAAACTCAGAGCCCATTAATTGCTGTGCATCCTGTTGCAGCAATTGACTCAACAGGGTCTTCCATGACAGTTGATGGGACAACAGCAGTAGTAGTTGTGTATGAGGAGTCAGAATGTTGTAGACTGTGAGCTAGTCTGCACCTGGGTGACAGGGTAGAAGGACAATGAAGATTTGGTTAGCCAATCTGCCCTCTCTTACATGTAATTTAGCTATTAAGCACATCCAGAGCCTGAAATAAATAATGTACCAAGCCCATGATGATGTACCATGCCCATGACCACTGCTTTGGCCTGCAGACATAGAGGCTGCTCACCCATTCATATCTGCATGGGCATTTCTCTCTCACCCTGTAGGCCTACCAAACACGATGCTGATAATGCATTGCTTATTCCTTACTTTTATTTGCAGCTATTGGAAGAGCTATGTGAGGAGGAAGTGGTGCTTGAGTATACTGTAAAGTGTGGTGCTTAGGTGACCTGTAAACTGTGGTGCTTCGGTGGATAAAACAGAACCTCAATAATCTGTGACGATCCACTGCAAACAAAAGGCCGCTGTTGTGGTGACACTAATAGAATCAAGCTGCTCTTACTGCTGGTGATCCATAAAAAAAAACACAAGTAAATAAAAGACCTAAACAAAACCCAAATAAAATAAAGCTCAAACACAAAAGAACACCCACCCAAAACACCACAAGCAAAATAATACCCTTTTTGTTTTGCTTAACTAGTTGCAGACTCTGGGTGTACTAGGCACACCCAAAAACATGTCATCAGTGTACACAGGGCGTGTCTTGTATGTCCAGGTCAGAGGTGAGCAGCAGAACATAACAGAACAGGATACACGGGTCAAGGAGCAAGCCAGGTCAGCAACTAGGAGAGCACACAGTATCAGATCAGGATACAGAACACAGCTGAAAAATCAGTCAGCAAAGGATAGGAGGCTGGTTTCCTTTTCTATAGGCCATCTGGCACCAAGAAGAATTATGCCTGCGTATGTGTGCACCTGTGATCGTGGACTCTTGCGCACATGCACGCACCTGTTAGGCGTTCTTTGGGAAACTCTATGCGCTTGCGCACATCTATGTGCCAGACATCTCACAGAGATTCCCTGACATTTCCCTTTCCCAGTACCTGACAATTCATCTCTAATTAATCACAGCTGCATTGCACAGTACACAGAGAACATCGGCAGCAGAGCTGTAAAAGAGAAGGAGAAGCAGTCTGGCAATGTTTCTCAACAACATTGCTCATCTACAAATACAGAATGTTACATTGAAACATTGAATCAATTGTAAAATTCTGGGTTTCTCATCTACAGATCAAAGGGATGAACTTTGTTCTGCAATTGAAGAGAATTAAAGCAACCATGGCAAGTATTTTTATTTTTTTTCTAATTAAATATTCCTCTGATGAACCCCTTATTAACCCCTTAGTTTACTCTAATCAGCACTAGTTACTGTACCTCCATATTCTCCTTCACCATTCAATTGTAATTTCCCTGGTGATTTATTTTTTTATTTTATTAATTATTAGTTAAACATTTTTTTCTGTTTTTCTTTGCTTTGTTCATTAATATTTTTTACACCTTTATATATAAAGAAAAACTTTGCAATGCTTTGTACCAAAATCATAATTTTAGTGTTGTTTTAAACAGGACAAATTACAGAATAGACTGTACACTTTTTATGTGCAGTAACACGATTTATGTTTAAACTAACACTGCTCAAAAAATATTATATTATAATATTTTATTACATTTAATTGTCTAAGGATTGTGAAAAAAAAATTGTTGCAGGACAATATTCCAAGAAAGAAGGCCTTGTTTGTCGTTAAAAAAAAACAATGTATGTATTATGTTGTTATCTTAAGTAATGACAAAGTTATTGCCAAATAAACAGGCTCATAGCAGACATATCTGAAAATTGCTCTGGTCCATAAGGGGTAAACAGGTGTGAGAGCCGAAGTGGTTAAAGTGTTACTAAACCCACAACAGTAAAATCTGTCTGTATATGCAGTAAAGCATGCTTGTTATATTCACTGTAGAACCTAAGGGTTTAGTCCGCTGCATTGTGTAAAAAGGCTGTTTGATCCTGTATGCACAGATCCTCTTCTTCTTTCACTGACTCCAAAACATGTCCGGATAAGACAGAGTTAGTGGAGTCAGGCTGCACATGCTCAGTCTAATGTGTATTGCTAGAGTTTTTTTTTCTTTTGGGAGGGTGCATGTGATCAACACAGAGCCAATCAGCATTGTAAAGACAGAGGGTGAGGGGTCCTGCATCTTGATAGGACAGGCAGGGCAGTATGAAAACTCCTCCTACAAGCTTCAACCAGGCACTGATAGAGGCCCTGTGACTTCTATATACTGCTGCTGATGAAAAGTATTTAGCAGTTTATATTTACTAAAATTATTGCATTTCCATGTATTGTGTACTATGGGAGACCAGATATAGTGAATGTAGAGTCCTGGGTTTAGTAACACTTTAAGTTACAAAAAAAAAAAAAACTGATTGGGAATAAATAAAAAGGGACAAATACCCTAAAATAACAACCAGTATTTTATAAGGTTTTAATAAAATCTGAAAGTATACCGATACTGCACTATTGCTGGCCTTTCTTTTTTTATTGGTAACTGTTTGAAGGAGAGTGTCTTGGAAGATATCTCATTCTGGAGCAAGAGTACCATAGGATACGTTTGGAGATTTTATTAACCATTTGAGCTTTTAATGCCGATCATCTTGAATGTGAGGCATAGATCTCTGGTGAGTCATTGAATCTGCACAGAGGGAATGGTTACAAGCAAGGCATGAAGAGGGATATTATGTGAATCATATATGGACACTATTGGTGATTAAGAACATACACTGATGTGAAGGACTTTCTTTGGGACTGTTTTTTTTTTTTTTTTCCATTCTATATATTTTTTTTTCCTGCGTCATTGTTAATTGTGATTATTTAGAATTTATTACACATTTATCAAATATGGCGATGTGCAGCACTACCAAATATCTGGGTATTTTGGTTATAGTTTCAGACACTGATTTGGTATGGTGTGGTACGGTTGATTCTTAAATAGGCAGCAGCACTATTTTTGTAATATTTATATTTCTAACTAGTTACAGACGGTCCGCCACAGTTGTACTGCAGCAGGTTGGCTCCCCTGTGTGAATCGCCATCATTGTACATCGGGTGTGTACACGGAGATTTGTGGGCACGTGTGCCCATTCGAGAGTGGGGGAGCCAACCAGTGGATGCAGTGGACTCGATGTTCACCAGCCACCCGCAATCAAACGAGAAACAGGTGGAACGGGCATCAGTGTAAACAAACAGATCAGGGGATGAAAAAGGGATCGCCTGTTCCTAGTGATTAGAAACAGCGATCTCTCTCCTCCTCCAGTCAGCCCAGCCCCCATACAGTAAGCAACTCCTCCCAGGAAACACACTTAACCCCTTGATAGCCCCCTATTGTTAACCCCTTACCTGCCAGTGATATTTATACAGTAATTAGTGGCTGTCCGCCACGATGTCGCAGTTCTGCTAAAAATCTCTGATTACTGCCATTACTTGTAAAAAAAATAATAATAATAACACCATAAATCTATCCCATAGTTTGTTGACGCTATAACTTTTGCTATAACTTTTGCGCAAACCATTCAATTTACGCTTATTACGTTTTTTTTTACCAAAAATATGTATCAGAATACATATTGGCCTAAATTTAAATTTTAAGTTTAAAGGTAAAAAATATTGTTTTTTTTTTCTTTTTTCAAAATTGCCTCTCTTTTTTTGTTTATAGCGCAAAAAATAAAAACCACAGATTTGATTAAATACCGCCAAAAGAAAGCTCTATTTGTAGGAAAAAAAGGACATCAATTTTGTTTGGGTACAACGTTGCATGACACAAATGTCAGTTAAAGCAGCGCAGGGCTGTATCTCAAAAGATGGCCTGTTCATTAAGGGGGCAAATCCTTCCGGGCCTTAGGTGGTTAATCCAAGTATTTTCTTCACAATTAATTTTTTTGTTCACAATATTTTTGTATACTTGTACACAGAGGTATATAGCTTTGTGGCACAATGCAAGTGTGGTTTATAGTGATAAGAATAGTTGTGAGGTACAAGTGGTACTTAAACTTATGCCGCAAACACACGTGCGGACTATACGGCAGACTTTGTCCAGCGAACTTTGACGGACTTTGCGATGGACTTTCCGAATTAACGGACTTGCCTACACACGATCAACCAAAGTCCGACGGATTCGTACGTGATGGCGTACGACCGGACTAAAACAAGGAAGTTCATAGCCAGTAGCCAATAGCTGCCCTAGCGTCAGTTTTTGTCCATCAGACTAGCATACAGACGAGCGGACTTTTCAACCAGACTCAAGTCCGTCGGAAAGATTTAAAACATGTTTCATTTCTAGGTCCGTCGAACTTTTGGGGGAAAAAAGTCCGCTGGAGCCCACACACGATCGAATTGTCCGACGGACTCCAGTCCTCCGGACCAAGTCTGCCGTAAAGTCCGCTCCTGTGTACGCGGCATTATAGTAACCTACAAGAGGTATGTATTATTGAACTGCAACTTGAAAGGGGGGAGTAAGCAAAATAGTCCCAAATTCTAAAAATGCTGCACATCTTTCAACTGCAGCTCTTCTAGTCCCTGTAGTATATTAACTTTCATCTTATGGCTAATGTAGAAATTTCCACTATAGAAGTTTGTGTGTTTTTCCTTAGCAAATCTGCCATTTTGTAATGCTGACTATTTTGCTTCAATACTTTCTGACCCATTAAACGTATTTTGGATACATCAGACTTTGCTGGCTGCATAGTTGTTTCAGCAACTAGAACTTTCAAGAAAATCGGTAATTGTAGGCACCATTTTTCTCTTATAACACATTTACTTTAAATAGAATTTATTTTGTGCCTCACTTAATATCCTACAGAAAAAGAGGAAATATAGGTATGTCCTTTAAAGTGATTGTAAATGACCACCTTGTAAAAAAACCTTGTTTAAAAACTGAAACTAAAAGGCAAAGGATTTATGTATAGATAGAAAAAATAAAAAATAAATTATACTGTAAATACCTTTTTTTTCCCCATAAGTGACCGCATTACCTCTGTCCCCTCTGTTCTCAGCTGCATAAGAGCTAGGGGTTGGGGAAGGGACAATACACTGATCTTCCCAGTGAATGGCTGTGCAGCAGGGGCATGTCAGGACAAATCTGACCATTGGAGGAGAGAAGGTTGAGTTTCCAGCACAGCCAGAGAACTGACAACGGTGTGGTCAGTTTTTAATAGGAAAGCAGAGGGACTAACAGGAACACCAGTGATTTTACACAAATGAAGCAATACTAATAGAACAGGATACTTTTTCATACAAGTATGAGGAGTAAAATACATGACAGAGTAAAACTGTGGCCAGGCTATGGACATTTAACTATTTACATATTTGTAACAAGGATTGAAAAGAAACCTACATTGATCTCTATAGCAGCTGACAACATGGAGAAATTAGTTCTGGAAAAAATATTTAAATTATTTTTCTATCAGCAGGTTCTTTAATTACTCCCTACTAATAGTGCCAACTTGTAATCTGTATTGTAAATATAGACCAGGTGCACAGGAAGAGTGGGGGAGCAGGATGCTCTAGGACCTGTCTAGAACAACATTACTGAATTTCTTGTGAACGACTTTCTCCAGTGCATGCATCTACAGAGATTAATTATTGCTTTTTTTAATGCTTTTCTCTGCTTGTTAAGATTGTCCATAGCCTGGCCATGGCTCTCATTTAAACCACTTTACCTCTGGAAGATTTACCCCTCTTTATGTCCATTTTTAGCAATACGGCAATGCTTTATTTCAACTGACAATTGCGTGTTCGTGCAACACTTTACCCAAATAAAATTGATGTCCTTTTACCCCACACAAATAGAGCTTCATTTTGGTGGTATTTGATCACCTCTGCATTTTTAATTGTTTGCACTATAAACAAAAAAATACTGACAATTAAAAAAAAAAATACTTTCTGCTATAAAACTAAAAAAAGATTAAAAAAATTGATTTTTTTCATCAATTTAGGTCAATATGTATTCTGCTACATTTTTTTATCCTACAAACTATTGCCGCGTACACACGGTCGGACTTTCCGGCATACTTGGTCCGGCGGACCAGAGTGTGCCGGACAATCCGCCCGTGTGTGGGCGGCGGCGGACTTTTCCGGCGGACTTCTTCCCAAAAGCCCGCCGGACCTAGATTTAAAGAAAGTTTCAAATCTTTCCGTCGGACTCAGTTTCGGGCGGAAAGTCCGCTCGTGTGTGTGCTGGTCCGACGGAAAGCCCGCTCGTGTGTAGGCTGGTCCGACAGACCAAATACGACACGAGGAAAGTATTGCATCTCGCGCTCGCTGCAATAGGAAAAACAAATCTTCCTATTGCGGCGAGCGCGGGGCATACCAGGCCCTTAGGTCTGGTATGGATTATAAAGGGGAACCCCGCTACGCCGAAAAAACGGCGTGGGGTCCCCCTAAAATCCATACCAGACCCCGATCCGAGCACGCAGCCTGGCCGGTCAGGAAAGGGGGTGGGGACGAGCGAGCGCCCCCCCTCCTGAACCGTACCAGGCCGCATGCCCTCAACATGGGGGGTGGGTGCTTTGGGGGAGGGGGGCGCCCTGCGCCCCCCCCCAAAGCACCTTGTCCCCATGTTGATGAGGACAAGGGCCTCTTCCCGACAACCCTGGCCGTTGGTTGTCGGGGTCTGCGGGCGGGGGCTTATCGGAATCTGGGAGCCCCCTTTAATAAGGGGGCCCCCAGATCCCGGCCCCCCACCCTATGTAAATGAGTATGGGGTACATGGTACCCCTACCCATTTACCTAGGAAAAAAGTGTAAGTAATAAAACACACTACACAGGTTTTTAAAATATTTTATTAAACAGCTCCGGGGGGGGGATCTTCCTCCGGCTTCGGGGGTCTTCTTCCGGCTTCGGGGGTCCCTCCGCTTCATCTTCTCCCGGCGTCCGGTTGGTTCTTCTCCGCTCTCCGGCCTCTTCTCCCGGTGTCGCAGGTCTTCGGCCGGCCCCTCCGCTGTCTTCATGTAGCTCTATTGCGAGCGGAGGTCCGGACTTCTTGGCTTCTTGGCTTCTTGGCTTCTTGGCTTCTCTTCTCTTCTCTTCTCTTCTCCCAGATGTTGACACGACGCTCTCTCCGGCTGGACTGGTCTCTGAGGGCTGCGTTGTGACTTATATAGGCGGAGACCCCGCCCCCATATGATGTCACAGTCCCTGGGCATGCTGGGACTGTGACGTTTTAGGGGGCGTGGTCGACCACGCCCCCTAAAACGTCACAGTCCCAGCATGCCCAGGGACTGTGACATCATATGGGGGCGGGGTCTCCGCCTATATAAGTCACAACGCAGCCCTCAGAGACCAGTCCAGCCGGAGAGAGCGTCGTGTCAACATCTGGGAGAAGAGAAGAGAAGAGAAGCCAAGAAGCCAAGAAGCCAAGAAGCCAAGAAGCCCAGAAGTCCGGACCTCCGCTCGCAATAGAGCTACATGAAGACAGCGGAGGGGCCGGCCGAAGACCTGCGACACCGGGAGAAGAGGCCGGAGAGCGGAGAAGAACCGACCGGACGCCGGGAGAAGATGAAGCGGAGGGACCCCCGAAGCCGGAAGAAGACCCCCGAAGCCGGAGGAAGATCCCCCCCCCCGGAGCTGTTTAATAAAATATTTTAAAAACCTGTGTAGTGTGTTTTATTACTTACACTTTTTTCCTAGGTAAATGGGTAGGGGTACCATGTACCCCATACTCATTTACATAGGGTGGGGGGCCGGGATCTGGGGGCCCCCTTATTAAAGGGGGCTCCCAGATTCCGATAAGCCCCCGCCCGCAGACCCCGACAACCAACGGCCAGGGTTGTCGGGAAGAGGCCCTTGTCCTCATCAACATGGGGACAAGGTGCTTGGGGGGGGGCGCAGGGCGCCCCCCTCCCCCAAAGCACCCACCCCCCATGTTGAGGGCATGCGGCCTGGTACGGTTCAGGAGGGGGGGGGGGCGCTCGCTCGTCCCCACCCCCTTTCCTGACCGGCCAGGCTGCGTGCTCGGATCGGGGTCTGGTATGGATTTTAGGGGGACCCCACGCCGTTTTTTTCGGCGTAGCGGGGTTCCCCTTTATAATCCATACCAGACCTAAGGGCCTGGTATGCCCCGTGACGGGGCTCGCAAGGTGTCAATCTAGCCGATAAAAGCGGCAAGATTGACATCCTTTTCTAGTCCCGTCGCACCTGAGTCACGTTCAAAATGAACGGACTTGTCCGTGTGTGGGCAAGTCCGTTCATTCTGAAAGTCCGCCGGAACTCCGGCGAAAGTCCGTCGGAAAGACGGGCGGACTTCGCCCGCCGGAAAATCCCGGCGTGTGTGGGCAAGTCCGTTCGTTTTAAAGTCCGGCGCACCTGGCAGACAAAGTCCGTCGGAAAGTGTGCCGGACCAAGTAGGATAGAAAGTCCGCTCGTGTGTACGCGGCATATGGGACATTTATATATAATTATTTATCTATTTTACTAGTAATGGCGATGATCAGTGACTTATAGCGGGACTGTGACTGTGGCTGGGAAGGGGTTAGCATCAGGGGCGATTAAAGGGTTAACTGTGTGCCCAGAGGGGGAGTGTCCGAACGAGCAACAGGGAGGACGTGTGGGAGCTGTGCTCCGTTTGGGCAGCCTAAATCCATAGCCATCCTTGTCCTTTTCCACCCCACCGAAGCTCCATCTCGACAGTGGGAGTGACTGGACACCCTTGGCTGTATCTCCCATGGATTTCTGCAGGCTTTGGCTGTGCTGCACTGTTTTGGGCCCGCAGCCGGACACTCGCCACCATATTGGGGCCTGCTGTGCGCCCGGAGCCCACCGCTCTTCATTCCCCCAGATCGGAGGCTACGAGAGAGCTCTGTTTTGGATCCCTGACCGGGATATCATCCGCTGCTGCAGAGACCTTGTGTGCTGGAGATAGCCCACCCGGAGATCCCGTCTTTTAACACCGGCCTCACGCCATCTTGCGGACTGCTGCTCCGGCCTCCTCTGCTTACTGGAAGCAGCGAGTACCAGGGCGTTCGCCTATTCACCCCTCAGCCGGCCCCCCCTGCAGGGCTGGGACATTTACATATGGCTAAGGACCCACATTTTGAACCAAGCCAGCCGCTTTGGACCTGGACTGAATGGTACTCACCCGGCCGGCTACTACCAACAGGAAAGTCTGCGACTCCGGCCTACTCCTGGAAGTCGGTGGCCATCTTGGTACTTCAAGTACTCCCTATCTCACTCTGTGCCACTACACTCTCTGCACTGCTTCTGCTCCTCTAGATTTTGATCAAGCTAAATCTCCTGGCCTTGTCTTGTAGTTGATGAAGTGATCCTGTTATTGTCTGAATGAGAATCTTTACAAATAATAACAGTATTTTGAAGTATGCATGGCACTGAACATATGTGAGTGAGGTGTGTCCCATACAGCTAATCGGCCTTATAGTTCCAGTTATGCCCGCCAAGACGCCTAAACCCTGCTCTGCCCCTGGTAAACATTCAGGCAAGAGGTCATTGTCTCTTCCAGTCTCCACAGGCTCCATTCAGCAATATTTAGCTAACGCACGTGGTGACCAGGCTCAAACCTCGAGACCAAGCCCTCATCTCACACTGCTTCTGTGAGGGAGAGCTCTCCGGCCTCCTCATACTGCGCGGATCTTATGGATGATCCTGGATCTCCTGCCAGTTCCGAAATGACTACGCTGATGAGCGGTCTTAAAAAAAGAACTCGCAGGTATGTTTCACAGTTTGGAAAAATCCATTAAAAATGAAATCACTGCATTTAGAACTGATATGACACACATCCTGGTTAGAGTGGATGAAACGGAGCAACGGCAGGACTCACACGCTCTAGTCATAAAAGAACTGCAGGAAACTGTTACCCAGCTAGCATTTGCCCACCGGGCCTCTCTATACAAACTCGAGGACCACGAGAATCGTAACTGTAGAAATAATATACGTATCAGAGGTCTGCCTGAAGCAACCGGAGATAACAACTTCGAACCATCAATACGAGGCATTTTCAATACCATCCTGGGTTACCCCGTCACTGATCCGCTGCGCTTTGACCACGTACAGTAGGTGACCGCGATATTGTGTCAATCTCGCCGCACTTCTCGGCGAGATTTGACACCTACGAGCCCCGTCGCAGGAGCCAGCGCCGAGATGGCTCACTCATCGGGAAAGGAAAACTTTGTTTTCCTTCCGCGATGAGTGACAGGCAGCGCTGACAGCTGTCTAGTATGAATCCTGAGGCGGGAACACCGCGCCAAATTTTAAACGAAAAAACCGGCGTGGGTTCCCCCCTAGGAGCATACCAGGCCCTTAGGTCTGGCATGGATTGTAAGGGGAACCCCCTATGCCGAAAAATCGCAGCCCGGCCGGCCAGGAAAGGGGGTGGGGACGAGCGAGCGCCCCCCCCCCCTCCTGAGCCGTACCAGGCCGCATGCCCTCAACATGGGGGGGTGGGTGCCTTGGGGGAGGGGGGCGCCCTGCGGCCCCCCCCACCCCAAAGCACCTTGTCCCCATGTTGATGAGGACAAGGGCCTCTTCCCGACAACCCTGGCCGTTGGTTGTCGGGGTCTGCGGGCGGGGGGCTTATCGGAATCCGGGAGCCCCCCTTAATAAGGGGGCCCCCAGATCCCGGCCCCCCACCCTGTGTGAATGAGTTTGGGGTACATGGTACCCCTACCCATTCACCTAGGGGAAAGTGTCAATAGAAAAAAAACACACTACACAGGTTTTAAGAGTCATTTATTAGTCAGCTCCGGGGGTCTTCTTCCGACTTCGGGGGGTCTCCTTCCGACTTCTCCCGGTGTTCGGCCTCTTCTCCCGGTGTTCGGCCTCTTCTCCCGGGCCCCGCCGCTATCTTCTTCCAGCTCTATTGCCAGCGAGGGGCCCGGTCTGCTGCCGCTGTCTTGTCGCCGCTGTCTCGCCGCCGCTGTCTCGCCGCCGCTGTCTCGCCGCTTCTTCTCTTCTATTCTTCTTCCCCGATGTTGGCACGACGCTCTCTCCGGCTCGAATGCTGTGTGCGAGCTGCGGAGCCATTTATATAGGCGTAACCCCGCCCCCTTACGACGTCATGGTCCCAGCATGCGCAGGGACTCTGGGGCCACGCCCCCTTATGACGCCAGAGTCCCTGCGCATGCTGGGACCATGACGTCGTAAGGGGGCGGGGTTACCGCCTATATAAATGGCTCCGCAGCTCGCACACAGCATTCGAGCCGGAGAGAGCGTCGTGTCAACATCGGGGAAGAAGAATAGAAGAGAAGAAGCGGCGAGACAGCGGCGGCGAGACAGCGGCGGCGAGACAGCGGCGACAAGACAGCGGCAGCAGACCGGGCCCCTCGCTGGCAATAGAGCTGGAAGAAGATAGCGGCGGGGCCCGGGAGAAGAGGCCGAACACCGGGAGAAGAGGCCGAACACCGGGAGAAGAGGCCGAACACCGGGAGAAGTCGGAAGGAGACCCCCCGAAGTCGGAAGAAGACCCCCGGAGCTGACTAATAAATGACTCTTAAAACCTGTGTAGTGTGTTTTTTTTCTATTGACACTTTCCCCTAGGTGAATGGGTAGGGGTACCATGTACCCCAAACTCATTCACACAGGGTGGGGGGCCGGGATCTGGGGGCCCCCTTATTAAGGGGGGCTCCCGGATTCCGATAAGCCCCCCGCCCGCAGACCCCGACAACCAACGGCCAGGGTTGTCGGGAAGAGGCCCTTGTCCTCATCAACATGGGGACAAGGTGCTTTGGGGTGGGGGGGGCCGCAGGGCGCCCCCTCCCCCAAGGCACCCACCCCCCCATGTTGAGGGCATGCGGCCTGGTACGGCTCAGGAGGGGGGGGGGCGCTCGCTCGTCCCCACCCCCTTTCCTGGCCGGCCGGGCTGCGTGCTCGGATAAGGGTCTGGTATGGATTGGGGGGGACCCCCACGCCGATTTTTCGGCATAGGGGGTTCCCCTTACAATCCATGCCAGACCTAAGGGCCTGGTATGCTCCTAGGGGGGAACCCACGCCGGTTTTTTCGTTTAAAATTTGGCGCGGTGTTCCCGCCTCAGGATTCATACTAGACAGCTGTCAGCGCTGCCTGTCACTCATCGCGGAAGGAAAACAAAGTTTTCCTTTCCCGATGAGTGAGCCAGCGCGACATTCACAGTACCCTGTCGCCGAGAACCAGCGCGATGGTATCGCGCTGGAAACATAATCTCGCGGTCAGGTACTGTACATTGAGCTCTAAGACCCCGTAATGCTAATTCAGACCAGCCCAGGGACGTCATCTGTCGCCTGCATTACTTTGAGGACAAAAAAGCCTTAATGACGAATATGTGGAGCTGGCCTAACATAGACTTTGACAGGGCAATCATCACCATATTCCCAGACCTCTCCAAGGATACTTTGGATTGCCGCAGAGCCCTAAAGCCGCTTCTTGATCACCTTCGTTCGGATGGGATCACGTACAGATGGGGCTTCCCAGCCTGCTTGATTGCCACAAAAAAATGGCCGCTCCCATACACTAAGGTTCCCGGAGGAACTTTCAACCTTCTTGCAGGATCTTAATCTTCCGTCCATGGAGCTCCCAGGCAGGCTGGCAGGACCCAATCCCCAAATTTTTGAACCCAGTGGATCCACTTTGGAGAAAAACCCCTTCAAAGAAAAGACGTAACTCACTCCCAGGCTCTACACAAAAGCATGGCTGAATTGAGCATTTTTTCATCTAACCCAATTCTACCGATGTAGATATCCAAACTCCTACAGTTTACTTTTTCAAAGTCAGGTTTCGGCTACAGTTTTTTCCACTATTATCTAATTATACTTGGCTGACGCTGACCTGCTATCGGATTGACCACTGTTTTCTTTTTCCTTTTTCTTTTGTTTTTCTGTTGCCGTACCAGTTTGGTCTAAACATGTGTTGCCTTGCAGGATCCATATTGTTTAAGTTGATCTTGTTCTTGCTTGTATAACCTTTCTATTTTACTGGAACTAATTATTCACTTATAGTTATAAGTTATTTGTTTTTCACAGGCCGTGTGCTGTCGGAGTGCACTTCTCATACTATACTTCCCCTACAGCGTAACCCTGTCCCCCTTTCCTTCTGGGGATAGCGAGTGCGAGCGCCCTTAAAGTTGTTTTATTCAATCCCTGGTCAGGGATCTGGATGGCTGCTCATTCTCTCTTTCCCCAGTGGGATCACTGCAGATTTCTGCGTGTTATTCATATGTTTCCCACAAGTTCTTTACTTTATGTATACGATTTCTATACATGTTCACTCTCTTTTACTTTTCTTTTTTTCTCTTTTCGATCAATCCTCTCCCCCCTCCTCCTCTCCCCCCCTCCTGTTGGCATGCATGGAAGTGTAAGCTAAAGGATCCCACTTTGCTATAACAATGGCTACATTAAAGATTTCATCATACAATGTTAGGGGTCTTAATGTCGCCACCAAACGGCACCAAATATTTTCTGAACTAAAGCAAGCCTCATGCTCCATTGCCTTTCTTCAAGAAACGCATTTAACCCACACAACACCTGTTAAATTGACCTCACCCCACTTTCCGCAGTGGTACTACAGCTTATCAGACACTAACAAAGCTAATGGAGTGGCTATTGGGTTTAGCGGAAGTTTATCCTTTCGTTTATCTGATATGTTAGCAGATGACCACGGTCGCTTTCTCTTCCTCAGGGGCTTCATAGGTAATACCCAATGTACTCTTGCAAATGTATACTGTCCAAACTGAAATCAGCCTACATTTTTCTCACAAACCTTAACTAAACCATCACATTTCTCCAAGGGTCTTACTATCTTAGCGGGAGACTTTACCATGCCTCTAGAACCAACAATAGACACGTCCCAAGGCTGCTCTAATATTTAATTCAAACGCCTGAAATTTGTCAAAAAGAGGCTCTTAGACCTTCAATTAATGGATGTTTGGCGCCACCTTCATCCCAAGGAGAGGGATTATTCACATTTCTCTACAACACACCAATGATATTCCAGAATAGACAATATATTCCTAGATCACTTCCATCTCCCTCTCTTACAGTCTATTCACATAGGTACCGCATCTATATCAGACCCTGCACCTGTTTCAATGACATTGACCATGCCTTCCTTAACACGCCGCACTAATAACTGGAAACTTAATGATTCCCTTCTTTCTAATGAAGCTGAGGTTTCCATGTTGAACTCCTATCTGTCACAATACTTTAAGGAAAACAAACCCTCTGACACCTCTCCCTCGATTGTTTGGGAAGCTCATAAGGCTACTATTAGGGGCCGCCTCATTGAGCTAGATGCTAGAAAAAAAAGGGAGCATGGTCAACAAATTAAACAGGTTTTACAACAAATAGCTGATCTTGACAAGCAACACAAACTCTCTCTACATATTGAGCACCTTCAATCCCTCACACTTAAGACGTGAGAAATTGAAGTCCCTCCTCAATTTAGACACTAAGAGAAAATTTCAGCGCATATCACAGAAATTTTATAAGTGGGGGAACAAACCAAGTAAACTACTAGCTAGATCACTAAAAGCTAATATCTCCAAAATCAAACATTCAACAGGAGAGCTTGCTCATGCAACTCCAGACATTGCTAAAGCCTTTAGAGAGTTCTATGTGGACCTTTATCCTCTACCTCAGAAAGAGAGGTGAAGCGCATGCTCTCCTACTTGAAAGAAGCCAACTTACCTAAATTGCCCGTGTCTGTCCTCAGAGAAATGGAAGAGGATTTCATGGTTGAGGAATTCCAGGCCGCTTTGAAATCTTCCACCTCCGGTAAAGCACCCGGACCTGATGGGTTCAACTATTTTATACTACAAAACATTTAGCAACATTTTGATCCTCCGTCTCACAGCTTATGCAAACTCAATCTCCCAATCTTCAGGCTTACGCCCAGAATCCCTCTCGACTCACATCACTGTCAGTCCTAAACCCGATAAGAACCCCACCCTCTGTAGCAGTTTTAGGCCGATATCACTAATACTGATATTAAATTATTTGCCAAAGTAATGGCAAATCGCCTGCTCCCCCTACTACCCAGTTGAATCTCCACAGACCAATCAGGTTTCATACCTAATAGAGAAGCAAAAGATAACTCCCTTCAAGCGATCTCCCTGATCCAGTATGTTCAGAGATGTGCCCAGCCCACCCTATTCCTTTCCACTGACGCTGAAAAAGCTTTTGATAGGGTCTTAAGATGACCTTGCGACATTTTGGATTGGGACCTAAGATGTACCATCAGTATAGGTGCAATGAAAAATCTGGACTGCCGCACTCCGGATTGGAATAATAAAGGTAAAATCTTCTTTATTGAAAAAATGGCATGGTATAAAATGCGTACATTGCTCTGTTGAAGTGATACAGCATGACCGCTAACGTGTTTCACGCTCCCATAGAGCGCTTACTCATAGCTGGTTTGTACAACAATGAAAGTCACTTATATACACATTATACGTCTCACACATGACCCCATACTGATTGTATAACTCTGAACAGCTGATCGTTGGATTGTATGGCCTCTTAACATAGAGTTAATTGGGTGTGTGTTTTATGGTGGAGTGTTTATTGAAGACATGAATGTGCAGACAAGATGTTTCTATAGACAATACAAAAAATATCCATAAATAAAAAGTTTATATTGCTTTTAAAAATCTTTTAAAGAAGGAAAGTTAGGAAGATATAAAGTTTCCTTTCTTTCCACGGGACTGAGATAGGTGCTAAAACTAGCGCTTAGACGTATAAACATGTAGACCATTATATAAATGAATGCAGGTATATATGAGCCATATGGCCCAGCAGCCACGGCATAGTGTGAAGGATATCATATGTCTGCTCAGTTTACAAAAATTTTTTTTGATATATAAATGAGAGTATTGTAAAGGTTATTATGAGGAAACACTATGAAAAACCACTGTGTTTTGTAAACGATAAAGTCTTACATGTGAGGATCTGTGACAGTGTTTGCATGACTTTCAAATTTCATGACTTTATGTGAACTCTACCAGATTTGAGATGCAAACAAAGTGTATGCATATATGGTGTGTGGGTGCTTTTTTAGTGATCTGAACTCCACAAGGAGAAAAAAAATAAAAAAAAAAAATTTATAAATGCATGTATATGTGCATTTATGTGTATCATAAATATAAAAGGTGAAAATGAAAAATAAAGTGGAGATCGACATAAAACGTGAAGGGGGCATGTGTATATATATATATATATCTATCATCGTGAAGGTATATATAGAATATATATAAAATGAAACAAAGTGGAAACTAAACCATGTGTTTGTGGCTTGACTAAAAAACACGATCAATAAATGGTCTATGTCTAAGTGTATGTTTCCCATGCAATCTCCTACACATATACCTGTCGAGCTTGTGTTACGCATACAGGAAATAAATGGTAATAAAACATATCATACACCAATAATTCTGTGGCTCAAACTCTCAAAAATATATGTCTTTGAAAGCATATGCTTATCCACCTGATAACATTCACTGTGGTTAAACGAAAAAAATGGGCATTTACTAAGCGTGTTGTTATAAAGCAGTGGTGTCTGATTGGAGATGAAGAATAAATAACTAACTAAACAGACAAACCAAAAGTTAGTAAATATAACTCATAATGTCCTTTTGGCATGAATGTATAGATATATCCCCAATCGTCCATCCATGTAAAGAAATAAATACAAGAACCTCATCAAGGTTCTGTTTTGAAGAGAGGAAAAGAAGGAATATTTCAGCCAGACTATATGTAGCCAAACTCTTGGATAGTTGCAATTTAAGCTCTTATGCGATTTTTTTGATAGAGGTTGGTGGATAAATGGATGGCTAGAGGGAGAGGTGAGAGGACGGGGGTATAGATATATTGCTGGACATGTCTTTCAGAAATATTATTCGTAAAAATGTGAAACGTCCCACTCAAAGTTTAACCCCCGTGGGATTCTAGTGTCTAATGAGAATATCCAAAGGACTTCTCGTTTACACAAAATCTGGAATCTGTCTCCTCCCCTCACTGGTGTCCTGATTTTCTCAATCCTTTGGATAACTAAACTGGAGGTGTTTTTGTGGTGTGTGAAAATCCAGTGTTTTGATACATTTGTTAAAATCTCTTTCTCAATATTATACAGGTGATCATGTAGCCTGTCCCTGAGACGTCGTGTTGTGCGTCCAACATATTGTACCTGGCAGCTGGTGCATGTAATGACATACACCACAAATTTTTTGTTGCAGTTTATAAAAGCGGGGATCAAAAACTATTTTTGGCTGCTGCATGATCTTATGTATTGGCCGGTTTTGATGTACCCGCAATAATTGCAGGTTTTTATTCCACATTTGAAATTGCCTGTGAAATTAAGCCAATTTGTTTTAGTACGTTTTATTGTAGATAGGCTGGGAGACAGACCCTTTGGAAAGGATGTTATTGTATATTGGGTCATTGTACAGTACCGGGAGATGTTTCACAATGATTTTCTTTATTATGTTAAGTTCTGTACTGTATGAGGTTGAAAAGACTGGAGTCCTGGGGGATGTTTCTCTTTTATGTTGGGTTTTTCTATGTGGTTTCTTGTTTAGAAGCGTGGACCTCGGAATAGATTTTACTGTATTGAGTGCTTTTAATATAGATGCATCTTTGTAACCTTGAGTTTTAAACCTATGTGCCATTTGTTCGCCTCTGCTTCAAAAACTTCAGGGGAACTACATAGACGCTTTTAACCTCAAGAACTGGCTATATGGTATGCCTGTGATAGTGTATTTAGGGTGTGCTGAATTAGCTCTGAGTAAAGTGTTGCCACTGACAGGCTTTCTATACAAACTGGATTGGATGGTGTCTCCAGAGCCCGTCAGTTTCACATCCAGAAAGTCTATGGAGCTGACCTGCAGATTTCCAGTGAACTTCAAATTAAATGGATTGTCATTAAAGTATGTAAGCCATCTGTCCAAATCTGCCTCTCCATCTGATGTAATGAACAATAGGTCGTCTATAAAGCGACAGAAAAAGACAGTGTCTTTACAGCTGGGACTATCTGGTCCAAAGATGCGGGACCTCTCCCACCAGCCCATATAAATATTGGCCAGTGAGGGGGAAAATTTGGCTCCCATGGAGGCCCCGCATTTCTGGAGAAAATAGTCCCCGTCGAACATAAAAAAATTGTGTGTTAAAAGGTACTCTAGAGCTTGCACAATAAACTCCTGGAGTATCGGGGAAGCTTTACCTGTTTTTCTAAGAAAGTAAATGACTGCCTGAATCCCCAGGTGGTGTGGGATGCTAGAGTATAAACTCATCACATCACAGCTGATCCATCTGAAGTTGTTTTCCCATTTGATGTTTTGGAGTTTATTCAGCAAATCGTTTGTGTCTTTTATGTAACCAGGGAGACTAGTGGCTATTGGTTGTAGATGAGAGTCAACCCACTCCCCCAAGCGTTCATTTAAAGAGCCTATACCTGCCACTATAGGTCATCCTGTAAGGGTATTTAACCCCTTGTGAATCTTTGGTAAATGATGGAACACTGGTGTTATGGGGTTTTCTGGAATGAGAAATTCTTTCTCCCTAGGGGTAAATATACCGACCTGTATAGCTCTATCTATGAGTGTAGAGAGTTTGTTTTTGAAAGAAGTGGTGGGGTTGGAAGACAGCCTCTGGTATATATGTTCGTCAGTCAATTGGCGTAAGGCTTCACTTTTGTAAGCTTCTGCATCTAAGACTGCTACCATACCCCCCTTGTCTGCGTTCCTGATGACTATCTGGTCATCCATGGAGAGTCGGTTGAGCGCCTGTCTCTCCCTGGTGGTCAGATTGTCCTGTGCAAACTTGTTTTTATTACAACTGTGAGCCAAGTGTACCAGGTCTCCCTCTACCATTTTTTGGAATGTGTCAAGATCTTTGCCCCTGGCTGCCACCAGATAAAAATCTGATCTGCCCCTAGAGATATCAATGTGAACATTCGTGGGGTCCAGGGGGAAAGAATCTGACTCATGTGCCAAATCAGTCAAATCTTGTAAAGCACAATTGTCTACAAATAAAATAGGTGAAGATAAGGACTCACCTGTGTCACAGCTGTCTATGGACCCATTGAACTCATCTACTGTGCAATCAAAAAAATGTTTCCTAAGAGTAAGTGTCCTTGCAAATCTGTTAATGTCCAAGATCGTTTCAAAAAGATTGAAGTGTCATAGAGGCTATGTTAAGAGGCCATACAATCTAAGGATCAGCTGTTCAGAGTTATACAATCAGTATGGGGTCATGTGTGAGACGTATAATGTGTATATAAGTGATTTTCATTGTTGTACAAACCAGCTATGAGTAAGCGCTCTATGGGAGCGTGAAACGCGTTAGCGGTCATGCTGTATCACTTCAACAGAGCAATGTACGCAATTTATACCATGTGATTTTTTCAATAAAGAAGATCTTACCTTTATTATTCCAATCCGGAGTGCGGCAGTCCAGATTTTTCATTGCACCTATACCATTGGAATAGTAATCGCCAGCACCTGGAGCTCTCACAACCATTCACCCAGCGGAGGATGGGAAATTTAAACCCAGTTACCTGGAGCGTTGGTCACCAACCTGTTTATTTTAAGATGTACCATCGTATTTCATCAATCTATTCTAACCCCACAGCACAAATTCATATTAATGGGATGTTGAGTGACCCTTTTGTCCTACATAATGGTACCAGGCAGGGATGTCCCCTGTCCCCCCTCCTCTTCGCTATTACCTTAGAACCCTGCCTAGTTATATATCCATGGTATACAAATAGGCAACAGCTCCCACAAATACGCAGCTTATGCTGACGACATACTATTTTTTATTCAGCAGCCACGCATCTCAACACCTAATTTAATGTCGGCATTTTCCAACTTTCAATCAATCTAACTTCAAAATAAATTTATCCAAATCAGAAATTTTAAACATTAACGTCCCCAAGTCCAAGGCGCTCTCTCTGAAACCCCTGTTTCCCTTTAAATGGGAACCGAAATGCATGAAATACCTAGATATCTATCTCACTTCTAATCCCGACTCTCTTTTTCAGCATAATTATATCCCCTTGCTAAACAGGATTAGGGATGACCTAGGAAAATGGTCCAGCTTATCACATACCTGGTTAGGGAAAGTAAATATCTTTAAAATGAATATACTACCCCGCATTCTATTTATTTTTCAAATGCTCCCACTGGGTATACCCGTGGGGTTCTTCACCATTTTGCAAACCTTGATCTCCCACTTTATGTGGAGGGACAGTCATCCCAGGATATCTAGAGAGTAGGGATGAGCCGAACACCCCCCTGTTCGGTTCGCACCAGAACATGCGAACAGGAAAAAAATTCGTTCGAACACGCGAACACCGTTAAAGTCTATGGGACACGAACATGAATAATCAAAAGTGCTAATTTTAAAGGCTAATATGCAAGTTATTGTCAATAAAAGTGTTTGGGGACCTGGGTCCTGCCCCAGGGGACATGAATCAATGCAAAAAAAGTTTTAAAAACGGCCGTTTTTTCAGGAGCAGTGATTTTAATAATGCTTAAAGTCAAACAATAAAAGTGTAATATCCCTTTAAATTTCATACCTGGGGGGTGTCTATAGTATGCCTGTAAAGGGGCGCATGTTTCCCGTGTTTAGAACAGTCTGACAGCAAAATGACATTTTGAAGGAAAAAACACATTTAAAACTACCGCGGCTATTGCATTGCCGACAATACACATAGAAGTTCATTGATAAAAACGGCATGGGAATTCCCCACAGGGCAACCCCGAACCAAAATTAAAAAAAAAAAATGATGTGGGAGTCCCCCTAAATTCCATACAAGGCCCTTCAGGTCTGGTATGGATATTAAGGGGAACCCCAGCCAAAATTTAAAAAAAAAATTGACGTGGGGTTCCCCCTAAATTCCATACCAGACCCTTCAGGTCTGGTATGGATTTTAAGGGGAACCCCGCGCCAAAAAAAAAAAAAAAAAAACGGCGTGGGGTCCCCCTAAAAATCCATACCAGACCCTTATCCGAGCACGCAACCTGGCAGGCCGCAGGAAAAGAGGGGGGGATGAGAGTGCGCCCCCCCCCTCCTGAACCGTACCAGGCCACATGCCCTCAACATTGGGAGGGTGCTTTGGGGTAGCCCCCCAAAACACCTTGTCCCCATGTTGATGAAGACAAGGGCCTCATCCCCACAACCCTGGCCGGTGGTTGTGGGGGTCTGCGGGCGGGGGGCTTATCGGAATCTGGAAGCCCCCTTTAACAAGGGGACCCCCAGATCCCGGCCCCCCCCTGTGTGAAATGGTAAGGGGGTACTTACCCCTACCATTTCACTAAAAAACTGTCAAAAATGTTAAAAATGACAAGAGACAGTTTTTGACAATTCCTTTATTTAAATGCTTCTTCTTTCTTCCTTCATCTTCTTCTTCTTCTGGTTCTTCTGGCTCTTCTGGTTCTTCCTCCGGCGTTCTCGTCCAGCATCTCCTCCGCGGCGTCTTCTATCTTCTTCTCCTCGGGCCGCTCCGCACCCATGGCATGGGGGGGGAGGCTCCCGCTCTTCTCTTCATCTTCTTCTCTTCTTCATCTTCTTCTTCATCTTCTTCTTTTTCTTCTCTTCTTCCTTCTTCTCTTCTTCATTTCTTCTCCGGGCCGCTCCGCAGCCATGCTGGCATGGTGGGAGGCTCCTGCTGTGTGACGGCGTCTCTTCGTCTGACGGTTCTTAAATAACGGGGGGCGGGGCCACCCGGTGACCCCGCCCCCCTCTGATGCACGGGACATGACGGGACTTCCCTGTGGCATTCCCCGTGACGTCACAGGGAAGTCCCATCAAGTCACCGTGCGTCAGAGGAGGGCGGGGTCACCGGATGGCCCCGCCCCCCGTTATTTAAGAACCGTCAGACGAAGAGACGCTGTCACACAGCGGGAGCCTCCCACCATGCCAGCATGGCTGCGGAGCGGCCCGGAGAAGAAATGAAGAAGAGAAGAAGGAAGAAGAGAAGAAGAAGAAGAAGAAGATGAAGAAGAAGATGAAGAAGAGAAGAAGATGAAGAGAAGAGCGGGAGCCTCCCCCCCATGCCCTGGGTGCAGAGCGGCCCGAGGAGAAGAAGATAGAAGACGCCGCGGAGGAGATGCTGGACGAGAACGCCGGAGGAAGAACCAAAAGAGCCAGAAGAACCAGAAGAAGATGAAGGAGAAAGAAGAAGCATTTAAATAAAGGAATTGTCAAAAACTGTCTCTTGTCATTTTTAACATTTTTGACAGTTTTTTAGTGAAATGGTAGGGGTAAGTACCCCCTTACCATTTCACACAGGGGGGGGCCGGGATCTGGGGGTTCCCTTGTTAAAGGGGGCTTCCAGATTCCGATAAGCCCCCCGCCCGCAGACCCCCACAACCACCGGCCAGGGTTGTGGGGATGAGGCCCTTGTCTTCATCAACATGGGGACAAGGTGTTTTGGGGGGCTACCCCAAAGCACCCTCCCAATGTTGAGGGCATGTGGCCTGGTACGGTTCAGGAGGGGCGCACTCTCGTCCCCCCCTCTTTTCCTGCGGCCTGCCAGGTTGCGTGCTCGGATAAGGGTCTGGTATGGATTTCTTAGGGGGACCCCACGCCGTTTTTTTTTTTTTTTTTTGGCGCGGGGTTCCCCTAAAATCCATACCAGACCTGAAGGGTCTGGTATGGAATTTAGGGGGAACCCCACGTCAATTTTTTTTTTAAATGTTGGCTGGGGTTCCCCTTAATATCCATACCAGACCTGAAGGGCCTTGTATGGAATTTAGGGGGACCCCCACATCATTTTTTTTTTTTTTTTTTGGTTCGGGGTTGCACTGTGGGGAATTCCCATGCCGTTTTTATCAATGAACTTCTATGTGTATTGTCGGCAATGCAATAGCCGCGGGTAGTTTTAAATGAGTTTTTTCCTTCCAAATGTCATTTTGCTGTCAGACTGTTCTAAACACAGGAAACATGCGCCCCTTTACAGGCATACTATAGACACCCCCCAGGTACGAAATTTAAAGGGATATTACACTTTTATTGTTTGACTTTAAGCATTAATAAAATCACTGTTCCTGAAAAAACGTCCGTTTTTAAAACTTTTTTTTGCATTGATCCATGTCCCCTGGGGCAGGACCCGGGTCCCCAAACACTTTTTATGACAATAACTTGCATATAAGCCTTTAAAATTAGCACTTTTGATTTCTCCCATAGACTTTTAAAGGGTGTTCCGCGGCATTCGAATTTGCCGCGAACACCCCAAATTGTTCGCTGTTCGGCGAACTTGCGAACAGCCAATGTTCGAGTAGAACATGAGTTCGACTCGAACTCGAAGCTCATCCCTACTAGAGAGCTATTGTTTCGCTCCAAATGCTTTGGGGGACTTGCACTGCCTAATTTTTAGGCATACTATCAAGCAGTTGTCTTGTCCAGATTAGCTGACTGGAAATATGCTTTTAATTAAAAATTTCGGGTACAACTTGAATATTTTTTGAGTGGCGTAGATCTCTCATTGGTCCCCTGGATACCCCATTCTTGCAGGAATCTTGCTCGAACTACTTCAGCACTCACCATATCCTCTTTGGATATATGGGATGCCCTATATAAGAATTTCTCATGGGGGTATGATTCTCCGTTAATGCCTCTCCTCAACCATAAATATTTTTTACCAGGTTTATTAGACCCAGGTTTTAAATCATGGGGTTCAGAAGAGCCTCTCCTATTACATCATGTTCTCCGTGGCAACACACTTAAACCATTACATGTGATCCTTGCCCATAAACCCAATACATTTCTTGGAGATTCCACCAACTACAACGCTTCTTAGGTTCCCTTCCTCATCTGCTTAGAGGCCTACAAGATTTAAATAGCATAGAAGAGACATTTCACCCAAAAGACCCCCCTCTACATGATATTTCTCATTTCTATAAAGCTCTAATTGCTCTTCAAAATCCCGCCTATCCACCTTTCCTGGCTAAATGGGAAATAGATCTGGGCTCCCCTCTCATGGACAAACATAAGGATAAGGTCCTACAATTAGCTCACACCTCTTCCCTTGCCTCAAAAATGGCAGAGGTCAACTATAAATTACTCACCAGGTAGCATTACACTCCAGCTAGACTACACCAACTGTTCCCCGCCAGTTCCCCATTATGGTGAAGGAACTGTGGGAACAAAGCTACTCATGCACATATCTTGTGGTTTTGCTCACTCAATCAACCCTTTTGGGCTGCCATTTGCAATCTGATCTTACAGATCTCTGATGTCAATCTACCCAATGATCCATGGACTATTCTTTTCCATGCCACTAAAGTCCCTATAGGCTCATACAAACGTTCACTCATTCCCCACCTATTGAACACTGCCAAAGCTCTAATTCCTACTCTATTGGGCCAACCAACAATCCCATCTATAAAAGTCTGGCTACAAAAGGTAGATGAAGTTCATCTCATGGAGAATATTACCCACAACATTAAAGGTACTTCCAAGAAGCACTCGTTAACTTGGGCACCCTGGATGAAATAACAGTCCACTTCCTCCTATAAGGACATTATAATGCAAAACCCTTATGCCTATCAATTAAGTATTACTATCTAAATTCCATTATCTCAAGATTTTTCAACATATTGACAAGCATGCCAACAATCTCCCCCCTCCCCCTCCCCCTCCCCACCTAATTCCATACCCTATCTACCATCTCTCTTCCTTTATCTATCTTCTTTCCTAACATCTATTTTTCCCCTATTCCCCCTTTTCTACTCAATTGCTCGCATAGAAAGTAACCTCTGTCCATTTAGTCATTACATTCGCTTATATTTCCTCTTTCGTATTTCCAGGGGCAATTATTGGTTTCTGGACAAATTTGAACATTTGTGAGCATTGAAACTTATGTTGTTTTTCTCCAAGATTGTATCTATTTTTGTGGTATATACTGTATATATCTTTTCTCTATTTTTCTTTAATAAAAACTTATTAAACAAAAAAACTGTGTGCCCAGACTATGTTTTTGTGTATTGTGGAAGGTGTTTTTTCTTTCTAGGGGAAGGCATGGATCCATGTCCTTGCTTTGCAGAGACACATGATCCTTACCTTCCCTCCTGACAGAGCAGCGATCTGCCTTGTTTACATAGGCAGACCACGGTTCTGCCCCTGCACTGAACAATATATGGGTGGCAATGGACATGGAGTCCATGGTACCCTCTGATCAGCTCCAGCTGTGTATAGTCACAGCAGGAGCAAGCCGCTGGCGGCGAGCATTCGCGCCTGCTACCCGGAAGAGCCAGATCACATGCATATATGTGACATGGTACAGAGGGGCTGCCCTGTAGCAGTAAAACCACTGTAGAGCGAACCTTAAGTAACCCAGAACTTATAGAAATAATGCTGACCTCACAGACCTTAAACAAGCATGCTTGCTTGCATATATGTAGTTACAATCTTAGAAACCAGCTATGAGCAATTAGAATCTTTTGAATTAATTTGCTCATTCATGTTTAGTCATAATTTTTTTGATTTACCGTATATACTCGAGTATAAGTCGTTCCGAGTATAAGTCGAGGCCCTAATTTACCACAAAAAAATGGGAAAAACTTGTTGACCCGAGTATAAGACGAGGGTGAGAAATGCACAGCTACTGTAAGTGGAAAAGAGGGTCAACAATGCCCATTTGCAGCATCACTGTGCCCATTTGCATGCCTCACTGTGCCCATTTGCAGCCATAGGTCCCCTGAACTTCAAACTCGGTAGTTAAGGGTTCCTAGGTGCCCCCTAGCTGCAGCCAAAATTTGGGGTCTCTGAACCCAAAGGGTACCGAAATGACATTGCTGCAGGTGGACACAGTTGACTGAATTTGGGGTCCCGTATCTCGGGGCCACTTAGTGCTAGGAACCCCAAATTTAGTGTGCAAACCCAGTGGAACTAGCACCATAAAAGTTCCAAAGATGGGGTTTCTAGCACCAAGTGGCCCCGAGATACAGGGCCCCAAACATCAGTTCAGAAAATGTCAAGCACTTTTCTGCAGCAGAGAATGATGTTTTCCGAACCGATTTTGGGGCCCCGTATCTCGGGGCCACTTAGTGCTAGGAATTTCAGCTTTGGATATGTTGTGGTACCAGTTCCACTGGGTTTGCACACCAAATGTGGGGTTCCTAGCACCAAGTGCCCCTGAGATATGGGGCCCCAAAGTCGGTTCAGAAAATGTCAAGCACTTTTCTGCAGCAGAGAATGACATTTTCTGAACCGATTTTGGGGCCCCGTATCTCGGGGCCACTTAGTGCTAGGAACTTCAGCTTTGGATATGTTGTGGTACCAGTTCCACTGGGTTTGCACACCAAATTTGGGGTTTCTAGCACCAAGTGGCCCTGAGATACGGGGCCCCAAAGTCGGTTCGGAAAATGAAATTTTTTGCTGCAGAAAAGTGCTTGACTCAAGTATAAGTCGAGGGGGGCACTTTCAGCACAAAAAATGTGCTGAAAAATTCGACTTATACTCGAGTATATACGGTATATGTTTTTTTAATTTCTATTCATCCATACTTTGGAAATAATACAGTCTATTCCATTCAAATTTCTATTTCTATTTTTATTTTCACTTTATTCTATTTTATTTTGTTTGGAATGTAGTTTATACCAATAGGTCATTCCTTATATTAATAATTTAAGATCATAGTTATAAAGTCCTCAGTAAAAATGGTTCACAACATAGTGTATCCTAACATCACCCAATAAAATGTTTGTACTATTAGTACACATGGTTACTAATCCCAGAGTAACCTCCTACTTCCCAGATTTTTTAACTAGCTTTTTAACTATTTTTTTAATTAGATTTTTCAACCAGATTTTCTAATCTGGTTGAAGGTGGTGGCCCCATATAATATATTCAAGAGACTTTCGTTTAGAAAAATCACAGATGAAGTATGCTGATAAAAATAGACAATCTCTACCCACTTATCCAACATGCCAATGTATATGCAGCGGCATGCGGACAGCATAACAGTATGGCTCTGAGAGAAGACAAGAAATCAGGGACATTATTATTGTAGGTACAGGTTTAATGTGACTAACCAAACATGGCGGCCATCACGTGATCGGGTTCGCTGGGTCACCACCTGCTATAAACGGATAGGAAGTATAGCAAGATGGCCGCTCCAGCTTGATGACAAAACGCATAGGAAGGAGTTTGAACGTCTTTGCGTCACTTCTGGTCAAAGCCGCGGATCGTGAATTATCCTGGCTTCCTGTTTTTTGTACACTAGCTTTTAATACACAGTGTAATGTGAGTATAACTCTACTGTTTGGCACAATAAAACAGTGTTACACTATGGAAGCTTTCTTCTGTTTGGGAGGCATGAAGGATCGTATACTAGGAATAAAACAAGCTCTGGATTTTCATATTGCTGCAGAGTGGCAGATACTGTGAATGCGTAATACCCCTGTGAGGGGTGAGGAGTTCCGGTGAGTGCATTACCTGTAGGGTCACTGTAAGGAGTACCAGCACAAGCGAATTAAGAGCATATGTCACTTTTTGGAATACTAGAAGAGCACTTGTCACTTTTTGGAATATTTTCACATATTGAAGGACTGATCATATATGTATATATTTTCAAGGACTGTATCATTTGCACATACAGTATATCACAAAAGTGAGTACACCCCTCACATTTTTGTAAACATTTTATTAAATCTTTTCATGTGACAACACTGAAGAAATGACACTTTGCTAAAATGTAAAGTAGTGAGTGTACAGCTTTTATAACAGTGTAAATTTGCTGTCCCCTCAAAATAGCTCAACACACAGCCATTAATGTCTAAACCCCTGGCAACAAAAGTGAGTACACCCCTAAGTGAAAATGTCCAAATTGGGCCCAATTAGTCATTTTCCCTCCCTGGTGTCATGTGACTTGTTAGTGTTACAAGGTCTCAGGTGTGCATGGGGAGCAGGTGTGTTAAATATGGTGTTATCACTCTCACTCACTCATACCGGTCACTGGAAGTTCAACATGACACCTCATGGCAAAGAACTCTCTGAGGATCTGAAAAAAAATTGTTGCTCTACGTAAAGATGGCCTAGGTTATAAGAAGATTGCCAAGACCCTGAAACTGAGCTGCAGCACGGTGGCCAAGACCATACACCAATTTAACAGGACAGGTCCCAATTAGAACAGCCCTTGCCATGGTCAACCAAAGAAGCTGAGTGCACATGCTCAGGGTGATATCCAGAGGTTGTCTTTGGGAAATAGTTTTAAGAGTGCTGCCAGCATTGCTGCAGAGGTTGAAGGGGTGGGGGGGGTCAGCCTGTCGGTGCTCAGACCATACGCCACACACTGCATCAAATTGGTCTGCATGGCTGTTGTCTCAGAAGGAAGCCTCTTCTAAAGATGATGCACAAGAAAGCCTGCAAACAGATTGCTGAAGACATGCAGACAATGGACATGGATTACTGGAACCATGTTCTGTGGTCTGATGAGACCAAGATAAACTTTTTTGGTTCAGATGGTGTCAAGCGTGTGTGGCAGAAACCAGGTGAAGAGTACAAAGACAAGTGTGTCTTGCCTACAGTCAGGCATGGGGTTGGGAGTATTATGGTCTGGGGCTGCATGAGTGCTGCCGGCACTGGGGAGCTACAGTTCATTGAGGGAACAATGAATGCCAACATGCACTGTGACATACTGAAGCAGAGCATGAACCCCCTCCCTTCGGAAACTGGGCTGCAGGACAGTATTCCAATATGATAACAACCCCAAACACACCTCCAATACGACCACTGTCTTGCTAAAGAAGCTAAGGATAAAGGTGATGGACTGGCCAAGCATATCTCCAGGCCTAAACCCTATTGAGTATCTGTGGGGCATCCTCAAATGGAAAGTGGATGAGTGCAAGGTCTCTAACATGCGCCAGCTCTGTGATGTCATCATGGAGGACTGGAAGAAGACTCCAGTGGCAACCTGTGAAGCTCTGGTGAACTTCATGCCCAAGAGGGTTAAAGGCAGTGCTGGAAAATAATGGTGGCCACACAAAATATTGACACTTTGGGCCCAATTTGGACATTTTCACTTAGGGGTGTACTCACTTTTGTTGCCAGCAGTTTGGACATTAATGGCTGTGTGTTGAGTTATTTTGAGGGGACAGCAAATTTACACTGTTATACAAGCGGTACAATCACTACTTTACATTGTAGCAAAGTGTCATTTTTTTCAGTGTTGTCACATGAAAAGATATAATAAAATATTTACAAAAATGTGAGGAGTGTACTCACTTTTGTGAGATACTGTATATGTATATACTTTCAAAGACTGTATCATTTTGCTAATATATACTGAATTTAAGCCTAACCAAGGCTTTTTTTCTCAAACAAGAGGTGCTGGAACTCAACCACAACCCCCCAAAACCCCTCCACCCACACACACCCTCCAAATCACATCAAATAGTGGGTGTGGTCAGTCAAATTCCACAAACAGTAGGAGGGTCTTAAAGGGGCATTAAATACCAGGATTGCATTACATACAGAGTGCAGAGTTCAGGGGGGTTACACACAGAGTGCAGAGCTGTCACTTGTAAACACAGAAATCTGACTTCTGTGTTTACAAGTGATTGTGGTGAGCAGACCCCCCAAGGGTCTGAGTCAGAGGTGGTGGAACTGAGTTCCACCAAGTTCCCCCTGAAAAAAAGCCCTACATCTAACACTTTTGATCAATTTCGGCACCAGTCTATTATTTCATATGATTATTGTTTGCACATGTAGCATTCATATTGCACTCAAGTTTGTTTATATGTCTGAAGCAGTGACTATCAAGTGAATTGGGATCACATATTCGTTTAAAATAAGAGAACAGCACCACACACACTTTTTGAAATGATATACTATACACCACCTAGGTGGCTGTATTTGTAGGGGCAGCAGTTCCTAAAACATTCAGCCATTTGCGCGGAACCACCCATAAACCTTTTTTTAAATCTTATGCCCTGTACACACGATAGGATTTTCCGACAACAAAATCAATGTTTTTTTCTGACGGATGTTGGCTCAAACTTGTCTTGCATACACATGGCCACACAAATCTTGTCGGGAATTCCGAACGCCAAGAGCGCGGTGACATACAACACGTATGATGAGCCGAGAAAAATGAAGTTCAATGGCCAGTGCGGCTCTTCTGCTTGATTCCGAGCATGTGTGGAACTTAGTGTGTCGGAATGGTGTACACACGATCGGCATTTACGACAGCGGATTTTGTTTTTGAGTGCCAACTCTCAAATTTTGTGTGACGGAAATTCCGATGGAGCCTACGCACAGTTGGATTTCTGACAACAAGCTCCCATAGAACATTTTCCGTTGGAAAATCCTATCTTGTGTACGGGGCATAAGGATCCAATTTAAAAAAAAAAAACACAACAGCCAGGCAACAAGAATTTTCACAAATGGAGTTCAACAAGGCAGTTGACATATTTTCTTGGTAAAGGTTTATTTTAATATTTTACAATCTTAATAAGGCTCCACTGATATTTATACCTGTTCCCCTGTATATACAGTACTTCTTACTAAAAGTTTTGCATATGTGGTAAATGATCTATGTGGATGTGGCCCAGATTTTTTTTCCATGAAACAGAGCATGGCTCAGAAAGGGTTTTGCTTCTGGAGATGTACTCATGTCTAATAAGCTCACACAATACTCTCAGTTCTCATGATTTGTATTTTGTCATTAAAAGTTTGTTTGGTCTTCCCTTATGTCTTTGACTAAATGTGTTTGAAGATAGCACGCCAGCAAACTGTGGTGGTACACGCTTTTCGTCTGTTTATGATGATTTAACATGATAGATGTGTCTCCCACCAGGATGTATTTTGCCTGAAAAATGAAATAATCTGTTTTGGTCTATGATCTAATGTGACAGCAATAGCTGAATGTGAAAATGGATTACATGGGGCCCAGGGTGGAAGAAAAATGTAAGTATTTCTAAATAAAAAAAAAACATAATTTATTGATGCTAATGAGTCCTTGTATATTGTGCCTGCAATAGTTTTCTTCTTTCAGGATAAGAACATTTTCAGTAAGTACCTGTTTATCTTACCAGAAATTACATTTCCTTGTTACTTCTTATAAGTTGAACTGGAAGCATAAAGATAGACATATCTGTATTCTGTCCTAGTTGACAACCATAGATCTCTGCGTAGATACATTGGAGGAGTGATCCTAGCCACCCAGGGACATAAAGTTTGTTATTCACAGGATTACTGAGTAAAAATAAAAAGGAAAAAAAAAAACAACACACGAATACAGCCATCACATCTAGGAAATTATAAGCCGCAATATGTTACATTTTGGTTTGTGTTTTGATAAGCTTTAATACCACTATTTTATTATCTACAGTATATCTTGAGCAAATCAAACTATCAGTGCATACATAAAACAATAAAAGAGGGTGTTGTACTAGGAGTGCATGCCATAATGCAGCATGTGAACATTTTAGGGATCCTAAACTGTAGCTATACATTTAATGCTTTAAAGAAACAAGTCAGGTGTAACAGTACCTACAAAGAAATAAACTACACTTAAAGATAATTTTCTTCCCACCAATGCTAAAAACAAAATGTTAAATACAGTTTGGTGCTTTAACATACAGTATTGAACCTAAATTCTTGGCATGTCACTGCCCCCCCCCCCCCCCCTTTACCTCATACAATCAGAGAACACTCTGCAAGGTGCAAAACATTTTCTGAATGGTGGTGGTGCCAAGCGGGTGACCATTTGCTTGGCATGGGATGCAGAAGCAAGTGGAGATCACCGGAGTGGCGTTGTATAGTTTAATGATTTTCAGCTCCCATGTGAATTCCTGGTATAGTGTATGCATAGTTACCCTAATCCAAGCAGGACCAATTTAACTATATGTATAATATTCATACCTGGAATTATTCTTTATATGTGGTAGAACCATTTGTAAAAGTTGGTCTGACTGCAGACTTTATTAGCTGTACCAGGAAGAAGTCACACAATTGCTATATCAAATATGTCAAAAATGTATTCATTTGAAATATGAACACTAATTGTCATCTGATTGTCATCAATGTTTAAATTTCAAAATTACATTTATGGAACAACAGATTAAGATTGAAATGTTGTCTTGTAAATGTCTGTGAGAAATCAACATGATACTAAAGACAAACAAAATACAAAGCTTGAAAATCAAAACAACAGATACACGCATAAGAAAAAAACACTAAAAATTCAGAAGTAGTTTTTAGCTGCAGGTGGCCTTGCGCCATTGATGTATTAAGCACCTTGAGAGGAGAAGCCCAATCGGACACAGAACTCTCAGGAAACTTGGTGGCTATTTTGGGAGAGGGAACCTTTTAAATAAGGAAATTAAAATTATTTTGGAATGACTAATTGGATAGGGAAACCCACGTGTGAGGGACAGTATTTATCATAGGGAGAGGTTCCAGTTGAGCAAATTGGCTGTCTGGTGGTGTGGAGCTAGCACAGTTTGCTAAAATCATTCGTCCAGTATTCCACCAAGGAACACTATTCCTGGTGACTGAAGCTGTCCTCTGTTAACAAATGTGGACATGTTGAGATTCACTGAATTGTTATATTAATTCCTTCCCGCTTGGCCGTCATATTACAATAGTCATACGACATCCTCCCAGGATCGAACTTAGCTCTGGCGTGATATGTCACGTCACGTGTTGTGTCCACTGGACATGGCCACTTACCTGTACCATGTGATTGCTGTGGCTTGGACATGGCCTGCTGCCATTACCATGTGATTGCTGTGGCCAATCACAGCAGATCACATGACAATTGTACACAATGCATGGCTTTATTTCATGCCTTGCATTGTGTACCAATGTGATGAGCTCTGTGTTTGATCACAGTGATCACACGGTACAGACAGGGCCAATCACAGCCTATCTGTACCATGTGATTAGCTGTGACCAACCACAGCTAATCGCAATAGTAAACACTGAATGGATTGATTTCATTGATAAAAAAAAAATGGTTGTTTATAATAGTGGTATTAACTGTTATAAGCAATCATAGTGTGTTTAAAAAAAAAAATCCTGATCACCTTCCCAGATTAGTGTAGTGTTATTATGTTAACAATGTATTGCTATAGTCACAGTATGCAAAAAAATAAAATAAAATCGTAGAAAAGAAAAAAAGAAAAAAAAAAGTAATACAAAAGAAAAAAATATATAATAATAATAAATAATAATAATAATAATAATATTTTTTTTTTAACCTGATGTCCCTGATCAACACCACACTAATTATATGATGATGCTGTACTGCACTGGTGACAGTATGTAAACTTTTTTTAATTGTGAAAAAAAACATTTTATTCCAATGTCTTTATTATCCAAACAATTGTGACAAAAAAAATTACAACTTCAAAAAATTCGACATGCCTCCTACTAAATACCTTGGACTGTCTACTTTCCAAAAAGGGGTAATTTGGGGGCTATTTGTACTGTCCTGGCATTTTTGGACCTTACTATAAAACTAACTATATACTATAGTTTGTGGACTCTGTAACATTCCTATGGACTAAATAATATACACTGATTTGGGTTATTTTCAAAGAAATACATTTTGACCTAAATTATGAAAAAACCTTAGTTAGACTTACCGGTGACGGTATTTCTACGAGCCTTTCAGGACAGCACCTTGGAGAGAGCGTAGCTCCACCTCTTCACAGGAAACAGTGCGTGACAACGCCCCTTTTTAAAAGCAGCTGCTTCCACCATGCCCTCAGTTGTTACCGAGAAATTCTCAGACATGCAGGAAGATATAAGCAGAAAATTACCGAACCCCACGATTCTATTTTACATTTGATAACCTAGGGAGGGAAGTAGGCTGCTGTCCTGAAAGGCTCATAGAAATACTGTCACCGGTAAGTCTAACTAAGGTTTTCTCCCTTCGCCTTTCAGGACAGCACCTTGGAGAGGATAACCGGGAAACTTACTTCAGGGTGGGACTACTGCCTGTAAAACCTTCCTACCAAAAGGATTGGTCCAAAGCTGATAGTAGATCCAACTGGTAGTGCCTTATGAAGGTCAAAAAACTGGACCATGTGGCAGCCCTGCAGATTTGCTCAGGAGATGCCCCAGCCCTTTCTGCCCATGATGCTGCCACTGTTCGGGTAGAATGAGGTAAGGTTCCTTCTGGAGGTTCCAGCCCTAAAGAGATGTATGCCTCTTTTATGGCTTGTTTTAGCCATCTTCCAAGGGTACTTTTGGAAGCCTTACACCCTTTGTGAGTACCTTCCATTAAGACGAAGAGTAAAGATAATTTCCTAACTTCCTTTGTTATCTCCAGATATTTTAGAAGGCACCTCCTGACATCAAGAGTATGGAAGTCTTCTTCTCCTGGTCCCGAAGGTAAAGGGCAAAAGGTAGGGAGAATGATTTCCTGTGTACGGTGAAAGACTGAGGCTACCTTCGGCAGGAAGGCTTTATCTGTCCTTAAGACTACCCTATCCGGTAGACATCTCATAAAAAGGTACTTTAATTGAAAGTGCTTGTATCTCGCTAATTCTGCGGGCAGATGTTACTGCAACCAATAGTTTTGAGTGTCAAAAATTTGAATGAAGATTCTTCTATAAGTTCAGAGACTTAATGAGGCCCTGAAGAACTAAAGATAAATCCCATTTGGGAAAATTAACAATAGGTCTCGGCTTTACTTTTGCCGCAGCCCTAAAAAAACTATTTATTAAAAGGTTCCCTTGATAGGGTTTTTTCTAAAAAAATTGATAAAGCAGCTACCTGCGTCTTGAGCGTACTCACTGCTAAACCTTTCTCCAATCCCTCTTGAAGAAATTCCAAAACCGAAATAGTGCTAAGAAAATTAAAGTTTTTGCTGAAACACCAGGTATTATAAATTTTCCAGACTTTAAAGTAGATGTCTCTGATGACTTTTTTCCTACTTGCAAGAAGGGTAGTAATACGTTTTTCTGATAACCCCTTCTGCCTTAGAATTGTTCTTCAGAAACCAGGCTGTTAGATTGAAATAGGCTGGATCTGGATGGAGAATCAGACCCTGACTCAACAGATCTGTCCTGATCGGCAATCTCCAGGGGGGTTTCACTGAGAGGTTTATCAAGGTGGAAAACCATGGTCTCTTCAGCCAGTAGTGAGCCATTAAGATTAGTTCTGTGGACTCCACTCTGAATTTTGCCAATAACCTTGGTATCAGTTGGAACAGAGGGAATGCGCAAGACAAATGGAAGTCCCACCTGTGGGCTAATGCATCTACTCCAACAGCTTGATCCTGCCTCAGAAGAGAGAAGGCCAGTGTTTTTGCATTGTCTTGTTTTGCAAAGAGGTCCACCTGAGGGCGACCCCAACTTTCGGCCTTCGTTTCGAATAACTCCTGGTTTAGAGACCACTCGGCTTCTCTTATTTCCCTCCTGCTGAGGAGGTCTGCCAGGGTGTTCTCTGTCCCCTTTAGATGAACCGAGGATAGAGAGGCCAAATTGTACTATGCCCATCTTAGGATATGATGAGCTAGCTCCATCAAGGTTCTGCTTTTTGTACCCCCTTGCTTTGTTAAGTATAATACTGCCGTCATTTTGGCCAATAGTATTTGGACATGTTTCACTAGCACTCCCTGGAAGGAGAGAAGGCTTAGGTGAATAGCCGTCAACTCTCTCTAATTCAATGATCTTCTCGCCCCTGGCTTGGACCAAAACCCCTGAGTTGTTTGTTCTTCTAGGTGAGCTCCCCACCCCCATGCGCTGGCATCTGTAGTCAGCCTCCAGGTTACAGGAAAGGTCCAAAGAAGCCCTTTCGAGATGTTTCTTTGGTCTCTCCACCACCAGAGTGATCTTTTTGCTCTTGACCCTATGCTGAACTTTTTCTTCAGAGGTTCCTGATAAGACCAATTCATCAGAATATCTGCCTACAGCGTACGGGTAGGAAACCTGGCCCACTGTACCAAGGGAATTGCTGCCGTCAACAAGCACAGAGCGGACATGGCTTGTCTTACAGAAATCTCTGAGTTGGTTTGAAGTCCTCTCAGGGCCGACTGCATCTTCTTTATTTTTTCCTTGGGCAGAAATATTTTCTGTTCCAACGAATCTATTTCGTACCCCAGAAACCTTACCCTTTGGGATGGTATTAGATTTGACTTCTGAAGGTTGAGAAGCCAACCCAAACTCTTTAGATGTGCTTGGGTTATTTGCAGATGGACATCTACCTGATCCCTTGAGTCGGCGAACAGTAGCAGGTCGTCCAAGTAAGGCACTATTAGGATCTCCTTCAGCCTCAGGGACTCCAAAGCTTCTGCCATCACTTTCGTGAATACTGTGGCGGAGGAGGAAAGGCCGAAGGACAGAGCCCGAAACTGCAGATGCTACACCTCCCCCAGATTGACTGCAAGACGCAGGAATTTTTGTGATGGGGGCGCTATTGGAATATGGAGATAGACATCTCTCAAATCGATGGAAGCCATGTAGCATCTGGGGGTTAGTAAATTCTTCACAGAGAAAATTGTATCCATCCTGAATTTTTTGTATTTTATGGATTGGTTCAGAACCTTCAAATTGAGAATCAGGCGGGAAACATGCACCCCTTTACAGGCATACTATAGACACCCCCCAGGTATGAAATTTACAGGAATATTACACTTTTATTGTTTCACTTTAAGCATTTTTAAAATCACTGCTCCCGAAAAAAACTGTAGTTTTTAAAACTTTTTTTTGCATTGATACATGTCCCCTGGGGCAGGACCCGGGTCCCCAAACACTTTTTAAGACAATACCATGCATATAAGCCTTTAAAATTAGCACTTTTGATTTTTCATGTTCGTGTCCCATAGACTTTACCAGTGTTCAAACAAATTTTTTGCCTGTTCGCATGTTCTGGTGCAAACTGAACGGGGGGGGGGGGTTATTCGGCTCATCCCTACTCCTCAGACTCACTTTCCACTTGCCTGGAAGTGGATGGAGGGAGACTGGACTGAGAGCTCTGTTCTTGGCTGGAACTCTAGCCACGTTTTTTAACAAGGGAACACACTGTCCCTAGGGTCTCTGCTAGTTCTTTCCTTACAGAAGATAAGAGTTCTTTACACTCCTGTGTAGACTCTTCTTTTACTAAATCCGCAATGCAGGATCTGCACAGTGGTTTGGGCCACAAGTCCCTTAAGGGGTTTTTGCATGAGGGGCATTTTCTCCCTGTTCTCTCATTTAGGTAAAGTTGTGTGCTTTAGTTTGGACACACATAGTTTTTGCTCAATCTCAGTCACTGTTGAGTGGGCATTGCTGCATTGAAATCCAGACTCCAACAGATTCCTCTCACAGGTCAGTGCAAATCAATATGTAAAGACTAGGGATGAGCTTCGTGTTTGAATTGAACCCATGTTCGACTCGAACATCGTCTGTTCGCCGAATTGCGAACGATATGGGCCGTTCACACCAAATTCGTGTGGCACGTCACAGCCCATAATTCACTGCGGCATCGCAGTGCATTGCTGGCTGCTGATTGGACAAGCATGCACTATGACCCACATGCTTGGCCAATCACAGCGCCGTCTGTAGAGAGAGCTGGAATTGGCCAAAGCCAGGGTGGCTTTGGCCAATTATGGCTCAGGGGGTTTAGTACACGCCCCACACTATATAAGGCCGCCTGCACGGTGGCCCTGTGTAGTGTGTTCCGGCATTGAGAGACAGAGGCAGAGGGACAGTGTAATTTGATTTAAGTTAGATTAGGCAGGACAGACAGTCAGTTAGCTACACTTACAGTGTATAATTGTATAATATTATATATATATATATATATATATATATATATATATATATATATATATATATATACACACATCCCAGGTGTTATATATATATTATATGTTATATATATATATAACACCTGGGATAGATATATATATATTTATATACACACACACACACACAGACACTTTATTCAGTTTAGCTAGATCCGTTCCTGTTATCTTCCTACTGACAGGCAGGCTTGTGTTACAGTATTTAAAGCTACCTGAAGAAAATTGCTGGTGTTCTTCTGATCCTATTAGTACCACAGTCAGGCAGCTAGACTATAGTAAAGCCGAGACCAGTGTTCAGCTAAAGCTACAAGTTAGTGTAGTGCACAGTGTTCAGCTAAAGCTACAAGTTAGTGTAGTGCACAGTGTTCAGCTAAAGCTACAAGTTAGTGTAGTGAACAGTGTTCAGCTAAAGCTACAAGTTAGTGTAGTGAACAATGTTCAGCTAAAGCTACAAGTTAGTGTAGTGCATCCTCCTCACAGTGTTCAGCTAAAGCTACAAGTTAGTGTAGTGCATCCACTGCACAGTGTTCAGCTAAAGCTACAAGTTAGTGTAGTGCACAGTGTTCAGCTAAAGCTACAAGTTAGTGTAGTGCAGAGTGTTCAGCTAAAGATACAAGTTAGTGTAGTGAACAGTGTTCAGCTAAAGCTACAAGTTAGTGTAGTGAACAATGTTCAGCTAAAGCTACAAGTTAGTGTAGTGCATCCTCCTCACAGTGTTCAGCTAAAGCTACAAGTTAGTGTAGTGCATCCACTGCACAGTGTTCAGCTAAAGCTACAAGTTAGTGTAGTGCACAGTGTTCAGCTAAAGCTACAAGTTAGTGTAGTGCGTCCTCCTCACAGTGTTCAGCTAAAGCTACAAGTTAGTGTAGTGTGACCTCTGCACAGTGTTCAGCTAAAGCTACAAGTTAGTGTAGTGCGTTCTCTGCACAGTGTTCAGCTAAAGCTACAAGTTAGTGTGATGCGACCTCTGCACAGTGTTCAGCTAAAGCTACAAGTTAGTGTGGTGTGACCTCTGCACAGTGTTCAGCTAAAGCTACAAGTTAGTGTAGTGTGACCTCTGCACAGTGTTCAGCTAAAGCTACAAGTTAGTGTAGTGCGTTCTCTGCACAGTGTTCAGCTAAAGCTACAAGTTAGTGTGATGCGACCTCTGCACAGTGTTCAGCTAAAGGTACAAGTTAGTGTAGTGCGACCTCTGAACAGTGTTCAGCTAAAGCTACCTTTAGAAGGTTGGTGGCGTTTTACTGATCCTATCACTATCGCAGGCAGCTACATTATTTTAACGTTGGTGTAGTGTGTCCTCTGCACAGTGTTCAGCTAAAGCTACAAGTTAGTGTAGTTCGACCTCTGCACAGTGTTCAGCTAAAGCTACCTGTAGAAGATTGGTGGTGTTCTCATACTACAGGCAGGCAGTTGATTTTGCTAGCTGCAGTATAAATATATATATCTATCCCAGCTTAGTGCAGCTACATCTCACTGCAGGCCATTAGTATGTCTGGAAGGCCAACAAGGAGAGGCAGACAGTCACAAGCCAATAAAAGAGGGCAAGCAGGCTCTGTGTCTAGAGGCAACAATGCTGGTCATGGAGACGGTGCATCCTCATCAGCACATGACTGTGGGACACGCTTGGCCTTTTTTTCGGCACCTGGCCATGTTGAGCCGCAACATGCGGAAGACTTGGTCGAGTGGATGACCAAGCCATCCTCATCCTCTCTCACCCATGCTCAGGGTACTTTGTCTGTCAAAGCAGCTGCCAACGCGGCCTCTTCCCTCGGCTCAATGGCATCAGTGACTCCTTCCCTAGCCCCACCATGTCCTCCTGAGGAGTCCCTCAAACTGTTTGACCACAGTATTGGGTACATGCTCCAGGAGAATGCCCAGCATTTAGAAGGCTCTGATAATGATACTGAGCTAAGGCAGTAATGTGAGCACGGACAGAGGGGGTGCCCAAGAAGGACAGCAATCTGGCAGTCATGCTCCCCCTGCTGCAGCATACTGCCAGGTTTGCTCCAGTGATGAGGTCACTGACTCAGCATGGGTGAGGAAGTGGAAGAGGAACATCACCAACGAGGCAGGATGCCCTGCAGGGGGCAGCCTAAGGGCAGCACACCGCAAAGCTCCGCATGTGAAGGGCGCTGCTGTCTCTGCACGTTATTCCAAAAGTTCTTTGGTGTCAGCTTTTTTGAGATAAGTGCATCAGATCGCACCGCTGCTATTTGCAACATATGTCTCAAGCGTATCTCGCATGGCCAAAACATCTCCTGCTTGGGTCCCACATGCTTGACCAGACATATGTTGACCTGCCATGCAGTTATTTGGCAAGCGTATCTAAAAGACCCACACCAAAGAACAAAGAGGACCTCTCATTGCTCCTCATCAGCTGAGATCTCCAACCCCACTATACCTTCAGTCCTCTCTGAGACCTGCACTGAGAGGAATGAAGGTGTAGAATTAGGTGTATCACAGCCAAGTACTTGTGGGCAATCCGCTTTCGGTACATCGACGTCAGATTGTACCAGGCAAATTTCCCTGCCCGAGCTGCTGGACCGCTGAAAGAAGTTTGCTCCCAACCATCCACATGCCCAGCGGTTGAATGCTAGCTTGGCAAAATTGCTAGCACTTCAACTGCTGCCTTTTCAGTTGGTAGACTCTGCCCCCTTCCGTGAGTTTGTGGAATGTGCGGTTCCTCAGTGGCAGGTACCCAAACGCCACTTCTTCTCACGGAATGCGATTCCGGCTTTCTACCGGCATGTGGAAGGCAATGTCTTGGCTTTGCTGGACAGGGCGGTCAGGTGCATATTACCACTGACTCATGGTCCAGCAGGCATGGGCAGGGACATTACCCAAGTTTCACAGTGCATTGGGTGACTCTGCTGGCAGCTGGAAAGGATGCAGGACAAGGTGCAGTAGTGTTGGAGGTTGTTCCACCACCACGCCTCCAAAATGCCACGACTAATGATTCTGACACACCTCTCTCCTCCACCCCCTCCTCTTCTTCTTCCTCCATGGCCTCTTCCTGTGCTTTGTCCTCAGAACCAGTGGTGCTCCGTAGGTGTTCAATGGGCTACGCAAGTATGCAGGCCAAAAGATTCCATGCGGTGCTTGAGCTGGTGTGCTTGGGGGACAGGAGCCACACTGAGGCAGAGGTTCTGTTAGCTCTGCAGGGGCAGGTTCAGAGATGGTTGATGCCACGCCAACTTAAGGCAGGAATGGTGGTTTGCGACATAGCACCAACCTCCTCTCCGCCCTCCGACAGGGACATATGACCCATGTGCCCTGTTTGGCTCACGTCCTTAACTTGGTGGTGCAGCGGTTCTTGGGCAGGTACCCGGGCATTTCAGCTGGTCATATAATGCCAGTGCTCGGCTAGCAGACCTCCAAAAAGGAATTTAACCTGCCCAAGAACCGCCTAATCTGTGACATGCCCACCAGGTGGAACTCAACGTTTGCCATGCTGCAGCGGCTGCACATGCAGCAGAGGGCCATCAATGAGTACCTGTGCGACTATGGCACCAGGACAGGGTCAGGGGAGCTTGTTGTTTTTTCCCCACGCCAGTGGGCCATGATCAGGGATGCATGCACTGTCCTGTCACCATTTGAGGAGGCCACGAGCATGGTGAGCAGTGACAGTGCATGCATCAGTGACACTGTCCCCCTTGTCCACCTGTTGGAGCACACGCTGCGTGAAATAATGGACAGGGCACTTGAGGCAGAACAGAGACAGGAAGAGGAGGACTTCCTTAGCTCTCAAGGCCCCATTTATCCAGACAGTGTTCCTCGTGCCCACCGATCACACAGGACGAGGAGGACGAGGAGAATTGTGTCAGTATGGAGGTGGAGCCTGGCACTCAGCATCAGCAGCAGTCTTTAGGGGAACATTTACAGTCCCAAGAAACACATGGACTTGTACGTGGCTGCGGATCATGTCGTCCTTAGTGACCCAGAGGACTCCGGACCGAATGCCTCAGAAAACCTAAGCTGCATGGCCTCCCTGATCCTGCAAAGCCTGCGGAAGGATCCTCATATTCGTGGTATCAAGGAGAAGGACCAATACTGGCTGGAAACCCTCCTTGATCCACGTTACAAGGGTAAGGTTGCGGACCTTATCTTGCCATCGCAGAAGGAGCAGAGGATGAAACATCTTCGGGAGGCCTTGCAGAAAAGGTCTGTGCAATGCGTTCCCAGAGACTGGGAGGTTACAAACTCCTGTTTCTGGACAACGTGTTGCTGAGGCTTCGGTCAGTCAAAGAAGGAGCGGTGGAGAAGGTTTCCATCTGACCGATGCGTTCAGACAATTTTTTAGTTCACAGCCCCAAGGTATGATCGGTTCCAGCAACCATCGCCAGCGTCTGTTTTACATGGTGCAGGAATACCTAGGGGCAAGATCTGACTTGGACACCTTTCCCACCGAAAATCCTCTGGGTTACTGGGTCTTGAGGATGGATCACTGGCCAGAGCTTGCACAGTATGCAATTGAGCTACTGGCCTGTCCTGTATCCAGCGTTCTTTTGGAACGCACATTCAGTGCTGCTGGAAGCTTTGTAACCAATCACAGGGTGCATCTGTCCACCGACTTGGTCGATCGACTGACCTTCATAAAAATGAATCAGTCTTGGATCACCACCAGCTACCAAGCACCTGATGCTGATGTAACTGGATACATTTTTTTGAAATGTCAGATCCCTTTAAAGACTGCCTATGCTGAGTGACTATCCTGTTATACTGAGTAATTATCCTCTTCCTCCTCAATGATCATGATGATAGCTTGTAAGAACATTTTTGGTTCTGGCTGCCGCCAGTCCCGCCACCAGTGCCTAAGGCCCAATTTTTCAGCCCCTGTTTAACAGGGGCATGAAATTACAATTTTTATGCAATTCTTTGCAGCAGGGCTAGTTCCTGCGCTCCAACCAGAGCATCTGTGAGGGGTTCCAGTGTTGTGGCACCAGCACCAGTGCCTAAGGCCCAATTTTTCTGCCCCTGTTAAACAGGGGCATGTAATTACAATTCTTGATCTAATATTTCACAGCAGGGCCCTGTGAGGGCTTACAGTGTTGTGGCCACAACAACACCTAAGGCCCAAATTTCTGCTGAGTATACAGGGCAGGCCCCTACTTTCAAACATCCAACTTACAAACAACTCCTACTTGCAAACGGAAGGAGACAACAGGAAGTGAGATGAAATCTACCCCTAGGAAGGGAAATTCTCTCCTGTAAGATGGGAAAAACTTTTCTCCTTTCCACTGATGCTTTATCACCAATCCTTGTTTCACAAAAAAAAAAAAATTTTCAAAAAACATTTGTCATTGGGACAAAAAGTGAGGTGAAATCTTCTGAAGTGGAGCACAGACAGCAAAACAAATGTCACAGGGGTGATAACCCTTCCCTATGTTTTCCAAAAAGCTTAAAATAGATTTTGTTGGCTGGAGCTAAACACGTTAAAAATGTACCAGTTCGGGGGGCGTGGCTACCACGCTAGAGAACAGACGCATGACCTGTTAGCTCTGCTCTGACGGCAGGATTTAAAGCAATTCGAGGCGATCCAGACTGCTCCTTCTGGTACCAGCACTTACCTAAAGACCCGCACCACCCCTCGAGATGACAAGGAAGAGACAGAACTCCTCACAACCGAAGAAATTGAACGATTTCTTCCCCCCTAAGAACCACAGCGAGATCCAAGATGGCGCCGCCGGCTGCTCTCCGGTCACATCAATCGGATCACACTCGGCCACACCAAGCCCGAGCTCCGGAAAAGGCCCACACTCCTGCTCTCCAGATGCCTCCACTCCGCTCTCAGGCAGCCCTGCCAAATCGAAACCCCGCATGTCGAATGACTCGACCAACCAAAAGGTCAGTACGGGCCATAATTCTCTAGAAGACACGAGAGAGATGGCTGATTCCATTAACTCTTTCCCCACTGTAGACCAACCCCTCTCGGACACAACCCTTAGAGACATGTTAGTCTCATTACGCAGCTCATTGCACGCAGACATGATGGAATGCATGCGGAACTTTAAAACAGAAGTGAAGGAGTTAGGGGGCAGAGTGGACCACGTGGAGAAAAAAATGGGGGATTATGCTGCATCATACAATACCCTGGTAGATGCTCATAATGACCAATCAGATGAGGTAACATGGCTTAAAGAAAAAGTCGCAGACCTCGAGGACAGATCACGCAGAAATAATTTGAAAATGCGCGGAGTCCCTGAAAGCATCCGCCAATATGTCCTGGAATTCATGTCAGTCTACCTACCATCTACTCCTTCTTCGGAGTTAACCATTGACAGAATCCACAGACTTCCTAAACCTGCACACCTACCAGACAACATTCCTAGAGACGTTCTGATGCGGGTGCACTTTTTCCATGTTAAGGAGCAGTTCATGCTAGCCTTTAGAAAAAATTCACAACCTCCTGAGCAGTACTCAAATATCCAAATGTTCGCAGACCTCTCACAGTTTACGATGCAAAAACGTAAATCACTGTTGACTGTGACTAAGGCACTGCGCAATCACAACATCACATACAGATGGGGTTACCCGACAAAACTTATCGTCACCCATGATGACAAGACCTCGGTGATCACCAATCTGGAAGACGGCCTATCAATGTTGCGCACCTGGGACATTCTACCAGAACAACCCTCTCCAGGGCCTTCCCCCTCCTCAAGGCTAGATGACCAAAACGAGTGGAAGGTTGTGTCATACAAAAAGCAGCAGAAAAGCCGCAACAAATATTCGCCTCGAATGTCATAAGCTACCCACAACTACGATTTTCCTGACACCTAATGGAGCTAACACTCCACGTAGTTCCCCTCCTAAAATTGTGCAGTACATCTGCCATCAGATTCCGGAAGGAATCTCACCTTTTTTACACACCAGTTCTATTTTTGTTTGTTGTTTTTCTCTGTTTTACCTCTTCTTTTTCTCATCACTTAACCCCTCAAATCGGTGATGGACTGCAAGATCATACCACTGGAGGAATTCTTCTCATCCAGAAAGAAGGAAAACCACAACTAAGACCACCAGCAGCTTACCCAGGAATACATAAGGTACCAACATACCATCATCCCACATATTACATATGGCGGTTAGAGTGACCTCTTTTAATGTCCATGGACTGAACCACCCTGCTAAAAGAGCCTCAGTGTGGAGGGAGGCCCTCAAATTAAACTCTGACATCCTGTGCTTGCAGGAGACGCATTGGGTAACCTCAGCAATACCCAAGTTCTCCCACCATAAATTTCCTCACATTTTTCAGGCATCAGCTTCTAAAAAACAAAGGGGCGTGCTCATTGCCATCACGGACTCTGTTTCTCTCTCAATCCGGGAGACCCACGTAGACCCTGAGGGTCGGTATCTAATCCTAATTGGGGAATTTAACAACCATTTATACACGCTAGTTAATCTTTATGTGCCAAACACACGCCAACTCAGCTTTTTGAAAAAGATGTTTCGTAAGATCAACTCAATCAAAAAGGGAGCAGTTATAATGTGTGGAGATTACAATGTCACAGTGGATTACAAAATGGACACCACCTCCAAATCAAGACGCCCTCTTCCCTCAATCCAAAACATACTACATAAAGAAGAGATGTACGACGCTTGGAGGTGTCAACACTCCAATGAGCGAGACTACTCCTTTCACTCCTCTAGACACAACTCGTATTCACGCATAGACCTAATCTTGGTAGACAGAACTCTACCTCAGAAGGTGTCCTCCTCTGCCGTGCATGACATTACGTGGTCGGACCACGCTCCTGTGTCCCTCACGATAGAGGAGAGATACGCATCAGCACCAACCTACATTTGGAGGGCCAACCCTCAAATCTTCCAACAGCCCTCCCAGGTTGCTCTTGTAAACAAACATCTAAAAGATTATTTTGAAGTTAATGCTAAATCTGTTAACAGTCCATTTACTATGTGGTGTGCCCATAAGGCATATATTAGAGGTATATTGCTACAGATCAGCTCGCGGATGAAGAGGCAGAGGACACTGAAATTAGATTCCCTTCTCAAAGATATAAAACTTCTGGAGGCTCAAAACAAAAAATTACCTGACCCAAGCATAGCAAACAAACTAAACCAGTTGCGATCGGATCTCAGGCTCATGTTGCTAGAACAATATGACAAACATATTAGGTACCTTAAACTAAATCATTGCTCTTCAGGTAACAGAGCTGGCAAACATTTGGCCCAGAGACTGAGGGACCGTAGGACACAAATGAGGATCCCTTACCTAATTCGTAGCTCAGACAACAGTAAAATAATCAACCCTAACGACATAGCAAATAATTTTGCTGAGTACTACTCCTCTCTTTATAATTTAAAAGACGATACAAATACACAACAGCCCTCAGATGACGCCATTCAATCATTTTTGGCAGATCTCACACTACCCTCCCTTTCAGCATCACAATTAGAACAGCTTAATCTACCCATAACGGAGACTGAGATCCGTAAAGCAGCTAAAACGTTGCCCATTGGTAAATCTCCAGGACCAGATGGACTACCAAACAGTTACTCTAAAGTGTTTTGCGAAATCTTGTCCCCCTCACTCAAAGAAATTTACCTGGAAGCAATGTCCTCTGCCTCATTCCCTGCCGAGATGCTCAAAGCGTATGTTGTCACTATTCCAAAACCTGGGAAAGACCCTATTACACCTGCTAACTTCAGACCTATTTCCCTACTAAATACAGATGTTAAACTGTACGCCAAGATCCTAGCACATAGACTTATAACACTCCTACCACTTCTGATCAACCCAGATCAAACGGGCTTTACCAAGGGTAGACAAGCATCTGATGCCACAAGGAGGATTATTAACGTGGTCTATCGCGCTGGATCCTGTCGGGTGCCTTCTCTGCTACTCTCTTTGGATGCGGAGAAGGCATTCGACAGGGTCCACTGGGGATATATGGCACAAACACTTAAGAAGTTTGGGTTCGCGGGCCCCATTCTCTCAGCTATCTTGGCCCTGTACTCTTCACCATGGGCGCAGGTCTACACTTCAGGTACCCTTTCCCTTTCCTTTCCAATTACCAATGGCACTAGACAGGGATGCCCTCTGTCCCCTTCTATATTCAATCTCCTTATAGAACCTCTAGCCGAAAAAATTAGAGCACACCCAGATGCACCCGGATTCTCCCTGCTAGGTAAATCACACAACATTAACTTATTCGCAGATGACATCATCCTTCTTTTGACCTCACCAACTAGGTCCCTAAGATGTGCCCATGATATTCTTACAAATTTTAGCCAAGTGTCCTACTATAAGGTGAATTTCTCAAAATCTCTAATCTTTGGTCTAAATATCCCTCCATCCCTTCAAGTGGATCTACAAAAACAATTCCCTTATACATGGAACTCATCCAGTATCCCTTATCTGGGACTACAAATAACGGCCGACCCCTCAAAACTAGCAGATGCCAATTATGACCCGCTGATAGACAAAATCACGAAAGAAACAAAAAGACTCACCAAAGTAGAATTATCATGGTCAGGACGATTAGCATCCTTCAAAATGCTCCTACTCCCCCAAATTCTATATGTTTTCCGTACACTACCAATCCCACTCAAGAACACCCATCTCCAATCACTAAACTATCTTCTTAGAAATTACATATGGGGACCCAAAAGACCCAGATGCTCTAGAACTGTTCTAGTTAAACATAAATTGGTAGGAGGTATGGGCCTGATAGATATCAAGGACTATCATCGAGCATCTTTGCTTACCCAACTCAGACAATGGTTATCACCATCCCCAGATATCCTCTGGCACAACATAGAACAAGCCCTCAGCCCAACCCAAGATCTCCGACTACTATTACTACTTGACACATGGAAACCTTATCCCTTAAGATCATTACCACTAACTGTTCAGGCCTCTCTACTAGCGTGGAGAGAACTACACAAGTCTCCCCCACCCCCAACCAAAAGTATAAACATCCCAATTCCAATCACAATCTTGAACCACACCATACCATACTCCAATTTTACAAATTGGTCCACAAGAGGTATATCTCTGATTGCCGACCTATATATTAACAACAAGCTCAAAACATTCAATACACTAGTGGAGGAATACTCACTGCCCCTAGTGGATCACTTTAAATATAGGCAACTGGTTCATTTTCTAAAATCTTTAAAATCAACCCATATACCTATACATGAATCAATATGGCAATTCTACACAAAAACCCCTGCTACACCTAAAGGTATTTCTTTATTTTATAATTTCCTCCAAAATAAATCTTCCTTTACGAAACTCCCACCTTTCCTAAAGTGGGAATTGGAACTGGGAGAATCCTACACTAACAATCAATGGGAAAATGCACTCAAAACCACATACAAAGCAACTAGATGTGTAAATCATTGGGAACTTTCCTTAAAAATAGCTCAAAGATGGTACCTCACGCCTTATAGATTATCCAAATTCTCCTTCTCCAACTCACCATTATGCTGGAGAACATGTGGGGAGGTGGGTAACATCTTACATGTATTCTGGTCATGTAAACATCTCACCAGCTTTTGGAACAATATATTTAAGTATATATCTCGCATCACAGGAATACTAAAACCACCAAACCCAGGTTTGGCACTGTTAAACTTGGGCATTGAAAGTTTCCCTCCTTGCTTTCGTACAGTGATCACACATGTACTCCTAGCTGCTAGATCACTGATTACTAAATATTGGAAAACGAATATTGTACCCAATGCTTCAGAAGCCCTTGCAATAACACGAACCAATTATATCTTTGAATCATTAATAGCAGCTAGAACTGAACAAAAACCTACCTTTGATAAACATTGGAAAATATGGTCGGATTGGTTTAAAGAAAACTAGAGGTTTCTGAATTGAAATATATAACCCTCGCTATTTCTTAGTTAAGCTTGTATAGTTAATGAAAAATACACATACCTACATCACTCCGTCACCTCTCCCTTCCCTATACCCCCTCCAACCCCCTACCCTACCCTTTCTCCTTCCCCTCCCCCCCTCCCCCCCCTTCTATCTTTTGCTACACTTTCACTTTATTGTCTCATGGAAATACATTATGTTAAATAAATCATTACTACATCATATATAATAAATAAGATAATAACATTGTAAAAATTACTTACCCTCTACAATGTAAACTCTGAACCTGTCTTTGATTAATGTATGTTCCCATGATGTGTACGTTAATGAACAAAAAAACTTGTACTATGTTTTGTACTTGAAAATCTTTAATAAAAAATAATTTGAAAAAAAAAAAAGATGAAACGCCATAAGAAAATGCAAAAAAAAAAAAAAAAAAAATGTACCAGTTCAAAATTACAAACAGATTCTACTTAAAGTGGATGTAAACCCAATGTCATCTTTTCTAAACTACTGTCATAGGGGTTATCTATCTAAGGATATACATGCCTCCTGTATGTATCCTTAACTGTCAAATGTCTCCCCTCTCTCTGTTATTAGACCCGAAAAACTGCATATTCTGTGGGTGGGTCTGTTGTCTGGAGCTCGGTGGGTGGAGTCGTGATGTCAATAGACTCCCCGCCCACCTCTACACTCCCCTTGTCAATATGCATTTTCTCTGTGTATTTCTAACACTGAACTTCTGCTGAACTTCTGCTATGATCTCTAACATCCAGTGAAAAGACAGGAAAGTAACCACATGACTTCAGCATGCCAAATCATGCTGAGGTGTGGAACAGCCAATCCTTGCAGAGCTGCTGAAGAAAGGAGTGGGGGAGGGAATTTAAAAATACTGCATGTCTCTTAGGCTAATGCACGAAATGTAAATCACCTGTCACTTACAGCAAGGGGGAGTATTTGACAAAGTTGTTCTCAGTTTGTCGAGAATTGTCTCACTGAACAATAAAAGAGGATTGCTCAGAGATGGATTAACTCTGTGTGGCAAGACTGGGCTCGAATGATACCAATCTTATACTCTACAGTATGATAAAAAAAAATTGGGGTTTACATCCACTTTAACAACAAACCTACAGTCCCTGTCTTGTTTGCACCACCTGTATACTGCTGTTCAGAGTATATAGGATTTGGGGGCCCCACACCTTTCCTTTTTTAATTTGGGTGCGGGTTTCCCCTTAATATCCATACAAGACCCAAAGGGCCTGGTAATGGACTAGGGGGTACCCATGCCGTTTGTCTTACTGATTTTCATCCATATTGCCAGGACCCGACATTACATTAAAGCCTCAGTTTTAAATTACTTTTTTTCCTTTAAAAATGACATTTTGTGCAGGGACTGTTCTAAGCACGGGAAACACGGGGCACTTTACAGGCATACTATAGACACCCCCCAGGTACGATATTTAAAGGAATATTTCACTTTTTTTTTTAACTTTAACCATCATTAAAATCACTGCTCCTGAAAAAACAGCCATTTTTAAAACTTTTTTGCATTGATACATGTCCCCTGGGGCAGGACCCGGGTCCCCAAACCCTTTTTAGGACAATACCAAGCACTTCTGATTTCGAACGTTCCATGGACGTCAATGGGGTTCTAATGTTCGTGCAAATTTTCGTTCCGTTCGCAGTTCTGGTGTGAACTGAACCGGGGGGTGTTCGGCTCATCCCTAGTAAATACCCATTTTTCTCAATATTTTACGTAGAAATAAAAACTTGACATAAAACTTTAAATATGCAAACTGGGGTTCTGCTTTAAAGGAAACCTATTTCAAGATATTTAAAGTAAAAAAAAAAAAAAACCCTTGTTTGAGTTTGCATTGTATTGCCAGGTTAGGCCGTATTTTGTCTAATTAACAGGTTACTGAATTTGGGATTTTTATATTCTGGATTCATATTAAGAACCTCATGCTGGTGCCGGTGCCACACGAGGAAGGAGTGAGTAACAGGGATTCCGGTCTCTTCTGCATATAAAACGCTCTTTCACACAGCCTGCAGGCACCCGCTGACTCCACTATCCTCCAGTTCACACCCCCTGGGTAGCGTGGCATGGATTGCTATGTGTTACACAGCGGCTCCGGCACAGCTACAGCTTCCCGCTCGGATCCCACTCCCTCCACACCACAATCAGCTAATATGGCCGACAGCATGGATATGGGGGATGCTGCGTGCTTAGCGCTGCCGTCGGATGCCTCTTTAGCCCCCCCGAAGATCAATATCATAAAATGGCACAAGCTGTAGCTGCTCTTCTGTCTAACCATCACAGCAGCTAGTGGAAGGGCTGTGGCCATCACACAGCTCCAGAAGGAGGACACACCTCCAGCTCAAACCTGGAGGATGAGGTACATGCTTAAACCCAGCAATATATACTATAAAAGCTTGATGACCTTGAGAACCATTCCCGCCGGAATTGCAAATCATAGGTCTCCCTGAAATGTTCAACACAGGATATTTGTGCGGTACGCATATCACAAGTCTTGGGGATTGTGACGCCATGTGTTGTGGAGTGAGCTCACTGCCTGGGGACACCCTCAAATGACCACCGGTCCCCCCACCCATCATTGTCCGCTACCTAAATTATACGGACAGAGTGGCCATCTTCAAGTACTTCCGCAATGCTAAGTCATTCCACTTAGATCACCATAAACTGCTGCTTTTTTGGCGGATTACTCCCAGGAGGTCTTTCATAGGCGCAAGGCCTTCCAACCCATCTGTGCCGCACTCTTCCAAAAGGGCATGAAGTTCACACTGGCCTATCCCACCATCCTTCACTTCACAGATCCGGCTGGTGATACAAAATCTTTTCCACACCCTGAGGAAGCTGCAAATTATCTTCAAGCCTATCTGCATATTCCCATGGAAACCTAAACTATGCCTGCTCCCTCTTTTCCTCCTGACGCCAGAGATCTACGCAGCCCAAGAAAAGACCCCCCACCCCACCCCCGAAGCAGCCCCACTACTCAAATAAACCTGGACACTACAAACCATTGATGTGATGGTTGCATCGACCTCTTGGCAAATTTATCTATGCTGGTGTACTTAAGGACCGTAAGGTTTAACTAGGATGTATCTCTAGAATACATTGGTTTGCCACATAATTTACACAGAGAAATAGACTAGCATTAATGGGTACCATCATCCTGGATATGTGTAACTACAAAATATAAATTTGAAGGAGGAATCAGAACAGGGACCTCTCCAATAGGGTCCTGCCTCCCTCAAGAAAGGGAAAAGAGGACTATTGCGGTACCATAGCAAGAAAACTTGATTTAAAAAAGTATAAATTTATTTCAAAATTGATAAAAAGTCCCGTAAGGGACATCATTGATACACATTAAGATACAGAAACAAAAACAATGATAATTGTTCACAGCAATGTTGACACTACATTTTTGATATAGCTAATGCCCACAAGGTGCATAGACAAAGGTTTATATGGTGTGATACTTGCAGACGTAACCTCAACGGTTTCGCGGTCACAGCCGCTTCTTCAGGAGGCGTCTGGTAGTATATAGTCTATGAAGGTGAAGAATAATATCAACATAACAGACTTAAGTATATGAACAGTTCATAGAAAATACAAAATACAAAGTTAGAATTGGAGAAAATGCTTAAAGTTTACAAATTGCACTCACCACACTAAAACCAAAGAGGGTCTTCCTGGAATGATGTCGTGAGACGCCCTCGATGAGGCGTTCCCCCGGTGGCGGGCCCGGGAGGCAAATTTAGGGTATAGCTATTGTAAGGGAAATTTTTAGAAATTTAAAAAATTTTGGAAAGGTAATAATTACTGTTGCGGGGCCACCAAGGAGTGCCGTGATCAAGGTGAAAAGGGGGAGAAGGGGGAAAGCAGAGACCAGAACAGGGAGAGGAAAGCAGGAGAGGGAGGGGAAAAAATGGGGGAAAAAAGGGGGGGGGGGGAAGGGGAAAAAAGGGGGGAAGGGAAGAAAGGGTGGGGGGGGTGTGGGGAAAAGGGGAAGGAAAACAGGAAGAAAGATAAGGCGGGCGGACAGTGAGGAAGGGGGGGGGGGAAAGGGGGGAAGGAAGGAGAAGAAGAAAATCCAGGGACGACAAAGAACAAAAGGAAGGAAGAGCATGGGAGGAAAAGGGGGGAACAAGGAGGGAAGAAACGGAAGCAGGAAAGAAGAGGGGGAGGGAAGGAGAAAGGGGGGGGGGAAAAGAAAAAAAGAAAGAAAAAGAGAGGGAAAGAAAAAAGGAGTGAAAAAAGAGGGGGGGGAGAGGAGAAAAAAAGAGGTAGAAGGGGGAAGAAAGGAAGAGGGGGGGAAAGGGGGGGGGGGAGGAGGTATTGGGAACGGAAGGGAAGGGGAAAGAACAGGCAGAAAGAGCAGGAGGTGAGGGTGAGGTAGATATCCCAATTTCACCTGGTGAGGGAAAATAAAATGGGAAAGTATATGTGAGGCTGGTAAGGAGGGGATTTTTGAATGATGGAATTCCCTTACCTATCATTGCTTTAAACAAACACCTAGACTCAGGAACAGTTCAGGCCCAAAGGAATGTGACTAGTGTCGTCAGTGGCATAACCGCCACATTACACTGTCATAGCAGAACGCTGTAAAGGATGTAAATCAATAAAACAGACATGAGAGGCTAGTTTTAAAGTTAAGGGATAATCAAACAGGCTTTCAAAACGCCAGGGGAGGTGGGGGGTACCCTGTAGAATGGGGCGCCCCCACCTAGTAACAGAAAGGCATGGTGTAAGTACTTACATCAATTTTCAGTGGCGTCCGCACAGAGCTGAATGTTCGGCTGAGGCTCAGACAGCTGAGTCTCAGGCGTCTTAAGTGCCTCCAACCCGGAAGTCAACCACGGCGGGATCAGCTGCCACGATTGCTTCCGGGTCCGGTCCTCCACTATTGCGCATGCGCGGGCAACGTGTCCGGCACAGGCGCAAAGCTCAGCATTGATCAGTGCGAGGCACTGATCAGAACGAAGCGGAGGCAGGGCTGAGTTTAGCCGAGCCCTCCGCCGGAGGAGCGCAAGCCCGCCACAGGGGGAGAATAAACTCCTCACATCTAACCAGGACAGGGCGGTCAGTGCAATTCCTAAAAAAATCTGAATAGAGATATGATAAAGAAAACAGCAAATTGGACGGGAGAGATGCGCGGTTTCCAGCGGTGGGGGCGCAAGGGGCCCCCCCAGCTGGACAAACACGCATCTTGACCCATCTCAACAAATAAAACAACATCATAATCAGCATCATACATGATTTTAATAACAAAGAATCAAGCAGTCACAGAACATTTAAATACAGCCGCTGGAAAAAACATTAATGAATAAAGGGTTTATGAATACAGTGTAAATCAACTGTTGTTCAGAGTCCATTAGTCCATGATCAGGAGAGGGAAGGGGAGGGGGGAGGGGGGAAAGGGGAGAAAAAGGGGAAAAACCTAAGTCCTAGACAGTACAATCCAAATATTGTGAAGCTTGATTTTTTATATTTTGTTATTATTATTATTTTGTGTGTTTATTATTTTTATTGGTGGGATAGGGTCACGGCAGAGATTGGGGGGTGGAGGGGGGGGGGGGGAGGGGGAAAGGAGGGGAGGAGGGAAGTGGGGAAAAATGACGAAGTTAATCGAGAAAATATTTATAAGAATGTGCCTCGTTTATACCCGGAGGAACACATGCATCAAGTCGTTCAATCCAGAAGGATTCACGTTTCAGGATTTCACGGTCCCAATTGCCCCCTCAGGGATCTTCAGGGATAACATCCAACACAGTGAACCGAATAGAGTCTAGATTGAAACGATGATGGATGCCTAAATGGCGGCCCACGGTAGTGAGTTTGCCATTTGTGGAGGCATAAAGGTGGTCCCCCAGTCTCTGCCGTAATTCCCTGATAGTTTTCCCAACGTAAAAAGCATTACAGGCACATGTCATAAGGTAAATTACTCCGCGCGTGGGAAGGAGAAATTGTTGTCCCTCTTGAATCCAGGGACAGTGTGGGCAATTGCCACATTTATAGGTGCCCCTGGGTCCCCTGAGATCAGGGGAGGGGGTCCTGTAGTGGCTATGTGTTAATCTATCCCTCAAGGATGTGGCCCTCTTGAAAACAAGATCAGGAGTTGTTTTAATGTATTTTTTAAGAGTATGGTGATCAGTTAGGATGTGCCAATGTTTGGACAAAATTTTTCTTAATTGTTGGTGATGAGTGGAAAATTTGGTAATGATCTTGGTCATATATGGTTTTTTGGGGCGTGCAGGGCCATATAAAAGTGTTTGTCGGTCAAGGGCTGAGGCCTTGTTAAAGGCTTTTCTTAGCACAGTGCATTTATAGCCCCTAGCTAGCAACCGTGTACGGAGGGCATTGGCCTGTTTGTGAAAGTCGTCGTCCTCTGTGCAGTTTCTTCTCAGTCTAAGATACTGAGCAAAAGGGATACTGCGAACCAGAGGGCGGGGATGGAGACTAGAAGCATGCAACAATGTGTTGCCGGCAGTGGGTTTACGATATAGGTCCGTGATAAGATGACCAGTGATGTCCTTGATGATCTGTACATCTAGAAAAGGGATACTGTGTCTATCATAGGAATAGGTAAAATGAAGATTGAAGGTGTTAATATTGAGCTCTGCGATAAAGGTTTGCAAAAGTTGCTCTGTACCTGTCCAAATTACCAAGAGGTCGTCAATGAATCTAAACCATCCTAGTACATGGTCCAGGAATGGTTCCATATGGTCATCACTGAAAACTGTTCGTTCCCAACCTCCGAGATATAAGTTTGCGTATGAGGGGGCACAAGATGTGCCCATGGCCACGCCTTGAATTTGGAGATATATTTGGTCCATAAACAGAAAATAATTTTTTGTCAAAATAAATTCTAGAAGTTTTAAGGTGAAGGTATTGGTAGGCCAGGTATGGTAATCCTGTTCCATCAAAAAAGAGAACCAGCCGTCCGGACGCCCTGCTCGTGGGGGATGCTCGAGTAGAGAGCCTCGACATCTATAGCCACGAGGAGGGCGTCCGGAGGGATCTGGATCCCCTCGATTTGTTTCAACAGATCAGTTGTGTCCCTTATGTAGGACGGTAGTCTCATGACGTGGGGGAGGAGGAAAGTATCCACCAATTTGCTGGCGTTCTCAGTTAATGAACCTTTACCAGAGACAATGGGTCGACCTGGAGGTGCAGAAAGATTCTTATGAGTTTTAGGCAAAGCATAAAACGTAGGAGTACGTGGATATTGTACATTGATGAATTTATAGGTGTCATCATCGATGAGGCCCTCTAGGAAGGCCCAACCGATGAGTCCCCTAAATTCATCAATGGTTTGTTGAATGAATTGGTTTTCAATGGGTAAATACCAATTAGTGTTGGAAAGAATATTGAGACACATAGTCTGGTATTGGTGATGAGTCATCAGTACCAGGTTTCCTCCTTTGTCAGATTGCTTTATAATCAAATCGGTATTTTTCTGCAGTCTAGTGACTGCTCGAAACTGTTGTCGGGTTAGATTGGAGGGTAAAGTGTGCCACCGTTCTTTTTTGAGGGAAGTGATACATTCATGCAAAAAGGCCCATATGGAGGGGCAAGTCAAAAGATCAGGGAAGACTTTGGACTTGGTTTTAAGGGAAGTCGTGGGATTGGGATATTGGGAATGGGAGGTTATGGCCACCTGACAGGCCGGTGGTGGGTTAAAGTCACCATCGGGGGTATCCGGCTCGACGTTTCCCTCATCGTAAAGTAGCATGAGGTCCCTTAATGCTCTGGACTCCGCTATGGTGAAATTCTTAGTCTTTTCCGCCAGTTCTTTTTCAAGGCTGACGCGTTTGCGGTCGGGATCAAACATGAAATTAAACGTCAATTTGCGGGCGAATAAGTAGAGGTCTTTTATTGTTTCATAGATATCGATTGGCTCCGAAGGACAGAAACCCAGGCCTAAATGAAGGACCTGTTCCTCCTCCGGAGTCAATCGATAAGAGGTAAGGTTGATGATGTTGAGGGAGTGGGGATCATCAATATTAGTGGAAGTGGTTAGTCGTGAGACGTGCTCGGGGTTGGGGCTCTTTGCACAAACGTGTCCAGACTCCCCTGTTTTGAGGAGGGTTCTGGGCCTGGTTGTACTAAAAAACCGGGCTGTGATAGGAGTGTTTGAATATTTGGTTGTAACAGTTTCGGAATGATATTGTGTAAAGTAGAGTGAAGGGGACCTGTGAGGGGGGTCTGTCCCCCTGGTCTTGGTGTTGGTGGTGTTTTTAGTGCTTTTCCCTGTTGTTTGCCTTTTTTAGGGTGTTTAGTAGTGGGGTTATCGCCAGTGAGGGATCTCTTTCGGGGGGCGCCTGGTGCACGTGATAAAGTGGAACGAGTGGTTATCTGTGAAGATACAGAAGATACCGATGAATCCGATTCCGTGTAGTCTGTTGCCGTCGGGGCCAGAGACTGCCGATTTGGACGCTTATGTTTATAAGAGAATGGTTTCCCAGCCCATTTATAAGCATAGCCCTCCGCAAAAGCCAATTTATCCTGGGAAAATTTCCTCTGTTTTTTGATAATAATGTCTTTGTTAAGACCCTCAATTTTATCTCTTATTTCCTTCCATTTGTTAGTGAAGGAGCTTGACTCTTGAATGTTAGGAAACTGATTGAGTAATCTATCTATTTCCGCATCAAGAGATATCATGTCAGAGCGGTATTGGGTAGTCAATTTTGACATTAGTTCAATGCTACAGCTTGTCAGAGTACTTTCCCAGGATTTTTTGAAATCCGCGGAGGGATCTTTGATTGTAGGAAATAATTGGACACGAAGTCCAAGGGGGCACACTTTCTCAGTAATATATAATTCAAAGTACTGGATATGCCAGTGTAGATGGGATTTTTTCTTAAGAAGGTTGAACAATCTGTCAGTGAATATTTTGGTTTCATCCTCTCGTTGTTGGTTGGCTAGGCATCCTGCCTGTATGGTGGACATAAAGTCTCCCCAGGCGGTGCCCAAGACATCCATAACTCAGGATATGAGGGGCGCCAGGGAAGGGTCCTGGCCGTGGACGTGGAGGGCTCAAATTAAAAAATAAATAAATGGGTTAAATAGGCGGCTGCTTCAAGTTCAGGAATAACTATTATTACACATTAATAAACGAATTAGAAAGTGGCAAAGAAGACAAGGGGGGAGGGGTTGAAGGGAAGGAAAAAACCTTTGGATCAAAGCGATCCTGGGTGTGTTGTCCACCCGTTATATTAGAATACATTGGTTTGCCACATAATGTACACAGAGAAATAGACTAGCATTAATGGGTATCATCATCCTGGATATGTGTAACTACAAAATATAAATTTGAAGGAGGAATCAGAACAGGGACCTCTCCAATAGGGTCCTGCCTCCCTCAAGAAAGGGAAAAGAGGACTATTGCGGTACCATAGCAAGAAAACTTGATTTAAAAAAGTATAAATTTATTTCAAAATTGATAAAAAGTCCCGTAAGGGACATCATTGATACATATTAAGATACAGAAACAAAAACAATGATAATTGTTCACAGCAATGTTGACACTACATTTTTGATATAGCTAATGCCCACAAGGTGCATAGACAAAGGTTTATATGGTGTGATACTTGCAGACGTAACCTCAACGGTTTCGCGGTCACAGCCGCTTCTTCAGGAGGCGTCTGGTAGTATATAGTCTATGAAGGTGAAGAATAATATCAACATAACAGACTTAAGTATATGAACAGTTCATAGAAAATACAAAGTTAGAATTGGAGAAAATGCTTAAAGTTTACAAATTGCACTCACCACACTAAAACCAAAGAGGGTCTTCCTGGAATGATGTCGTGAGACGCCCTCGATGAGGCGTTCCCCCGGTGGCGGGCCCGGGAGGCAAATTTAGGGTATAGCTATTGTAAGGGAAATTTTTAGAAATTTAAAAAATTTTGGAAAGGTAATAATTACTGTTGCGGGGCCACCAAGGAGTGCCGTGATCAAGGTGAAAAGGGGGAGAAGGGGGAAAGCAGAGACCAGAACAGGGAGAGGAAAGCAGGAGAGGGAGGGGAAAAAATGGGGGAAAAAAGGGGGGGGGGGGGAAGGGGAAAAAAGGGGGGAAGGGAAGAAAGGGTGGGGGGGGTGTGGGGAAAAGGGGAAGGAAAACAGGAAGAAAGATAAGGCGGGTGGACAGTGAGGAAGGGGGGGGGGGGGAAGGGGGGAAGGAAGGAGAAGAAGAAAATCCAGGGACGACAAAGAACAAAAGGAAGGAAGAGCATGGGAGGAAAAGGGGGGAACAAGGAGGGAAGAAACGGAAGCAGGAAAGAAGAGGGGGAGGGAAGGAGAAAGGGGGGGGGGGAAAGAAAAAAAGAAAGAAAAAGAGAGGGAAAGAAAAAAGGAGTGAAAAAAGAGGGGGGGGAGAGGAGAAAAAAAGAGGTAGAAGGGGGAAGAAAGGAAGAGGGGGGGAAAGGGGGGGGGGGAGGAGGTATTGGGAACGGAAGGGAAGGGGAAAGAACAGGCAGAAAGAGCAGGAGGTGAGGGTGAGGTAGATATCCCAATTTCACCTGGTGAGGGAAAATAAAATGGGAAAGTATATGTGAGGCTGGTAAGGAGGGGGTTTTTGAATTATGGAATTCCCTTACCTATCATTGCTTTAAACAAACACCTAGACTCAGGAACAGTTCAGGCCCAAAGGAATGTGACTAGTGCCGTCAGTGGCATAACCGCCACATTACACTGTCATAGCAGAACGCTGTAAAGGATGTAAATC